>CM040184.1:67852953-68007953 GCA_022606455.1 Callitettix versicolor
TATGGACTACATGATTTGTCCAGGAAGGTAACACATATTTTATTACTGGAGGCAGGAAGCTGTCCCTATCGTAAAAGAAAAACATCCAATACCCCATACAGGTCACCTGAAACAAATAAATATTGTGATTTAACTTCTGAAATGATATTATGGTACAGATTTGTTACTTAGTATCTTCGCAGGAACAACAAAAATTATATAAGAAGATTTTTTTTATCTCTTTGTGTATTTACTTTAAGAATTAGTATTTAATAATTTTTACTTTCTCACAATATAAAGTTCATAAAAATTATTCTTACTTTGTTTAGCTCAAATGTAAATATAATTTGACTTTCAGGGCACAAACAATTAAAACGGATCCTTAAAAAAAGGTTTATAAGCTATAAAATGTTGAATTTAATTTTTCAAAATGGATTCATCACATTTTCCTCAAATATTTATTGCATGAAAGTAGTTAAATCAGTGTACCAAATTTGGAAAAAAAATGGTTTGAGAATAAATTTTGAAAAACTACAATCAATCCAGCCAAAATGTTTGCATAATGATTTTTAAGAAATTAGGTCTTTTTACTTTTTTTATTGTTGATTTTATGTTGTTTTTTTAAAACCTTTATGCAGGAATTTTCAAGGAAACAGTGACTTAAACATTCTGTCAATTACTGAAGGGCTAAATATAAAATGCTTTTACAAGTATAATAATATAAATTTAATGTTGAAACATTTGTAAATGGATTTTGTGGCATTCAGAAAAATGGATTCTACATTTGTATAAATGATGCTTTAACCCTTGTACTACAAAAATATTTCACTAGCTTATCTTACTAAGCCAGTTTCATTTCATTTATTATTCTGTATAATAAGGTCTTAAGTTTTTAGGTTATATTTTGGCTTACAGTTTTTTGTGCAGAGTTTTTTTTTATATTATAGCCTTTGTATGTTCAGGTTTCATTTCTTTCATGCATAAAATTCTTAAAAAAATCTATTAAAACTGATTTAGATCTAGCTAAAGATATACTGCAGAACTCACTAAAGATCTGTGGCATTTTCATTGGTACTTACACCATTTAAAGGGATTGCCAAGGAATAGAAGAGTATATTCTTGTGCTTATGCAACCACTCGCTCTTGTTATCTGTCTTGAACTTTAGGTACAAACATAGGTAGAAATATACTTGTATAGGAATCTGTGGAAAAATAGCAGGTTTTACCAAGCAAACTGCAGACATTCATTTGTGCACAATTTTCAGTAAATCTTTAAAACAAAATCTTTTATTTTACACTTTTTTAAAAATTTGATTTGATCATTGTAATCATTATATAATGCAACTGGCATCATACAGACTGACAAAACGATGCATCCCAAACAATCCAGCAGTGATCATCAGCAATGATAGACAAAATATTAGCTTTAGATACATTTGTTACGGTCTATAAAAAATCTGCCCAGAACCCATTCATCCTTTAACAATACAATTAATATGTTAACATTAAATTTTAAAATATTCATAACCAATATCATATTATGCGTTTTTTGTTAGAAAAAATGTTTCTGTTCATTAAAAATTTTAAGCTAAAAAATGATGCCTACTTTAACTAAATAATTTCTCAGGCTATTAAAGTTAATGGTTAATAAAATTTGAACAAGTACCAATTGTTAATTCTTGAATGGTCAGTGGTTTTATAACATGTACACTATTGCTCAAGTACCTTTACATCGATAATCAATTTAATATTAATGCTGTAAAACAAATATTAAAATACTAATTTATGAAATTTACACAAAATACACAAATAATATGCATTATTGTAATGTAGTAATTTTTTTTTTGATGTAGTAATGAAACTTTTTGCCATTGTAAGAAGCTTGTAATTAGAAACTTAGATACAAACAAGTGGTTTTATACAAATCCTAGCAAATAATGAACTAGAAACAGATTATTTTGTATAAATCCTAGCTAGTAATTAGCTAGAAACAGATGATTTTTATAAATCCTAGCCAGTAATTAGGTAGAAACAGATGGTTTTATATAAATCCTGGTAATAATTAGCCAGAAACAGATGGTTTTTATAAATCCTAGCTAGTAATTAGCTAGAAACAGATGGTTTTATATAAATACTAGTAATAATTAGCCAGAAACAGATGATTTTTATAAATCCTAGCTAGTAATTAGCCATAAACAGATGATTTTACATAAATTCTAGTAATAATTAGCTAGAAAGATATGGTTTTTATAAATCCTAGCTAGTAATTAGCTAGAAACAGATGGTTTTATGTAAATCCTAGTAATAATTAGCCAGAAACAGATGATTTTATATAAATCCTAGTAATAATTAGCCAGAAACAGATGATTTTATATAAATCCTAGCTAGTATATAGCTAGCAACAGATGATTTTATGTAAATCCTAGCTAATAATTAGCTAGAAACAGATGATTTTATATAAATCATAGCTGCCAGTAATTGGCTAGAAACAGATGATTTTGTATAAATACTAGCTAATAATTAACAAGAAACAGATGATTTTTATAAATCGTAGCTAGTAATTGGCTAGAAACAGATGGTTTTATATAAATCCCACTTCGGAATACAGAGTAAAAAAACCCTAATTTACCACAAAACTTGAAAATAAAAAAAAATCATGTAATTTCAGTCCTTTCTTATCAACTATAAAATGAAGTATTTTTTTCAAAATGTATGCTACTTACCAAACAATCAGGAACCAATTAATTCTCCGCTAATGTCATGATGAAATAGTTAAGGCAAAATTACTAACACTGCAATTATTTATTACAATTTATAAAATTTCTTTAAAAAAGACACCACTAAATAAAACATACCTTTCTGTGAATTCTTGTTCAGAAGCTAACAATAAAAAGACCAAAATAAATCCCTCATAAGGGATAGTTTTTATTTTTACTTTTTTCACAATTTTCTGGTGAATAATAACATATCTAGACTAATTTGAGACTTATTGGTCAGGGTCATTATTAATTAATTAATCCTTATTAATTTTTGTAAATTATGATTACTTAATAATTAGGGTATAACATATTACCAGTTAATGAAGACAGAATGATACAATAGGACTGATTGTAAAGTGTGAAAGTGCTTGCAAAAAGCAAATTGCAATACATATTGTTTGCATTTAACAATTAAAGGCAATTTGATATAATGAAATCTGGTGTTGATTGTATGTAAAAAAAAAACAGCACAATAATCTTCTTTAACACTTTATTTATTGAACAGAAAATCAGTCTCTCTCTCTCTCTCTCTCTCTCTCTCTCTCTCTCTCTCTCTCACACACACACACACACACACACACACACACACACACACACACACACACACACACACACACACACACACACACACACACTGTTTATTTTGATTTTACTGGTTTCGATGATATTGGTGCGATACATCCAAAATCTTTTTACAAGTGAACTTTTTCTACTTTGAACTTCAACTTCCAAATTTTCAATTATAAATAATAATTAACTAAAGTTCAAATAAATATTACCAATTTTATAAAAATTTCTGGATTCAAAATTTCAAAATTAATTCAAATATTGTTAATTTAATTGCACTAACCTCTTTCAGAGTAAATATATTTTTTTAATTAATTTATTTATTGTAATTTTAAGTTATGTGTTGATAAAGAAGAGCTTGACTATGGAATGGCGTGATCATATCCTGCCTCCAGATAATAATTAATTAAGCTATCATATTCATTAATGCATCCAATATCATCTCTGTTGCACTTGCTCTACTGACGTTTCAGTTAGTGATAAGATTCAATTATTGATCAAAGTAAAATGTAAATAAATAAAGACTATAGAGAACTATTACAATTACAAATGATAAAGTATAAATAAACAATGATCAGTATAGAGTAGCTGAGGAATAATAATTTTTCTTTGTACAAGTGTGGATAAACCTACTCATGAACAACTTCAGATTCTAAAAATAATAAATGTGTGAACTTAACTAAATAATCCATTCATGTGTTTTATGTCTTTGTTTTATTATTTTTTTCAGGTAAGATGTTTTGATTATATTTCATAATTAATTTTGTTAAATAAATAGTTGGTGTGTTATTGTTGTTTTCTGTATATAAAACATTTATTGTAATACTTACACAAATTTCATGATTTTGTCTATAAATATTTTATATTTAATATATTACAAACAATTATTTGTAAAATAAATCATTCTTGGCACTTAAAAACTAAATTTAATAACCTTCCCACACCGTGTTTGAATGAGTGCGGAAGCTATTGTAGACACATAACATTAGTAAATGTATTACAGGCACTACCCTATGCCTAGCACACATTTGATTACAAATCAAAATCAATTTTTTTTATTCAAAATTAAATAAATTTAAGTTTAACCAAATGTCCTTTGGTCCCATTAAACTAAGCTAAATGAGACTCCAGTGTATGTTAATACCGCATACAATTATAAAAACAAATAACTTACGTAAGACCAAATAGAAAGCAGTATTGGGATATCTTTCAAGTTGAAATAATCTCTTACAGGTTCCAAATCGCTTGTAATCAGATGGACAGTGTGAAAAATGTTGGTGCCCATGAACACTAGTGTTACTAATACATATAATATAGTTTCAGACATTTTGTCTTTGTGTATGAAACACTAATTAAACTTTGACCATGAGGTTATATTTATTATTTATTTTATATCTATGAGCTGATATCAAAATACAATAAAATTTCTAGTAGTTTGTTTATGGCCTATTATTTAAATTCATGCTAATAATAGCATGAAAAATTTATAATTATGAAATTTAATGATGCATTTTAGGAACATATTTTTTTATACATTTATATCTTAAATATTTTGATCATTTACCGAACTTAGAAAGGAGATCTTGTTTTAGTGAACATATTAAAATATGAACAACATTAAAAAAATATCAATTATTTTACAAGTTCAATTTATGCTATTCTTTTTTGAGAATAATTAAATCGCTAATTGTTAAAAAGGAAGGAAGTTAATTTTTTGTGATTTTTTCCTATTAATTAACTAAAGCTACATGCATTTATATTAAATAGAGGGTCATTTCTATAATATTGTATAATAATAATAAATGGTTTAATGTTTATGATTTTTATTAAATCAAGGAAACAAAAAATCCTGGATACACCTGGTTCAAATCATCTAAGATACCTTGCCCAAAAGTTTCAAAATATTTAAAAAATGTAATTATTTTCTTGTTAATGCATTGTTAGGGATACTTATTGTTGAAGTGGAATAAAGTGGAAAGTGGTTAGTTATGGCATATTTTGTAAGATTACAATATATAATCGTGAGTTGATACATTATTTTAATTGATTTAGTAAAAAATAGTACACAAAATAATAATTACTTCAATAACACTAGAAAAATACAAACAAATTTAAGTTTATACAATAGTAAATCTTATAAAAATCAAGACTGACTGGATAAAAAAATTAAAAATGATTTATTTGAATTTCAATTTTTGAAAATCTGATTTTACCATCATTACCTTGTATAATTAACATTCTAAACTTTCAAATTACGTTGAAAATGCAAAAATTAACCATGACCAAGTCAGGTATGGAATTTGAAAATTTAAAGTGTTGATTTACACAGATTTTAATGCTGATTATTATTGTGCTCGGGTTTTAAAAAAGTGTAAGAAAAAAAGTTATGATTTAACATTTTTTTGATAGCTGCAATTTTGAAATGGAAACAGATTTTGTTGAAAATAAAGTGTTCTTTTTATAAGTTTTAATTAATTTGACACAAATTAGCACTTGATATGGATGCAATTTTTAACTGTAATTCATTAGGTTGTTGTAATCAATGAGACTTGTCCAGGCTATTACTAAAATCAATTATTTTTGCCAAGTTTGAATCAAATTAGACCAAAATTGTGAAAACACACACACACACACACACACACACACACACACACACACACACACACACACACACACACACACACACACACACACACACACACACACACACACACACACACACACACACACACACACACACACACACACACACACACACACACACACACACACACACACACACACACACACACATACACACACTTGCATGCGAAGAGGTACACATGTTTGATTTGCAATTAACTGCTTAGTCTCCAACAGATTTTTTTGAAAATTGACATACTTTTTAATTAAATTAACAAAAAATATTGTGTAAAAATTTCAAGACACTGTTGTTTCTAAAAACAAAATAACTGCAAAAAAATCATAAGTGTTAAAATAATTGTTGAACAGCTGTTCAATTTAAATTAAAAACAACTGTTAGATTGAAATAAAAACACCAGTTGAATTAAAACATAAACTTATAACCTAATTATTTTGAATACAATGATATTGTCCTTTGTAGTTGCAAAATGGTTTTTACAGTTGAGCAAAAAGTAAAGTGTTGTGCATGATCTATTGCATTTAATAATGTTGTACAATCAGCACCTTCCTAGGTGTTGAGCCACCAACCAATCACTAAATAATTACTAAATAAATCAAAAAATTAATAATAATAATCTTCAAGGACGTTGGATTGGTCATGGAAGTCAATTTTTAGATTGGCCTCCTTGGTCTTCTAATATACACCTACAATTTTCAACAATGATGAGAATTTAAAGATTGTTAATAAAGAGAAAGTTCTTTGAGTCCTACATTTTACTTTACAAAATAATATGGGTTATTTTTAAGGCATTTCTATCAGTGCAACATTATGAATGAATTTCAGTTTAAGTAAATTCATTTCTTAATCGTATTTACATTTATTTAAAAAATTACTTAAGAACTTTGTTTGTTATAAAATAAAACTGTATCAAATTATGTTTGTAGAAATAAAAGTTTTTTTTCCAAAAGTAATAAAAGGGGTACTTTATTTTAAGGAGTGTTTTACCATCGTTTTGTTTTGTTCTATAAACACCTGTATGTTGACATTTTCACAAAAGGCACATAAAGTTTCAAAAGAATCAGTTGAGAAAAAAGCATGTAATAGTAAATATATGGAACACATCACACACACACACACACACACACACACACACACACACACACACACACACACACACACACACACACACACACACACACATATCCTTTCTTTTTCTCCCTTCATTTAAATACATTTTATGAGAAAAATGTAAAACATAATTAACGAGGCCTACCATTGAGAAGTCATAGAGGAAATGTCCTGCATTTCAAAAATAAAATGTTTCTGGCTTTGTGCTATATAAATTTGATAATTCTGTTACACTATTGAACATGTTTTTCTGATTTTTGATACAAGTTGGATGCAATAATTCAAAATAGCAGAGATAATTAAAATTTTTATTAAAAGTATACAAATTTTTTTGTTTTCAAAGATATAAATTGGTAATTTTAAAAATAACGATTTTTTCTTTGATGTCTGTTTAAAGCCCCCTTTTCTTATTTTATTTTGTAAGATTGACATTTACATCGAAAGACTTTCTAATTGTTACTTCCAGTAACATTCAGTTGCATGCAAACTTTACTGCAATAACCCACACATGTACAGACAGTTCTATATTTTACAAGTGAATAAAGTGACATTTACACAGCCTGTTTACAATTAGAACTGATTCACACAATCAAGGTTCCCTTCATTCCATCTTGGTACAGCAAAACATACTTATAGAAATATAATCTAGATCATTTGAAAATTAATGATTCCATTTTTAGAATAATGCAGTAATGGTGTTTTTAAAAATTAGGATGATCCTCAAATTATAAATTAGGATTTGAATAACACTTGCATTGGGCTTTCAATAACTGGTCCGAATCGCTAATGACATTTTGAAAACATCACTATAATCATCCAGAGTTCACATTATAAGTTATAAAGACTAAAACGTGTAATTTAGTGTTCTATATAATAGGATATTTCTTGTAGATGTTTTAACGTTAGTCCATTAGTTTAAAAATAAGTTGAAATCACACAGAAGCAACTGTTCACAGTGAAATGTGTCCTGTCCACAATAAAAACTTTCCAACTTAATTCAAAACAAAAATGAATTTTAACTTTCAACGTAACATTTACATATAGTAGGTCTTTTTTTACTTTATAAGTTTTTGTAGAGATCTTACTTTTCCTTAGCA
Organism: Callitettix versicolor; assembly: GCA_022606455.1. Classification (NCBI taxonomy): domain Eukaryota; kingdom Metazoa; phylum Arthropoda; class Insecta; order Hemiptera; family Cercopidae; genus Callitettix; species Callitettix versicolor. The sequence continues at coordinate 67,861,107 of CM040184.1, forward strand.
TGAAGTGTTCCCACATTAGCGTGTTTATGTTCTAAAACAAAAAAACAAATGTTACTTTTGTGAATTATATACAGTACTTAGTCAACAGCAATAACAGTAACACAATAATTACATCATTTGAAAGTGACATGACCCTATAAAGCCTACAAAACGTGTTTCCGAGAACAGCTAGCAAAGGATAAACAAGAGTCAAGTACTTTGGCCCTGCAATTAACACAAATGTCTGGACTCCTGTATGAGTGTCTGATTTGGAAAATTAAAAAAACAATCATAAAAAATATGGCAATTTTTCATTAACAACTGTCAAAGACAGATCTAATGATCTTTAGCCAGACAATCTCAAGTGAAGAATTGTGAAAGACTGGACAATCTACACTAGTGAAGCTTATTAAATAAAGGAAATATGTGGATTAAACATATCCTTAGGAGATTAGAAAATGCATTATTCAACAAGCGCTGAAATGTCTTCTACAAGAAAAAAAAGCTTGGTAGTCCAAGCACTAGATGGAGGAAGACAGTGAAAAAGAAAATGAATTAAGAGAGGAAAGGAATGAAGAGTATAATCGGGAATAAAATACATGTTTTTGATCAACTTTGTGAGCTTGCTAAAGACCATTTACCATTTAGCTGTAACAAGGTTAAAAAAGTTCAAGAAACCATAAAAAAATACAGAAAGATTGTTGTTTAATATTACATGATTTTATAAAAGTATGTTGTGTAAACGCTATAGTTACAGCCTAAATAGTAACAGGCTATAAAATAAACCATTTAAAATTCACAAATGTTTTATCTAAAGCAGAGATATAATTTTTATATTCTTTCCATCAGTTTTCACTCACTTTAGAGGCTTCAAAATGCAGTTTTGAGTTTTTTCCTGTAAAGAGTGAGCAAGAGTAAAGAGTGTTTTAGTTCTAATTTTATCAATTTGGGCACATTCACTTACGCTGAAAGGTACTACATGCTGACCGATGTCACCAAGGACTAAAAGTGACAAGTAACTCCACAGTTTTTTTATTATTATCCCACATAAATGTATCGTGTAAATGTAAAGTGTTAAAGTCTGTAAAGTCGTAAGTATTGTAAGTGTAAGTGTTTGTTAGACTGGGGTACCGTGAGGGACGTCTAAATCCTCTCAATAGGTGCAGCTAGTCTGCACCCTCTCATGCGGGGTCTACAGTTTGTAAAATTCAGTTAGTTTATAAGCCAAAATGTTTTAGTAATAAAAGTAATTGATAAAAGTAAGGTTAATCTTTAAAAAATTTCTTAACTTACGTTTTTCTATGTATTCTTCTACTTCTTTTTCATACACAAAATGCAACACAAAACACCAATCACATGAAACACAATACGGCATGAAGGTTAACTATTTATAAATTTTATCTTTATAGGTTCAAACACAACTTTTAGTATATTTTAATACCACCAAAACGTTGACAAACAAAAACTTAAAATTTTTTTTTTTTTTTTTATTTAATTATAAACTGTATATAATTTTTCACTTTGCTTTTAATTTTATTTAAACACAAGACTGATTAATGTAACAATTTTTTAATGTTTTCATCTTTTTGCTGGTAACTCCTCAACTTCTTAAAAATCTCTGTCTGTCTGTCTGTCTCTCTCTCTCTCTCTCTCTCTTTTTTTCCTTTTTTCTCTTTCTCGCATCATTTTCCAATTTCTATTCCATCTCTAACTTACTTGTCTCTCTTTGGTCTAGAAACCCAATATTTTCTTATTTGTTAATGACTTGTACAGATCACTCTCGTATATTTTCCTCAATACAATACTTTTTTTAATATGGATATTTTGTGCTTACAGAAGTATAAATGTTATCATTCATGAATGTTCTAATGTTATCATTGCACTACAACCTAACAATATTGTGCCCCTTTTGTATTCCTGAAGTGCTCAGTTACAGCTCTTTCTCCAGTACTAGTCTCTTCATAAAGTCTAGGATTCAAGGTGGGTATCTCCCCCACTTCTAATGAAGTACACAATTCATTATTGAGGTGCTTGCTCTGATAATTGCCTTTTAATTTATCCCCCTTACTCTTGACTTGTATCACGGAGGTTGTGCCCCATTTGGCTAGCTTTTTGTTGTGCAGTGAGTTCCCCGTCATTCTTTTTACATTCTTACTGAGGGAACATGAGTAGCTTGGAAAATTATATCCACTCATACAAAGCCATTCATGGTTCACTGGAAGGTTGCCAGGTATCCTAGGACTCTGTTTGATACACCATTAGGCCGGTGTCATACACTACTCCATCAGCACGGGTTGCTTAACACTTTAGTGTTAGCCAAGTTATATAGAGTAGTAAATGTGTGTATATATGTGTCTTTGAGTAGAAGAGTGAGAGTAGTATGAGCTAGAGATAAGGTAGGATCGCTAAACCCAACAAATGCTCACTTCAGCTACCTCCACTGGTTCTTACTGAACTAAGCACAACATCTGTATTTCTAATAAATTTAACATACTCCTTATATTCCAAACATTAATAATTAATGAACCAAATTAACTGATTGAGGCTTATTATCACCTCTCTAAATGTAAGTGTGAGTATAAAGTGTTAAAGTTGTAAGCATAGTATAAGTGTAAGTGTGTGTTAGACTCGGGTACCTCAAGGGACATGTAGCTGGTCTGCACCCTGCAGGGGAATGAAAGTAGGCTGCATCTATAAAGTTACATCTATATTATTACATACTTACTTGCAATGGCATTGTGCAAACTATAACCCATTTGATGAAAAACAAGACAACCCAAGTAAGCAAATGCTAGTACAGCTACTATTTGCGTCGATGAGAGATATTTCATACCAAAATACACCCATCTACCATCTACAAAGTAAATCTTTAACAATCTGCAATCAGAAATCATTATTATTGGCCATGCAAACCTTTGTAAGAAATTCTGAAACCAAACAATGATCATGGTTAGTATGTTTGGTATGAAAAATTCATTTGGTTAATAACGAATTTGTTATTATTACAGCTTATTTGGAAATTTGCCATCATTTGCGTATATATGACACAATTGATCATTTGTGTTAATGCACAATGTTTCGATAGTATGGATCAATTCTAGTTCTCAAGTGCCTAACTTAAACCTAAACATGCAACTAGAACATACCATATATTAAAGACTACAAGAAGCATTTTTTTCTTTGAAAAATTGTCTCCAAAATTCAGGTTCATCTTATACTCGAAATTAATATAAAAATGTCCAGTGTTTGATTTAAAATTCTTAAAAATGGCCATATATTCGATGCCACGGAAAACCTATGTATCTGGTAACATTGGATTCAACTGGCAGCAGTAGTCCACCGATGCGACAAACATAAATTGTGGGGATTCCACAAGCTTGCTAACACTGCCTCCCTCCTTCCCCATCATTACAAACCCAGAACACTGTCTAGCCTGTGATGCGTTATTGCAGTCTACAGTGCCAGTGAACTTGAATTAAAAGTTATTTGTGTTATCGGTAACAGCACAATATTTTTGTTAGTAGTTAGTTTTGTAATGGAAATTAAAGTTAAATTTAAACTAACATTTTGTTAGTCTTACTCTGCACTCTAATAATAAAAATGGTATAATGGTTCTTGTTTAAAAATTGAGATGTGTATTATAGTCTGTAGCGTCTTATAGTCTGTAAAATACAGTAAGCCTAAATGCCTAGGCCTATATCAGCTCTTGCCATTCAAAAACTCCCCATATGTAGAGACTAGCTAAAACTCGAAAGCCTAATATCCTGGGAATCTCTATTCAGGGTATTATTTAAATGTTTGTTGCATATTAAAACCTGTTGTTGTTGTTGTTTCCTATGGCTAGCCCGGACTCCAGTCCATCAGCCTCCTTGCCTCCCAATATAGCTGAGTGAAGCTTTCTGTCGTCTCGAATTAGCATTCAATCCAGGGCATGTCAGCAGGTGTTACTTGTTCATATTTGAGTTCGTCTCTTGGCACAGAGGGCACATTTCAGAGGAGTAGACTCCAATGTTCTTCAAGTGGGCGGTGAGGCAGTCATGACCCGTGTCAAGACGGAACTGTGCCACTGACTGTCTCCTTGGTTTTTCCTTCAGTCCGTCCCATTCCTCGTCTATATTTTCCCAGCGTTTGCTTTTGCTATGCTCTTCATTTTTTCCATCTGCTGTTTCTTCGTTGTACTTTTGAGCATGGCTTTTGCCTTATTTAGATTGGGCAAATGTTTGTGTTGGGGTAGGAGTGAACCTTTCTTTGCCAGCTCATATGCAGCCTCATTTCCTGGCACACCTACATGAGAAGGGATCCATTGGAACACTATATTTCTGCTTAATTTTTGAAGCGTTTGTAACATTTGATGTATTTTTTTAAGATTGTTGCCCACTGATTATGATAGGGCCTGCACTGCTGCCTTGAAATCTGTCAGTATTACACAGTTTTGGTGTTTATGTGAAGTGTTCAGCAGAAGGAGAAGAGCCTTAGATATGGCCTCCATCTCAGTGTCAAAATTCGACCTGTTCAGCCCAACCGGGTAGTGGAGGGAGAAATGGGGTGTGTACACTCCCACTCCGGTGCTTCCATCCTCATACTTGGATCCATCTGTGTAGATTCTTAACTACATGAGCCATCTCAATATTAAAACCTTTGAAAGGACAAAATGACTCTTTCATTTATTGTAAATAATGGCAATAAACATGACGTCAGTTGAAATAGAATTGTTGAAGGAACGTAGTGCGAAATTAATATTCAGGCATCTCTTGTTTTGTAGGGGAACAATGTTTTCAATGCATATTAGATATTATTATTTTATATTTATAGAATACACATTATGCTATCGGATATGTTGAAAAAGTTTTAAAACACAGTTTTAAAATAATAAGTAAATAATATTCAATTATTTAGTAATACAGTAAATAATAATTATAATCTATGTACTCCTAATACTTACAGAATAAGGTAAGCAATGAGAGCTGTATTCAAGATGATAAAGGATGTTCTCTTTGAAGGCACAGAGTAACAAGCCTTGCAAGCAACATTGTCATGTGACCACAACATCTGTGCTATTATAATAACAGGAGGCATAGTGTGAACTACGTGGTTAGTCCAGGAAGGTAACACAGTGTCTATTATTGGAGGCATTATGTAGTTTCTGTCATAGCAAAACAGCATCCAGAATCCAGTACAGGTCATCTAAACCAAAATAAATTTAGTAATACTAAACAGTTTCTTAGCATTATAAGAAGATGTTGCATTAATTATTCCAGTTTATATAAGAGCATATTTTACTGACATAATATTGTGCAAATATAAAGGGAAAATTGAGTACTAGCATGAGCGAAATGGAAAAGTGAAACTTGATGAGCCAAAATTAAAAATATAATGAGTAATGATTTGAGAATAATGCAATAAGGGTTTTGAAATGGAACCTACCAGAATAAATAAATAAAAGAAGGAAGACATTAATGCAGGCAGGAGATGAAACACTGTGGACACTTGACTGAACTCAGGGTGAAAGCTTCCAGAAGAATGTAATGGGCTTTTTATAATGTTGCTCAGAAGACTAGTAAGAATTTACATAAGAGAGTGTTTATGTTTTCCTACTTCTACTTTAAATTGTGGACACTTATTATAAAAATTGTAATTGTAAAAGAATAGATTTAGAAATTTGATAGATACATCATTTTTTACATCCAAAAAAGTTGTTTTTACCAAGTATAATGTGTACAGTGTATACATGGACTAAATGGATTTATTAATACAGTTGACATGTTAATTTAGTTTTAATATTTAGTATAGAAATTTTGCAGAGTTTTTACTTTTAAAAACCTCTATTCCTGAAAATAGTCTTTGAAAATTACCAAAAATTGGATTGTCTCAAAATTATCTTTAAAAATTTGGATTAAATATTTAGCTAAAATGTAGCCTAAGAACACAAACAAAACAAATGGACTTTGATATCTCCTGAAATAATTTGGTTTGAAAGCTATCAACAAAAAAGTAATGGAAAAAAATCTAAAATACACAATTTCACAATATCAGTTCATCAGATTTTGTTAATTTGTCATTGATAACAAAAGTCAAAGTAAAAAATCTGTATAAAAGGCAAAGTCAGAATATCTATATAGTATATAAGTGCATAAGTCACTAAGTGACTGACTGATCACTGTATCTTAAGAACAAGACTTACAATGTTGAAATTTTGCATGGTGGCTTTCCTTATGGTGATCTGTGCAATAAGACTGAGTTTTGTTATAATACTAAGGTTGTTGGTGGGTGTTTAGGGTTTTGGCTCAATAATCTGATTTATTTTGCCAAAAAAATATATTCTACTAACAACAATCTTTTATTAAAAAAATGACAAAAGCTTCTCTCCCAAACATAAAACCTTACTCCACAGTTTACCATGAAAAAAATTTTTAAGTTAACTTTGAAATTATTCACCTATATTTCTTATTCCCAGAAAAATACAGTAATAAAGCATGGGTACACAGATAGTTTTAAATAATAAAAAAAATTGGAATAAATTGACTGCTGTTGAATTGGGATGTTTTTATTGTCTATTTCCTCCTGTAGGTCTTAAAACAGACTTCTTTTAAAGCTGCATTTAAGAATTTGTAAATAATATTAATAAAACACAAAAATAATAAGGAAGATTGCAGAGGAAACCTGATGTGAAGTGGTCCAAAGAGAGAAAGAGGCTGCATAGTGAAAGGATGAGGGAATATTGGAGAGAATGGAAGAGAAAACAGCTAAGTGTGAAGAATTGAAATTGTCACATGGTCCCTAGCAGGCCTCATCGAAAGAAGAAAAGAAGAAAACACAAAAACGTTTATGGAGAGTTTTGCAGTACTTTCAAAATAATTAACAGAATTGTAATAATGATGTTAAACCATATTCAAGAAATGTTCCTTATCATACAATGGTATATTTTATTAATTTAACAATGGTTTTAAGTTTTTAGGTTATGTTCTTTATCTAAAATTTTATTTTGTATCTCCTGTAAGTTTGATTTTTATTACCTCTCTCATTCAGTGAAAGGCTGGTTGAAATTTGTTTGCTGTTAACTGCATTAAAATTAGTCTACAACTCAATTCATTTAAAACTGATTAATTTTTAGATCTAATTGTAATACCTATTCATCAGTACTTACGCCATTTAAAGGAAATATCAAAGAATAGAAGATTATGTTCTTGTGCTTATGCAACCATTCGCTTTTATCATCTGTCTTGAATTTCAGGTATAAGCAAATGTAGAAGTATATTTGTAAAAGGATCTGCAAAGAAACAACAGTTTTTATTAGAAAAATTTGTGTTTGTGTGTGATCTTTAATAAGAAATTATACAGTATACACCATAATAAACAGTACTGAAAAAATATAATTTTAAAATGATTTATTTTTTAACAAAGTTCAATAGTGACAGAGATATATAATACCATACAAAATCATATTCTATATGCTTTCTATTTTGTTCTTCACAAAGTTCATCTGATTATGCAAATTTTCTACGATATGACTACAAAGACTAGTTACATTCATCTTATGAAATTAACAATAACACATGTAATGACTTTTTTTTGTAATTCAAGGATGTAGTTGGTGGTGATTTTGAAAAGGTTTTGAAAAACATAAGTTTTTTTTTATTTTATTACAATTGAAACTGCATTTTCCAAATATATAAGTTTTTTTTATTCTTGTGACAGTTGTATCAATCTTGTCTTGGTCCAAATCAAATGGTTTTATCCTGTCCAACCGCCTAACTTGAACCGAATTGTCGAGAACTTGTAGCATCTCAATTATGGTGCTTTTTTTTTTATTTTATTACAATTGAAACTGAACATTAGTCCATCTATCAATATATCTATGAAATGAAAGCGTTAGTTGGTTGCACATCCTATGACGTACTCCAAAATCCAAAAATCACTTGATCTTGTGACAGTTGTATCAATCTTGTCTTAGTCCAAATCAAATGGTTTTATCCTGTCCAACCGCCGAACTTGAACTAAATTGTCGAGAACTTGTAGCATCTCAATTATGGTGCTTATGTAGTCTTACTTCATGCTTCCTAGCAAATTGCCGAACCTATTCATGAACTGTAGCAATTTGTTAATCCTTAATCACAATGTTAGCAATCATTGTGTATGTACCATGGGGATTAACAATGCGTATCAGTACTTTATTTTGAAACGTTTGAATAATTTTAATATTGTTTCTTTTCGTGCAGCCCCAAAGCTGCACACCTTATGTCCAGATGGGTTTTAGGAGTTGTTTATAAAGTAATAGTTTATTGTGCACTGACAACTCAGAATGTCGCCCAAGAAGCCAATACATTTTTCTTAATTTCAGATTCAGTTCATTACATTTCTTTTTGACATGTACTTTCCAGCGTCCAGTGTCATACCCAAGTATTTTGCATTATTATCTTGTGGGATCACGTGTTGATTGATAACCATGGGAAGATAATTGAATTTTCTGTTAGTAAAAGTAACATGAACAGATTTTGTCTCATTCAGCTTTATTCGCCATTTTTTAGTCCAGTCACAAATTCCACTGACAGCTATCTGCAGCCTTCGAGTAGACTCCTCAATACTATTTCCTTCTGAGATAACAGCAGTATTATCCGCGAATGTAGCAACAATGGCCTCATCACAGACTGAAATATCACTTCCAAATGTAAGTGAAGAGAAATTAAGTGGATGGAAAGGGTATTACAATATAGTGTAGACTGTAGAGTGTAGGGTGTAAAATGTATGGAGTACAGAGTAGAATGTATGTGTGAAATGTAGAGTGTAAAATGTACATTGTAGAGAGTAGAGTGTAAAGTGTAAAATGTATAGAATAGAATGAAGAGTGTCAGATGTTGTGTGACTAGTGGTGTCATGAAAATCTGTCTCGATTTCTTAAGATTACTTTTTCAAAAATTACAATAGATTACAATACATTTTCTTTATACTTCATATCAGAGTAAATAAAAAAAGAAAAGATTTTTGTTATGAAGTTGTTTCATTTTGAATAATGGTTAAATAAATTTATAGAGTTATTTTAGTAAAAATTCAAAACATCTAAATTTATATGAAAAGTTGTATTGACATAACACTGGCCTTCCAAAAACTAGATGGTCACCACAAACTTTAATTGTTTACTGACTTAATAATACTTGCAGCAGACCTACATGCTGATATGAATGGGTGAAAGAGCAGGCAACCTTTGTGGCCAGTCTCTAATTAGCCAAACATCTCTTGTTTTTCGGAGATAACACGAAATCGTGATTGGCCTATTTGCTTGTGCATTAAAAATTCTTCTGTATTTACTTAATGACATTTTAAAAATGGCTCTATTTTTCTTTTTAGGCTTTTGTAGTTACCACCTCCGTAGATCCTTACGTTTTTTTTGAAATATTTAGTGAATTTCCTTTGTAAAATGAGTAATAGTACCCGCAGACCAGAGATCTTATTCTGATTTTTAGAACACTTTTTAAAGAAGGTTGTTAAGCATTTTATATATACAGCATTACTCAAAAATACTTTGGTATTCTAGGAACTTTGTAGTGTATGAGCAGGAAAAAATCATTTTTAGTTATACATTGTACACTCATGAAATGTTTACAATGCATAAAGAAGTATTTCAGTGCTGGCTCAAGATCATTTGCACCTGTAAATTTTGACACATACCTTTCTAAGTAAAAACAAATCATTCTCATTTTAAAACATCAAATTGATAAGTCCCAGTACTATGGTACACAAATAAAAAATAAACACAGTTGAGTAGTATTCTACGAGACCAACAATACAGCTAATTTCTTTCATGCAAGGAAATGATGAAATATACTCATAATATGATAATATCAAAACTATTCATGATAGTTTTTCACAAATGTTAAACTACCATGTTCACAGAGTAAAGTAAAGTTTACTTTACCTTAATTTACTTTACTTTAATTTCATGTTTATCTTCTTTATTTGTTTCACCCAACTTTGGGGTACACCAAATCAATCACTTTTTAATGTTCTGTGCCTTCCTCGTAGCCCAGTATTGCTTCATTCGTTGTGATCTTGCTTTTCTTTCTTCGTCAGAGATTTGGATCGTTCGCTTGGATTTGACTTTATCTTGGTCCCTTTGTTTCTTGTCCTTGGTTATTGTTTTGGCTGTTCTGTCCATGAGCATATTGTCAGTGATTTGTAGTCTGTTATGTCTTTCTCTGTTTCTCTAAACCAAAATGGTTTGGCTCTTTTATTGCAAAAGTAGTCAAATATTTTTTTGGTTAGTCTATTTTTGTCCATTTGGAGGATATGTGCCCATAAAAATCAATTCTCCTTTTTCTTATTGTGTCTGATAGTGTTTCAGTTTTTTGGTAAAGAGTTTCATTCCTGATGTGCAGTAATTGGTTGTTACGGAATTTGGGGCCTAAGGTGTTTCGTAATATCTTTCTTTCTTTGATCTCCAGCCTTTCAAGTGGGCCCTGGGTTGTGAGAGATAATGTTTCAGCTGCATATAAGGCTTCTGGTTTAATTACCGTATGCTAATGCCTTATCTTTGTATTCCAGGAGAGGGACTTCTTGTTGTATATGTCTTTGGTAAGTTGGAAGGCTAATTCAACTTTATTTCTCCTAGATTCCATAGCTTTTTTTTCTAGGGTGTTCATGTTTTTCATTATATAAACATGATATTATTTTGTGAAAAATACAAATTTAATATAAAGAAAAATTTGTTTGTTGAAGTTGTTGAACAACAAATGAATAGTTTGTGTTTCTCGTTGAAACAGGGACTTCCAATATATGGTAAGTTCGTTTTTAAAAGGTATAAAGGAATTATGGGGCAAAATACAAAAACAAAAAATTTAGATATAAGGGTAAGTAGTATAATGCTATTGTAATCTGCAAGAAAATTCTGAAGAAAATACAGGAGTTAACGCTGCTGCAATGATGTAAAATTTTGCGAGTTGACATTTTCACATGGTTTTCTTTATATTTATTGCATTTCAATTTTATAATTTTTTACAATAATTTGTACTGACAATATGTTTTCTTTAAGTTATGTATTTTTCATCTTTGCTTTTTAGAATCATCAATTTAAGCACCCTCTTTGTGTGTTCTGTCACACTTTACCGTTATTTTTTATGTATGCTGATGGGTTTTTTTTGTTGACATTTCATTTTTCGCACCACCTCCCAAATGTTGTGCCCTTTATTTGGCACCCTGTGCAACTGCATAGGTTGCACACCCCTTAAGCCACACAATATTTTTTTTATGTAAGGGCAACTTTACCCCATTCAAAAATTGGGGATTTCTGGAATAATTCAAAAATTTTAAATGTGAACCTTTAACAAGTGATACTTTATTGTAAAGGACTTGATAAAAGGAAAAGTACAGTCCAAACTGAAAATCTCCATCTCAATCATATTTATGAATGCAAATTATAAATATAAGATAAAAAAGGTTTTATTTTGGTCAATAAGAGAGATAGAATAATATCTCTTATTCTGTTTAGACAAATTCAAAGTTCACTTGCAGAGTTGTTGTTTACTGTTTTAGCATTTCTAGTTTTACCCAAAATTTGTTTTTTTTAAAAGCAACCATTCTTTGCAGAATTCAGATAGAGACCTCTATTTAGTGCTATTCTTTTTTTTTTTTTTTTTTCTTAAATGAAGTCTTACAATTTAGAAGGAGATTTACATTTAATAATTTGAAATACATCAAAATGCCGACAAGTGCGAAGTTGCCCCTACACAAAAAAGTACATATTTATGCCTTATAAACATCTTTCGGGTTAGGGTTTTATTCGCTCACAAACTACAAAGTTATTTGGTTGTCCCTACACTTTTAACTCAATTCAAAAAATGAGAGTGATCACCTTCAGCGTTTGTTTATGTATATAAGTGTAGTTTAAAAATTTTAAAATACTAACATAAGCAGATTTTAATGCTGATAAAATTAATCTAGTATTTTAAATGCTTAAATTAAGATTAAGACTGAATACTAGAGGTGTGCTTTATAGGCCTACTAGGTTTGGGGGGGGCAACTAAGATTTTTGGTTACTAGTTCTGCAGACTGGTGCCCTCAGTGAGATCCAGCAGACTACCAACTAACTTATTCTGCTGGGGTTGTCATTCATGGAGTATAGCTTCCCATCATCCCTTTCAGCCTCTGTGGTACTCCTATCAGATCTCTTTGGGAATATGTCAACCCGTGCATTAACTCCTGATAGGTTTCCTGCTTCCATATTTCACTGGAAGCCTCATAGAGACCATTCTTTAATGATTTTTAGATGTTTTATTTTATATCTCACTTCTTCCAACACACTTCTTTGTTTTCACAAGTAGAACTCTTCCTGAAAGTATGTCACATTATTCGTGATACACCCTGTGTGTGTGTGTGTGTGTGTGTGTGTGTGTGTGTGTGTGTGTGTGTGCGTGTGCGCGTGCAAGTGTGTGTGTGTGTGTGTGTGTGTGTGTGTGTGTGTGTGTGTGTGTGTGTGTGTGTGTGTGTGTGTGTGTGTGTGTGTGTGTGTGTGTGTGTGTGTGTGTGTGTGTGTGTGTGTGTGTGTGCGTGTGTGTGTGTGTGTGTGTGTGTGTGTGTGTGTGTGTGTGTGTGTGTGTGTGTGTGTGTGTGTGTGTGTGTGTGTGTGTGTGTGTGTGTGTACACCCTGTTTATAAATATTAACGACCACTGAAAAAATTGATCTAGATACAAGGATCGGTACTAGCTTAGAGGTCCCGGGATCTTACCATGATGACCGGTCCAATAGCTTATTTTCTAATGGGAATTCGTAATAATACACGACATTTTCTAGATTATGTTTTAGGTTTTCAAATACGTGAATCATTGGCGTAATTACCATAGAAATTCTACCACGTAATCAGCTTAAAATCTGCATAAATTAGCCTATTACATTAAATTTCCCAGACCAATGAAAATACGAAATAATGATTACGATAAAAAAGTGTGCCCATAATATAAAAAATAGCATTTTTAAAACTTAAAATTGCCGTCATTTTGAAACTGTTGTACGGATTTTATTTGGTTACTTATTACTTGTTAAATCTATCAATTAATTTTGTTTTGAGTAATGTACACGTATACATAGACGAGAGATATCCGACTAAAAAAAACACTTTTTTGAACTGAAAGAATTTATAAACTTAAAGATCTTAAAAGTCCCAATAATGATTCGAGGTAAGCAGCTATCTAGATTCTAATAAAAGCTGGATGGAAACGAATATATAGAAATTACAACATTCAATGCACGTAGTTACAAGAATCAAACGGCACAAAATCGATTTCAAATTTTTACTTGAACAAAAATCTTGTTCATAACTTGCTTGAACAGGTTCCGTTGAACAGGGTTCATAACTTGCTTGAACAGGTTCATAACTTGCATGAACAGGTTACGTTGAACAGGTTCATGACTTGCTTGAACAGGTTACGTTGAACTGGTTCATAACTTACTTGAACAGGTTCATAACTTGCCTACCATAATCCGTTCATCAGTTTCAATGTAGGACTTTTTATTTTACACTTTTAAAATTAATATATATATATATATATATATATATATATATATATATATAATTCGGTCTACAACGTTCTACGACGTCTTCCGATCTCCAACCTCCACCAATCGCGGTCCCACCACAGGTCTTCTGTTAGATCCTTTTATTTCCTTTCGACTCCCTCTCTCAGCTCAGTCTCGGCCTTCCTCGTTTTCTTCTTCCAGGTGTTCGCCATTGCATGATTTTTTTGGGAATTCGCTCATCCGGCATTTTTTGTACATGCCCGTACCAAACCAGTTGTTTTGTTCTTATGTCCTCTACAATTGTAAGACGTCCATTATCCTCCGTATACTTTCATTTCTCACTCTCTCTTTTCTTGATCTTCCTGCCGCTCTTCTCCAAAAGTCCATCTCAGTAGCCAACAGCATTCTTTCTGTTCTCCTCTTAATTGGCCATACCTTACTACCATATGTTATAATGCCTTCTACAATTGTGTCATAAATTCTTTTTTTATTCTCTTTTGAAATGTTTTGATCCCACAACACCCCGTTCAGCATAGATACAGCTCTCCTTCCAAATACTATTCGTTCTTTAATTTCTTCATCTAATGTACCATCTTGTGACATTTTAAGTCCTAAGTACGTATAATTTTGAGAATGCTGTATCCTCCGTCCATCTTCTAAAATTATGTCATGCTGCCGTCCACCAATGCACATGCACTCCGTTTTCCCCAGATTCACTTCAAGTCCCCATTTACTGTATTCCTCTATTAATTTGCGAGCCATATATCCGAGGTCCTCATGATCTTGTGCGAGGACAATCTGGTTGTTCGCAAAACATAGCGTGTATAGAGTGCTGTCGTCTTATAGAGGAATGCCCATACCTTTACATTTGTTTTTCCATCCTTTCAGGGCCTGTTCTAAGTAAATTTTAAGCAATGTTGGGGAGAGGCAACATCCCTGCTTAAGACCCTTATTCGTCTGTATTGTATATATATATATATATATATATATATATATATATATATATATATACATACATAAAACATGAAACACTTTGATTTTTATTCGAAAGAAAGAAAAACACTTTGTGTCATCAAACACTACAACTATGAAACTGTAATACTCGTAGTTCTTTATTTAATGTAGAATAATGTTTAGGTTATATTTTTCACCTCGGGTGACGCAGTCAAAAATCCGTCCCCAAACTTATACACAAGACTGTTTATAATGTTTATTTAATCAAATGCATGGGGGAGTTGGTGCAAACTTGAGTATACAGTAGAGTCTCTATTAAACCGTCAGGCTAATCCTGTTATCTGACATTTTTAAATATACTTCCACAGTAAATAAATTGTAATAAATAATAAAAGTAACCTTCTAAACAAAACACTGTAACTGGACACGACTTATTTACAGCATAGGCGACGGCAACTGACAAAAATTGCTACCTTAAGCAAACACTGATAATCGAAAAATAAACAAACGATCTAATCATCTAATGGCATGAGGTAGAAACACTTAAAATAGTGTCAACGAATTCCGAAAGAGTGCATGAATGTTTCTATTGAAAGATAAACATTCATTCTATTTACGATAATACCATTCAGCGTATAAGTTGATCATATAACAATCACGTGAGTCCTCTAAGCGGTGCTCGCATATGATACGCGAAAGCTTGTCAATAGTTTGAGAAAGGATATTTTACTGTATTAAAGACCTATGTGTGTAAAATTTGCACTGTACACAAAACGAGTTAAATAGAAATTTTAAGGGTTTTACTACATTTTCCAAAATAATAATAATATTGTTATAAATAATAATTAATAATAATTATTATTAATAAATAATAATTATATTGTCTGTGCTATAAATAGAGTACAGTATGTTTTATCGAGCTTCGAAAATATGGTGGTCTATTTCTGTTATCCGACTATACGGTCATTCGTCACCCCAGACGGTCCTGAAAATGACGGATAATCGAGACTCTATTGTACATTGTTTTAAAATATTTATAATGGGAAACATTTAAAAAGAAAATATTTTTTGTTGAAAAAAATAGTAATTCAGTTCAATTAGGCTTTATTTTGAAATTTGGAATTTTAGAGCACTTAAATATATATATATATATATATATATATATATATATATATATATATATATATATATATATATATATAGTTACCTATCTGTATCTATATCTATGTCTATCTATCTAACTATATTGAATTATACTATTTTACACAGATGCCTTAATTTCAAAAACACTGGTTTCAATTCAGTTTAAAATAGGAATGGGAACTTCTGCTATTTTTAAAAAATATCAACGAACTGTTTGTTGGAAAAAAATAACTGTTTGAAAAAACAGGTTTAGAAAAATGAAACTCGAAGTTGTATTAGCAGCTAAAACATAAGCACAAACGGTCAGTTTTCTAATACTACTTTTTCATTCCCATTACCACCATATCCTTAACTGTTTTTGGGTGTAAAACATTTAGAAAAAAATAATTAAATGAAGTAATAATTAAATTACATTCTCAAAACGTAATATATATGTATGCCATTTTATATTTACAAAATGCAATGAATTTCAAATAGAAGCATTATTTCTTTTTTACTTAAAAATTAAACAGTCTTTGCATATTTACTGAAATGCAAACAATTTAGAATATTTTTAGTTAATTAAAAATATTGATGATTGATAATAAATATAAAAAATACGTTTAAATAAAATTATGTTATGTATTTACAAATTAGGTTATGTATTAAAATTAGGTTATGTGAGATGTTACTGTCATATTTTTATTTGGGAGAAAGTAGGTTTTCATTTTTCAACACTGAAAAAAGTAACGTTAATAAGTAAAATATAGTAATAAGAACATAGGCCAAATATGTTTAAATAAAATTGGCTCTATATAGTTACAAAATTATAGGTTATTAACATTAGGTTTTTACAGGTTAATGATAGGTTATTAACCTAAAATAACCTAAAATTATTCAAGATATATACAAGAGTAGATATTGTGAATTTTAAAAAGTCCACACATACAATAAATAATTAAAAACTATGCACTTAATTCTAAAAACATAAAAAAGTAAAGAAAACTTTCAAAATTGTCTACTAAATATTTTTAAATTTCTAAACACAAAGTAAACTACGGAGAAAAACTAATATAAAACACAATTATGGCTGTTTTTACAGTTTAAAATATTTTTGAACAACAAATTTTACATTTAAAACTTTCAAACAACTCGTTTGAAAAATAGAGATAAACTTTGACAACGCCCAAACAGTTCTTACTTCACTACGTTCCAACAAGAAATAGAGGGAAAAAGTATAGCAAATAGCAAGTTAAAGAAAAGGTGTTTGTACTGTTGTCAACAGTTTAACAGGAAAATAGCAAGACAAATGTTTTAGCGCTTGCGGCAACGTTCGAATATAACGTAGGTATTGGGGAAGTCCAAACTGCTGTTCCTTGTTTAACAAATAACGATCCAGTCCAATTCAAACTGTTAGTTTCCGTTTGACAAAGCAGTTTGTTTTTCGTAAATAGAATAACAGTTAGTTTTAACAGTTTGGAGTTTTCTTACCCATCTCTAGTTTAAAATAAATGACAATTACTTGAACATATTTCATCATATGTCTGTGCAAAATGACTGTGGGAATTTTATACAAAATTTTATTTATTTATTTAGCGTTTATCTTTATTAATAGGCCTAGCATTCTTATATAATTATGTTGAACTTGGAGCCCGACATGATTTTGAGGTTATGTGAAACATCAGTGATTTCATATTACACAATTCTGCATCCAATAATGCCGATTAGAAAAACAGTTTTATATGGATGTAGGTAACACTAAAAATGCATACTTACAAAATACCAGAACGTAATCAATCCTATCACATCTTTGCTGACAAATAAATGCCGAATTGGTTCCAAATTAGTGAAAAAAAATGTTTTAACACAAAAAATATTCACGGCAAAGTTAAACAGTGACGCAATTACATATAAAACGGTTTCGTACATATTTAAACAATAAATTAAAAATTTTCCGATAGATGCATTCAAGCCGCAGTACTACAACTGCATGTGTAGGCTAATCAGAGATAAAGACTTGAAAGCGTAGTAATACATAATTAACGTGCTATACTTTTGTTGCAAAAGAGTTAGTGAGATACGATGTTGTTAGATTGTTTTACTAAAACAGGAAGTAATTGTACTTAGAATTTAGTGGCAATTTTATGTACCAGGTCCGGTATTTAAGAAGATTTACTCTTCGGCGAATTTTTCAATGCCGCCTTTCCACTTCTCCTTCATTACAACATTGCGTACTAATTTAACTGCGCCATATTGTTGGGAAAATTTGTAAAGGTTAAATTTCGCATTCAGTAATAATCATTTAAAGTTTGACCAAGATTTCTTGACAAAACTTTATAAGAAATAATATCTTACGTAAAACGAAACTGTAACCATGGAATCAGTTATTTGGTATGCTTTCTTCTATGTAAGAGCGTAAGTTCCAAAGCCGCGAAATTGATTAATAATTGTTCGGGAAGTTACCGACAGAAGCGAAGCTTTCGTTAATGCTATCTTTGCTGAATATATAATTAGTTTGAAGATATGTTTACAAATAACTTGTTTTGATTAAATAAATAAATACGTGAACCTAGCTTAGATATTATTTACTGTAGTTATAGTAAAAGGTCAGTTATTTTATATTAATTAGTAACGATCAGCTGATTTCATTGAACAGCTGATAGGCTGGTTCAGAAAAAAAAAACGTTTTCATATATTACTGTTTTCGAAAAGGAGGAAGAAGAGACAGAAATAGAGAAACGAAATTCGTTTGCTCGTTCGTTCCATATTTCCGTTACATTCTTCTGTTAGGTAGACTTTTTTCGATTCACTCTATTCGCCAAAGCTAACACTAAAAGCTTCGCTTCCATAAAATTGTAATATACATTTGCAGAATTCTAAAGGATATAAAAGAAAAAAACAACTGGGAAATGATTTCTTGTTTATTTGAAATGGAACTATTTTGTCTTAAATTATAAATTTATTACAGGCCTATATTTTACTAGCTGTATACTCGTGATTGACTATTGTATTTTTCTGGTAGTGCAGTTGATTAATTTTAAAACTGACTTAAAACTTTTGCTTCATCGTAAACTAATGCAGGCCTTACGTTTAAAGGTCTTGAAATACATTTTTAAATAAATCAAGCGATTTGAGTGACCGCCATTTTGTTTCAAATAGATGTATGATAATGTAAAATTGTTTTTTCTCAGCTCCATATAAGAAAAAAGTTTCATTGAAATTCGTGTAACTGTTTCCCAGTGAAAATCGGCCAAAGTAGGCTGTTTAAATTTAACGCACAAATAAATCAGAAGTCAGACATTTTGAGTGTCTGCCATTTTGTTTCAAATAGGTTTGTGATAGTTCGAGATTGTTTAAAACTTTGTTACAGCTACATGTAATAAAGAAAAAAAAATGTATCATCGAAATACGTGAAGACCGGTCAAATAGCGAAAAGAAGGAAGCATTTTTAAACAAAATAAAAAACTTTTTTTCTAGCCTTAAGGCTACGCAATAAGGCTACCCCATTCGAAATTTCAATTTTGTAAATCTCGTACGTCTTGAGAAAGAGTGAAATGCAAATGAGTGCATTGAAATGAATACAATAAACAAAATGGAAAAAAACTAAATTAAATTAAAACTGTGTTGACAATCCGTTTGGCTTCTAGAGCTCGTGAAAATACCCAGTTTTAAAATAAATCATACATTTTGAGTGGCTGCCATTTTGTTTCGAATAAGTGTATGACTGTTTAAGGTAACCAAAAACCGTACTAGCAGTTATATTTACAAATATGAAACTTTTCATTAAAATCTGTCAAATCGTATCCCAGTGAAAATAGGACAAAATTAGGTCATTGTTACAGATAATACGAGGTGTGGCTATTAAATAATGAGACTGACGTTGTAAAAAAATATTTTCATTTAATACATAATTACTTACTATCACTTTCAATATACACCCCTTCTCTATCCCTACAACGCTCCATGCGAATTTTCCATTGTTGGAAACAGTTCTGGAAGTCATCTTCTGTCAACTCCTTCAGGACTCTTGCCGCTTTTTACTTTTACAGCTTCCACGGACTTAAATCTCGTCCCTTTTAATGCAGATTTCACCTTAGGGAACAGATAGAAGTCACATGGTGCAACGTCTGGTGAGTAGGATGGATGTTCTAACACTGGGATGCTGTACTTGGCCAGGAACCTCTTGACAGGTAACGCGGAATGAGCTGGCGAATTGTCTTGGTGGAAAATTCATGATTTGTCCTTCCGCATTCAGGTCGTTTTCTCCTTACTCTTTCACGTAGTTTACCAAGTACGTCAAGGTAGTAATAGTGATTAATTGTTTGTCCTTCAGGAACCCAGTGAAGGCACACAATCCCATGAATATCGAAAAAAACAATCATCATTGTTTTAAATTTTGACTTGCTGATTCTTGTTTTTTTGGCTCTTGATGAAGTTGGGGTCTTCCAGTGCATGGATTGGAGCTTTGTTTCCGGATCATACGTAAAAAACCACGATTCATCACATGTTATCCTTTCCAATAAATTTGGGTCATTTTCAATGGCATCCAAAGTGTCAATACAAACATTTTTGCGAGCTGCTTGTTGTTCAAACGTGAGAATTTTTGGCACACACTTTTCTCATGTTCAAATTGTCACGTAAAATTTGCCGTACACATTCTTTATTAATGACTACAGTTTCACCAATTGCACGAATACTTAATAGACGGTCAGACCGAATTAAAATAGCAACTTTTTCGACATTGTCATCCGTTTTTGACGTTGAAGGGCGACCTGGCCGCGAATCATCTTCAACGTCTTGTCGGCCATCTTGAAAACGCTTAAACCATTCAAAAACACGTGCCCGCGATAAACATTCACTGCCATACACTTCTTTCAGTAAATTATAAGTTTCAGTAGCGGTTTTTCCCAAGTTTGAAGTGAAATTTAACAACAATTCGTTGCTCTATTATTACACTAAACATTTTTCCGGCAAAACAAAATAACAACACTAACGGAAATGAAGGTTATGACTAAATGGTGTTGTTTACGCAAACGAGACTAGCTGCATTCTGAAGAGAAAGCTTCACATTAAATAGCTGTCGGTCAATGGCGGTTGGCGCATGCGCACTTGGTCCGCCGCAGCGTCAGTTTCGTTATTTAATAGCCACACCTCTTAAATCACACATTTTGAGTGTGTGCCATTTTGTTTATCCAGGTAGACGTATGGCAGTTTGAGATTGTTGAAAATTTGTCACAGCTCCATACAACAAAGAAAAAAAAGTCATTGAAATTCAAGGACTTTACCGGTGAAAAGAAATCGTGTTCTAAAATAAAGCATTTTAAAAACACTTGGTGGATTTCTTAAAAGCACAGCCTTTTTTCAAGTCTATACCCTAAGAGAGAAGGAAGTCTCGATGCAAAATTTTATCTTCTTAGGCTTTTTTATGATTGAGGTTAGTCAGAGAATGAGTGACTTTCGTTTATACATGCTTGTGGTATAGATAAACTGAATGAATGAATAAATGTGAAAGTATTTACATGCAGTCTATACGTGTATAACAACAATGTGTATAACAACATAAATAAAATACTATTATGTGTTTTTATCACATTTTTATTAAGGTCACTTTGGATTTTGTCCGGGTGGAATTTTGCAATCGATTTTAAACTAACTTCCCGATGAGTTAGAGATTTGAAATTTTGTATACACCTCTAAACTCGATGATAATACAATAATATTGGCTTATTCATAAATATTGAACGGTGCCATGGGCACTATTACAGAAATTGGATTTTGTCCGGGTGGAATTTTGCAATCGATTTTAAACTAACCGATGAGCTAGAGCAGGGGTCTCCAAACTACGGCCCGAGGGCCACATCCGGCCCGCGGACAGATTTTGTCCGGCCCGCGGAGAGCTAGCATACTTGAAAACTCCTTTTAGAGAACATATTTTTTATAGCAAATTAAATTTAGTTTACTGAAGTATTCTAATTTTATGTTGAATAATTATTAATATGACATCTACATTGATATGGGCTAACTACTCATAACATTGTTGTAGGCTTATTGTTATTGTTTTTGTGATAAGTTGGATAAAGAAACACAGAATTGTAATGAGTAAAGACATGTATAATATGCAGAAAATTTAACTTCAGTATATAATAACTAACAAATTATTGAAATGAATCCAACTAACATTTTATACATTTTAAATAAAAACATAACTTATAACAAGCATAATGACATATGAAATACTAATGAGATTTATGTAATTGAGATTTTCCACTGACAATAGTTTGTAGTTGTGGACTAATTTTACTTGTACCAATTATTAAAAGAGATTTAAGATGCTCATCAATTAATTTAGATCTGTAAACATTTTTTGTGTACTTCATTTTGGAGAAGGTCTTCTCACACAAATAAGTAGTACCAAAAACAGAAAACAGCCCACGAGCAAATTTATGCAATGATAATATGGTTTTGGCCCTCGGAACTTACTGGAGTAATCAGTATGGCCCTAAGGCTGGAAAGTTTGGAGACCCCTGAGCTAGAGGTTTGAAATTTTGTATACACCTCTAAACTCGATGACAATACAATAATATTGGCTTATTCATAAATATTGAACGGTGCTATGGGCAATATTACTGAAATTGTTTGGCCATTATTTCTGCATGGTCAAATGTACGATATCGACATTCCGTCTGTTCTTCTTGAATAGGTACTAATGCTGTTGTCGTATAGTACAAGCCAGGTTGGCCGAGTGGTCAAGGCGTCAGCTACAAGCTAGTTCCTGTTTGGGAGCAGGGATTTGAACCCAACACCTTACCAGGATATTTAATAGCGTTTTGGCAAGTTCAATAGAAACGTGATTTGTTTTTATTGCGAAGCCTATATTTTTTTCAAAACTTGTATGTTTTAAAAAGTATTTATATTGTTTTGACTTGTCAAGGATTCAGCAGTACGCTAATATTCTAATTGTACCTTTGGAAATTCAAAGTTTACAGTAAATAAAAACATGTACAATAACAACATTCCGTTTTTTTGTATTTAAAAAAATAATTAACAAGACT
This sequence comes from Callitettix versicolor, assembly GCA_022606455.1. NCBI lineage: Eukaryota > Metazoa > Arthropoda > Insecta > Hemiptera > Cercopidae > Callitettix > Callitettix versicolor. Next base: position 67,883,718 of record CM040184.1, read on the forward strand.
AAAAAGTAAAAAATAAATTCTCATAAATACATCAATTTATCGAGATTTATAAACCTATACAGATTCATAATCACACACAGAATATCTTAAAAATTTGTGACAGTGAATTATTTTAGATATGAAAATACTTGTACAATTAAAAACAAAAACATGGGGCGCTTATAGGCTAATAGAAATAGTAGTTATCTAATTTCATGCGCCTCACGTGTGTGATTATGAATTGTACAGGTGTATATCTACAAAAATCACTGTCACAAATTTTAAGACAATCTTATAATTATGAATCTGTATAGGTTTATAAATCTCGATAAATTGATGGATTTACGAGAATCTATTTAAACTTTTAGTCCATTTTAAAATCGTGATTTTTTTAAAAAAAAGTTTTTGTTATTTGTATAATTATTTCATATGACCTTCTTGCAAAATAAATTTTATTACCGGTACTAGATTGGGAATAATTTAGTGCTTAAGCTCCGGCCTTTACTTGAATTGTAAGCACCACTTTGAATTTTCCCGGGTTGCCCCTCGCGGAAGGGCCGATTCTGACCGCATCTTTACAAATTACTTTTTTCAAGCGAGCACGACAAAATGGCGACTGATCGAAACAAAAATAGTAATTGTAATCAGCTGTCCCGCTCGAGTGGTGGGAACGGATACCCAAAAACATCACGTAACGAACAAATAGGCAAAACTCGAATTCGTCACAAACATTGATTTCAGTAATAGCTTCAACTAGTTCATTGACTAGAAAAATCCTTCTGTCGGTTTCAAAATATCGCTTATTCAAGAACTGCAACGTTTTATTCTCCATCCAATAATGCCGACTAGAAAAACCAGTTTTAAATTTAAATAGACAACACTAAAAATGTTTACTTACAAAAGACCAGATACTAATTAATCCTATCACATCTTTACTGACGAAGAAATGCCGAATCGGTTCCAAATTAGCGAAGATAATTGTTTTAACGCCGAAAAGATTTACGGAAAAATTAAACAACGACACTGTTACATATAAAAGAGATCCGTGCATATTCAACAATAACTTATAATTTTATGATAAATCCAGTTCTTCAGCTGGAAGCGTAGAAGGTGATCAGGTTCATATAAAATCAGAGATAAAAAATAGAAAGCCTATTACAACTAATTGATGGCAAGCCGATTAGCTATGACCTGGTTTCTGAAAAGAACAACAGCTTAAGGCCTACGAGATATCTATATTAGTACCAGTATATAAAAGCGATAGCCATTCACTTACTGATCAGACAGTGGCGGCTTGTAGTTAAAATTAGAGAGGGTGATGCTCCAGAAAATGTGTAGCCTTTTTTAAAAATTGCATAAAAGAACGCAAACACGTGTAAAAAGAAAATTTAATCAGAAACTTGATAAAATCCCCAAATAACAAAACATTTCTACTTAGGGCTACTTTAACCTAAACTGTTATAGTTCAAGCTTAGTTTATTCTTTTTCTTTTCTGCTAGGATTATTGTCACTATGTTCAGCATAATGATCTGCCTACCCTAGCTTCGTCAATTCTATTTTCATTGACGCGTTTCGGAGAACCTCCATCTTCAAAAACTATATCTATACTGGTCACCAATATTATGGCCCGTCCTATTTATAATTTTCTATCTCCACCTCGTACCTCTCCTCTATTCAACACGTGTACATTAAACCTGACGTGCTCGCTTCTGATTGGCTCTTCAAGATCATACGTTTTCGCTCGCTTCTGATTGGCTCCTTCCAAACTTTCTCTTCAACGGTCGTCCTTCCTGTTAATTTTTGAAAATTTTTAGATTTTTAAACGTAATATCTGCTTGCGACGATATCTGTTCATTTATTAGGTTTTCTCCCTTTAATTTAGATTTAAAAATCTCCAAGTTCTCTAAAATGTTCATACGTCTTCCTTTTTCTGCCATATGTAGTACTTTCATGGAGTTTTCTATTTATCGAGGTATGTGTCCCTCTTTTATTAAATGTGACGCATAATTTGAATCGTTTTTGCCGTATATGAATGATCTTACATGTTCTTTAAACCTAGTTCTAAATTTTCGTTCCGTTTGTCCTATGTAGACTGCCTCGCATCCACTTAATTTGTGCGAACGGATCAATAAGGTTTCCTTGATCCGTGGATGACAACTGAGGACATTTTTCTCCATTGAAAGCACTGCAGTGCATTTTAGTCTTTCTGAATTCATAGTGATTCTTAGGAAAGTTAAAAAAAATCGAATAGAATAGAACAGCTGGAAGCAGGATAATAACCTAATTATACACTTGATCATATTCAAGAATATGGTACAGTACATGATTTTAAGGACAATACGCGCAGAGTAAAAAAAACAAAACAAATTACCTTCTACCAGCATGCGGTCGGCACTGCGGGATCGACAGTGCTTGCAGCCTCGCGTGCACTTCCTACGTGCGCATACGCACAACAGTCAAACACCTCACCAACGAAACTGTGAAGCGCACAGTTCCATACAAAAATTTTTATATCTCTTTCATAAACTGGAGGATGGCTACTGACATTAAATTTAATGATTTTATATTGTACAAGTATAAAGAACTAATTAAAGAAAAAAAGACTCATTACATTTACTGAAATGTTATCGATAATACCAAGTGTAATTGGGAACGCTGCAGTTCCACAGTGCCTATATGCGAGCCGCCACCGTATCTCAAAAACAACAAGGCCTACTAATTTGAAATTTCACATGATGTACCTGCCTACTTTATTGTTTAGATTTGTAATAAGGCGGTATAGATGCGCAATAAGGGCGTGTAGATGCACAATAAAGGCGTGTATATGTGCAATAAGGGCGTGTAGATGTGCAATAAGTGAGTGTAGATGTGCAATAATGGCGTGTAGATGTGCAATAAGGGCGTGTAGATGTGCAATAAGGGCGTGTATGTGCAATAAGGGAGCGTAGATGTGCAATAAGGGAGTGTAGATGTGTAATAATGGCATGTAGATGTGCAATAAGAGCGTGTAAATGTGCAATAAGGGAGTGTAGATGCGCAATAATGGCGAGTAGATGTGCAATAAGGGAGTGTAGATGTGCAATAATGGTGTGTAGATGTGCAATAAGGTAGTGTAGATGTGCAATAATGGCGTGTAGATGTGCAATAAGGGCGTGTAGATGTACAATAAGACCTACTTTCACTGCTTTGCACCAGGACAAGGCTTGTCAAATTTTAGTGAAAAACTTTAGGCCGGATGGCCACCAAATGCGGAGCTGCGCTGAGTGAAGGTGAACGCAACCGGAAACGATATCCAGTCAATTTAAAGAAATCGTTTATATCTTTTCAATCTTTAATATTTAGGCCTACTTTACCTGATTCTAGGAAACTACTATGTTTAAAAACAGTTACGTAGGCTACGGTAACCTAGGTAAAGAGAAATTTTAAGTTCGGAGGTTTGATCAGTGTAGTGGAGGAAGTGGAGTCAGGTTTAAAACTGAACATAGTCAGAGTCGAAGCTACGCGGAGCGGAACCTAGCGAACTCCGCTTAGTTCCATTACACTTTCAGTGGATGCACTTACATTAAAAACAATAAGTTAGGTTTTGAATGCGTAGTCCGTTCCGCATTTGGTGGCCACCCGGCCTTGTATTTGTTAAACACAATTTACTTGGTAGAAGGTTTTAGGCTAACTTAAACTTATTCAAAACGATATTACCTTAAAAATACCGTAGCGAAGTTCTTGTACACAACTAGTAGGCCTACTTTATGTTTGACTGGAAAATCTTATTTCAACATTACATTATCGTAAATTTAAAATGTTGACATTCCAACGTCATTACAATAGAAAAATCACAATTAAAAAAAGTTTTAAGGTTATGAATTACGCATTTTGGAAACAGATATTTCTGGAAAACGACTGTCAGAGATATTGCATTTTGTAATTAGCAATGTAATTTGAAAATAAATGCCAATTTTTAGACATTTTAACGTTGGTGAAATCAGTTATTCAAAAAGCATAGGGCCTAAGATAATTTTTTTTTCTATTCGAAGCGATATTGTTACTTTTTGGAAATTCGCTACCACAGACAGCCGGTTTTGTTTTTAAAAATAGAGTGGAAAATCTGATTTCGTGATCAAATTTACATTCAACACTGGTTAAAATTTACTTACGTAACTCCAAACACTAATAAAGACAAACGTATGATTTTTCTCGAAAACGAAAGTCACGTGACTCATATCTTTCATCTGCATGGCCAGTCCCGGCACGTTGGCCGCGAGGTGTATCGCAGATACCGCACTCAAGAACAAACAGTTCCAGGACATTGCACTAACTTTCTCGGTTATGAAGACGTAAAAAGCGAACTATACAGCGCAATCACTGAAGGACTGCGCTCCTCTAACCACTGAAAACAAAAACTGTTTTGCTAAAAATAAAGTCAAGAGCAAGGCCGGGACGGTAGACGAACTGACACAGTCATGTTTATCTAGCGAATGCCGGTTTAAGATTAATTATCTTTTTAATGAGCCCGGTAGCGTTAACCTCAAATATCAAACATTCAAAGTCCAAATCCACAGATGGAAGAACTCTGCTGTATTCTTTTAAAAAGAGAGATTTTTACTTCCTCACAATACGAAATATAAAGAAAATATGGTGAAAACAAATCAGTTTTCAGATTTTTATAGATACAGCTCTATCCGTTTTCAGGTCCCCCGAGTGGAAAAAAATAGATTTTCATTTGGTTGTCTATCTCTGTGCATATCGCTAGAGGATAAAAAAACTGACTAAATTTTGTATGATCATAACGCGGAATCATTTAAGAAAAAAAGTTTCCTAAAAATCGGCTGTAATGATTTTGACAAATTTTGCTCAAATGTGAGTTCATAATTGCCTGAAGAACCGGTACGGATTGTTATTTCTGGCAAAAATCCATGTTGGAAATGCGTTACATCAGATATTGAAATGTTTGTCATGTATAAAATTTTATGGATAATGTAAAACATACACAACTTAAGCCGTTGTATAACATTTAAAACGCTGTAAAAAGAAATTTACGATTTGGAGATTAATTGAAAAATTGATGTGTGTGTGTGTGAGAGAGTGAGAGTGGGAGAGAGAGAGAGAGAGAGAGTTTTGTGTTGTGTGTGCGCGCGTGCGTGCTTGCGTGCGTGCGTGTGTGTGAGAGAGAGTGGTGTGTGTGCGTGCGTCTGTGTGCGCGCGTGAGTGTGTGTGTGTGTGTGTGTGTGTGTGAGAGAGAGAGTGTGTGTGTGTGTGTGTGTGTGTGTGTGTGTGTGTGTGTGTGTGTGTGTGTGTGAGAGAGAGAGAGAGAGAGAGTGTGTGTGTGTGTGTGCGCGGCACGCGCGTGTGTGTGTGTGTGTGTGAGAGAGTGTTTTTGTGTGTGTGTGTGTGTATGGGTGGGTGGGTGTGTGTGTGTGTGTGTGTGTGTGTGTGTGAGAGAGAGAGTGTTTGTGTGTGTGTGTGTGTGTGTGTGTGTTTTGTGTGTGTGTGAGCGAGAGAGAGAGAGAGGGTGCGCGCGCGTGAGAGTTTGTGTGTGTATGTGCGCGCGCGTGCGTGCGAGAGAGTGTGTTTTGTGTGTGTGTGAGAGAGAGAGAGTGTGTTTGTGTGTGTGTGTGTGTGTGTGAGAGAGAGAGAGAGTGTGTGTGTGTGTGTGTGTGTGTGTGTGTGTGTGTGTGTGTGTGTGTGTGTGTGTGTGTGTGTGAAAGAGAGTGTGTTTGTGTGTGTGTGTGTGTGTGTGCGCGCGTGAGAGTGTGTGTGAGAGTGTTTTGTGTGTGTGTGTGTGTATGGGTGGGTGGGTGTGTGGTGTGTGTGTGTGTGTGTGTGTGTGTGTGTGTGGCGTGTGTGTGTGAGAGAGTGTTGTTGTGTGTGTGTGTGTGTGTGTGTGTGTGAGAGAGAGAGAGAGAGAGAGAGTGTGCGCGTGAGAGAGTGTGTGTGTGTGTGTGTGTGTGTGTGTGTGTGTGTGTGAGTGAGTGTTTTGTGTGTGTGGTGTGTGTGTGTGTGAGAGAGTGTGTGTGTGTGTGTGTGTGTGTGTGTGTGTGTGTGTGTGTGTGTGTGTGTGTGAGAGAGAGAGAGAGAGAGAGAGAGAGAGAGAGTGTTGTGTGTGTGCGCGTGTGCGCGCGTATGAGTGTGTTTAGTACTCTATCGGTCGCAGTTTATGTTCAATTTGATTCAAACTTGAAACAAAAATCTATTTCGCTCAAACTCTGAACAAGTTTGCTACTCAGCAAAATCCGTTCGTTTTGCAATGAAAACAATTCAAACATTAGTTAAAATATTTTCGAAAATCTACTTTTGAAACTACCTTCAATCTCTTTTGGAGAAACTTACCATCATAGTCACAGACAACATCTGCCTAGTTACAGCTTCATACATATAGGCTACAGTGGAATTTCAAAAATAAATTTAAAATGCTATTTTACGTACATTTTAACGCATATTGCGATGGTGAAATCAGAAAAATAAATGTAAAATAAAAAATTTAATTTATAAGATTTTAAATTGACACCATTTTGAAACTGATGGACAGAATTTTGAGGGTAATAAACGTGTCCAACATTATTATAAAAATCGATTTTTATGCCGTTTACTTGAAACTAGTCCGAATTTGCGAACACGAGAGCGCTAAAAAGACACCCACACACATATCTGTATATTTTAACCAACATTTCAATGTTATCGACGCCCATTGCAGGTCCCCAAGACATACCGTGGACACAATGCAACAGCTGTGATCATTGAAATCTCACTTATTGTAACGCGTGTAAACGAAAATAGATTACGATAGGTTTAGGTTATTATTGAAATTCAAAAACAAAAACATCCTGTAAGAATATTTCAATCCAGTATGAAAAAAACGTTTATTCTCTGTTTAATACTTCTGCGTTACGTTTCGTCTGCAACTGTGTGTTTGTAAAACATTTTATACTGTGGTGCTATCTAGCGGATTTGTTAGTAAAACTGCGTATTAAGAACTGCACAATTTTGTAAAACAGGGATTTTCGTAAATAGGCCTACTTCAGTGTCGACTATGGAATTTTAAAATTCAGGTAGTTATGGACATTTTTTCCTTAACGTTAATACTTTATGACAGTTAGATTATGAGGACGAGAGATCAGCATTAATGGTAAGAGTAAAGAAACGGCAGTAACTGCGGGTCGAACAAGCAACCTTGAGGTGCGCATTTCAAAGACACAAAGACTGACCGGTGCCTTAGCCACATCGATAGCGCCGATTCTGAGTTCTAGACGTCGTTTTGAAGGCTCATTTATAAATTATTATAAAATTATAAATATTATAAATTAATTAATATATTGAGCGTGTCACAACGCGCTCTGACGCATCCGTAACCTTTTCAGCAAATATAACCGGTAACATATTTACGAGAAATTTCACTGGACCATATTTATTGGAAATGTTATTTTCTTTTTTAAAGAAACGGTTAAATTTATTATCAGTCTTGCCGTTCTGCCAGTATTACACAAAATATCCGACATTTTTTATTATTTTTTTAAGGCGAAAAGCACATTAAGGCTATCATCGCCTAAATGCAACTACTAAAGAAAAGAAACAACAGAGCGATAAAACGTAACATTACTTACAAACTAGATAACAAGAATAAATAACTTAAAAACAAAACAATATAAAGGTGGACTGTAAAGGGGTCCTAATTAAACAGGAAGATAATAAATATTTTGAAACATTAAAATTTCCTAAAACTAGTTAACAAGAATATAAACTATAAAGAATATATAAATACTAAGGAAAAAATTAAATATATTGATATATATACAAGCGTCTCAGGAAGGCCAAAACGCGATCAATGATCGCCGAATCGTCCCCCAAGATCGCCTGCATACAGTTTCCTAATCTATATATTAAACGCATGGTTCTCAAGCAATCGCAGTCTAACATCAAGTGTAAAATATCCGACAACTACACCCACAACGTTTAATCAAAGCGCGCCATTTTGAAACTGAAGTGAATAGAAAAAGTCTTACAAGTATTTTGTTTGGGTTTTATGCAACGTATCTTAGTACCAAATTTTAAAACAATCGGTCAATGCGTTTGGCCAAAACATCCTCATCGTAAATCAGAGGCCGCCATCTTGAACACAGATGTGAATGGAAAAAATCTTACACTTTACATCGTTCGGGCTTTACATAAAGTACCTTCGTAGTAAATTTCAAAATTATCAGTCAATGCGTTTGGCTAAAACTGCATAACAAAAACGCGTATCAAATGCCGAAAGGTCTGGTTGCAACTTCGCTCGGTCAATAATATGAAGGCCTATAAAAACCAAATTCACTCTCTAACACTCCAATCACTGTGTCTCAAAACAAGGCCTACTGAAATTTAGAATGGTGGCTTCCCTTATTGTGTAGGTGTGCAATAACGCTGTGCTTAAAAAATTCTGTTATTGAACCAAAAATAAAAAACCATATGTCATGTTTTCTCTTTCATTTTATTTTAATTACGATACTTTGTTCGAAAACAAGACAAATTAACATAGCTAGTTTTTAGTATCATAACGTAAAACTTATTATAGCCTATCAGCTGTTGAATGAAATCAGCTGATCGTTACACATTACTATAAAACAACTGAGCTTTTACTATTGCATATTTATCAAAATTAAATAAACGATTCATTTAGTATATTTACATCGGTCAAAATTCTTCGTAGTTTTCGTAGTGTAGTGGTTATGACGTGCGTTTAACACGCGCAAGGTCTGCGGTTCGATCTCGGGTGGAAACACAGGAATTTTTAATTATAATTAATTTAATATGAGACTTGCGATGCCGTTGTCTAAAACATGAAAATCTCGGCTTTTCCTAGTGTTTGTCCTACTTTCACGGAAAACGGCTTGACGAACTACAAACAAACGTTTTCGTTGTTGAGCTGTGTCAAGATTTAAGACGATCTCAAAAAAAAACTTTCTTTGTCTGTTTTGTATTAGAAAACGGTTTCGTGTATTTAGATGAATTTTTTTCCTTGTTACACAAATATATCTATGAGAAAATTTTAAGCAATCTATTGAACACCTATTTATAACAAAATGGAAGGTACTTAAAATGCCAGATTTGTTTGTCTATGATAAATAGCAGCTTAAAACAAAATGGAGCTCAAAATGCATAAAAGCTTAAACAAATCAGCTTAAAATATCATATTTATTTGTCTGTAAATACATTGTGATTTAAATATCTAACTTGGCACAATAATCGATATTTCAGCTTAAAAATGGTGGCAATCCAAAATAATAACTTTTTATCTATTTTTTTTTACTTCACCGTTGTAATCAGCGACAAAATCTACGTAAATTAGCACTTTAAAATTTCAGAAACCATGGCTACAACGGCGATCAGGAATTCATTGTGATTTGACATACTTAAATGCAAATTAATGCTGATTATGACGAAGGAATCATATTTTCGAAAAAGTGTATAAAAAATCCATCTGATATTAGTTTTCCGAAATTCGCTTCCATCACGTCAGCGAGACAGATGCGTACCGCGAGTGCAGCGGTTTCGTACGATTCATTGACGGTAAATGCTACCTTCGCATAATAATGCAAGCAGGCCGGAGGGCATTGTCTCCAGCCATCAGCATTTTGTGAACAGCACGCTCAGTGGAACTCCAAGTGTGGCGTTAGTTTGAAATCATCCAAGGTCAAGTAAGTCGAGCACTTCCTCAAAATCGGATCCCAGTCGGATATGCGAGGTAATAAGTTCACGTAATTAGGTGAGTGTTCTGTTATTTGTATTTTTTTTTTTTTTTGTTTAACGTCCAACTATTGTGCACACTTGGGCTAATGCAGACGGTGGGATGATTTATAGCGTATGAAAATGCCAAGCCCTCGCCGGGAATCGAACCCGGATCCTCGGGGTGAAAGCCCAGTACGCTATCAACTACGCCACCGAGGCGGCTCTGTTATTTGTATACTGAATAATCAAAAGTAATGAATTCAATACAAATATAGGTAAAGTTTTACATGTACTGTGGGTATGTTTACCTCCATAGTATGTGTTCTTAATTAGTAAGTCATTATTGCTACCCAAAAAATTATGAACTTGCCACTAATACCGGTCAATTTTTGTGTCAACTATGCTTTTATTGGGGTGACTTTTTTTAGAATCTAGAATTTTCATTCACCTATAAGATACAAATTACACGAAAACTTAGGTAAAAAACTAATAAAACAATATATAAATTATGCTTACAAAACACAAGTAAAATGATAAATTACTCATACAAAAAAAAGAATAATAAAATAAAAAGAAACTTTTTACGAATAACAATAAAAAAAAATTGATTGGTAAAATTAAAGTACCCTCTTAGGCCCTTATTTGTACAGAGAAAAAGCCGGTAGTCTGCTAAATTAAATAAAAATATAAACAAAACTTAATACTAAGTTTAAATTTAAAGAAAAACAAAATATAAAAAAGTATGGGACTCGGAGAGTTACCAACAGAAGTGACGTTTCTGCAATGGTGTCCTTGCTGAATATATATATTTTCTTTTTATATTCTTCTTCTTTTCTGCTAGGATTATTGTCACTATATTCAGTATAATAATCTGCCTTCCTAGCTTCGTTAATTCTACTTTCGTTGACGCGTTTCGGAGAACCTCCATCTTCAAAAACTATATCTATACTTTTTTTTAACGTCTGACTATTGTACACACTTAGGATAATGCAGATGATGGGATGATTTATAGCTTATGAAAATTCCAAGCCCTGGCCGGGAATCGAACCCGGGTCCTCGGGGTGAAAGCCCAGTACGCTATCAACTAGGCCACCGAGGAGGTCCCATATCTATGCTGGTCACCAATATTATGGTTCGTCCTATTTATAATTTTCTAGCTCCAATCAGAAGCGAGCACGTTAGGTTTAATGTACACGTGTTGAATAGAGGAGGGGTACGAGGTGGAGCTAGAAAATTATAAATAGGACGAGCCATAATATTGGTGACCAGTATAGATATAATTTTTGAAGATGGAGGTTATCCGAAACGCGTCAACGAAAGTAGAATTGACGAAGCTAGGGAAAGCAGATTATTATACTGAACATAGTGATATATGTTTTCCCCCAAATATATATATATATATATAGCCTATATATATATTCAGAATCTTTATCGATAGTCAATAATTCGATAATCAATAATTCCGTTGATTAATGTTTAATCGTTCAGGAAGAAACGGAAAAAATTACAGGGCGAGTTCTACTAGTGAAAATGATGAAAATATTTAAGATTCCAGGAAAAAGAGGGAAACTACCTAAATTCTAGGAACCTAAATTAAGAAAACATTTTGATGGTTTTTTGTAGTGTTTAACCTGAAAAATTGAATAAAATCGGTCTCAGACCTGTATATATAGATACTTAAATTAAAAATTATAACATAATTGAAAAAATATTGTAATATACAATATTTTAAACAACAAACTATATATACACAAGTTATATTCTCTTGGGAAATTTTTTTTTCAAGCAAGTGGGAAAAACTTTTGTAATTTCTTAAGATCCTAAAATTATTAAATATAAGTGGCGACATGAATGTTTTAAAATTGTTAAAGCAGTTATTAAGTCTCTATTCATCCCTGCTATCTAAAAAATCAAAGAATTCTACACTAATATCGGTATCTACATGCAATCATCCCACTCCACTATGGGTTCTGTCCTTTGTAATGCATGTTAGTTTGGTTGAAGTCGTTCACACGTTCCAGAGTTATTGTGGAAACAACACGTACATTCGCAAATAAATATTTATATTTCAGACTAAATTATTTCGTTTTTCTTACAGGTAACGCCTAAACTATGATCAGACCGCTATTCTACTGTATAGTCCTGCCTTATTATGTTGCCGTTATGTACTACGGAGCGTGCACCGTGTTTAGGAAAAGTAACCAGCCTTACGTGGAAGAAAACGTGAAAGGCTGTTGGAAATTCATCAGCCTCTGGGCACACGTAAGTAACAGTCAGTGTAACTGGAGCTGCTACCGTGAAATCGTTTTGAACCGCGATTATGACTATTTCACTTTTTGAAGGGGTCGTTAAAACTTATCAGTTTCGATCTTGAAAAAAACACAATTTAATTTATTTTATTTATTATAACTTAATCTAGCCTAACCTTTCCTAACCTAACCTTACCTTTCATAACCTAACTTAACCTAACCTTTCCTAACCAAAACTAACCTAACCTAACACGAGTTTTTATTAATAATAATAAAAAAATATTACTTTCTCGATTAAGTGTAACATTTTCATCTTACATTTTTTCAAATTCTAAGAAAATTTTATCATCGCAATCCGCAAATGCGCATTTTGCATTTTTAGATTCCGTTGAGAATTTCATTTTTGTATTCTATTATTGTACGAGTAATTTGAAATTTAAAGTGCTTACGTTATATGCAGATTTTGATATTGCAATTAGGTTTAAAAAAACATAAGATAAAAGAAATATTGTTGAAAATTTGCTTCCATCACGTCAGGGAAAAAGATATGAGTCATATTTTTTAATTCTTTCACTATGATGCGTATTTTTTATGGCGTAGTCGTCACGAAATAAATAAATCTTATGATTTTTGCGCAATCATTGTATCCGGAAATTACTTAACAAGACTACGAGAAACGATTATTTAGATCAAAACTATAAAACAACTTCTATTTTTAAGCCAGTTACTTAACGACGAAATATTCACGTTGAAATTATTGTTTATTAGGACAAATGACGGGATTTGAGTATATGGAAACAAACAAGACGTTTCTAGAGTGTGGATTAATTCTCGCTTTGAAGTGGCTGACTTAAAACCTAATTTAGAACATAAGCCTAGTTGCTTAGGCGTATATTAAAAAAAACAACTTAAAACAAACGTTGACTGATAATATCCTATTACATTGAACTCGTGTACAGTTATACTAAGTTATTACTGTAATCGATTTTTTTGCCAAGTTTGCATAAAATCGCGAACTTGAGCGTGTTGAAACAACACACGCACGCGCGCGCACACACACACACACACATATTTATTTAATAGATTGTTCCCCCTTATGAGAGCGATTGAACTTGAAATACATGATTTAATCTTTCGGTATTTGCCCTCTTTTTCTCCCAGAATATGTATGTATATATTCAGTAGAGTCCCGCTTATCCGACCTTCGCTAATCCAACCTTCGTTTTAAATCGACCTAGCCTCAAAGAACAATATTTCAAGCAATTTAAAAATGTGTAGCAAAACCGAATGTGCAATACCCGCGCTCCACTTTCGTGTCAGGCCTACGCATTACTTAACGCGTCCATTCAAAAAAAAAAAAAAAACCAAAAAACAAAAAAAAAAAAAAAGGTCAGCCACCCTTATACCTGATCTGTTCGTTCATTTCAGTATTTTAGTATCAGTTCAGATTCGCAGAAGAGTTGACGTTTAGAGCGCACTTTGCTTGTGTGTGTGTGTGTGTGTGTGTGTGTGTGTGTGTGTGTGTGTGTGTGTGTGTGTGTGTGTGTGTGTGTGTTTTGTAACGTTTCACGTATTTTTTTAATCGCTGTTTTCTTAGAAGGTAAAAGATATTTTACTTCTCACGAGATTGCGAGATGTAGCGGGAAGAAAACGTCAAACAGTTGGTAAACAAAAAACAATTACAAACTTTTTCCGTCAAGTTTGATGATTTGACGTACTGTACTGAGATGTTACTGTAATGAGATGTTGTGTGCTGTTTTATATTTTAGCACAATACATTTAGTAATAATACGTGTAATTCAAAATTTTAATATAATAAATTCAATTGAGTAATTTAAACGTGTTTTAACGGTTCTCTGTGTAATCCGACTTTACAGCTAATTCGACCCTGCCGCGCCCTGTTTAGGTCGGATTAGTGAGACTCTACAGTGTATATATATATATATATATATATATATATATATATATATATATATATATATATATATATAAAATTTTGTTTAACGTCCGACTATTGTGCACACTTGGGCTAATGCAGACGATGGGATGATTTATAGCGTATGAAAATGTCAAGCTCTGGCCGGGAATCGAACCCGAGTCCTCAGGGTGAAAGCCCAGTACCCTATCCACTAGGCCACCGAGACGGCTCTCTACTGTGTGTATATATATATATATATATATATATTAAATGAGTTTTTCAAAAAGTGAACTTAAGGTTCGTATCGTTACAAGGTTCCGGGTCTACATCATGCCACCGGTAAATCTGCTGTATCTCTGAATGGTGCACCTCAAGGTCTTTGGTTCGAGATTGTATTTACTGCCGCACGTTTTATCATATTTTTTAACTCGTATCCCTCGTTCTTTTTATCTTATTAGCATTATAACTGAAATTAAGTAGGCTATGAACGTTGACCAAACATATATATATATATATATATATATATATATATATATATATATATATAATACATATATAAATATAAATAAATAAATATAGAAAAACACACACACATACACACACACATACACACACACACACACACACACACACACACACACACACACACACATATATATATATATATATATATATATATATATATATATATATATATATATATATATATATATATATATATATATATATATATATATATATATATATATATATGTGTGTGTGTGTGTGTGTGTGTGTGTGTGTGTGTGTGTGTGTGTGTGTGTGTGTGTGTGTGTGTGTGTGTGTGTGTGTGTGTGTGTGTGTGTGTGTGTGTGTGTGTGTGTGTGTGTGTGTGTGTGTGTGTGTGAATTTCCAATTGAAAATAGACAATGATGGTTTCTCCTATAGTTTATTTTCCATTGGAAATTAGCTAATGTATTTGTGCATTTAAATATTAGGTAGCCTATTAGGCCTCTACTTAGATAATATTACTTAAAATTATTAATTTATAATAAAAAAATCTTATATTTATACATGTATAATATAATTTACACTACATGATGATGCATATAATTAATTTCTTTAGAACTGATAAAAAAAAATTGATTCAAATCTAATATTCTCAAATAGCTCAATTTTTGATTTTTTATATTTTACCAGCCATTTTTGTAGCTGAAAACCAAAAAATACCTGATTTTTTTTACGTAAACATAATTTTCTTACAAAAAAATATAATCCAACATAATCTCATTTTAGGCGTAAAAAAATTTCAAAAAAGAACAAAATCTTGTTTTTTAATCCGTACACAAGCAATTTACCGACCGCACTTAACAGCAAGGAAGAAAACATTTTCAATTCGATTTAGATTCGCTTTTGAAGGAAACCGAATTTTCGCATTTTTCAACCAAGATCTCGTAGTTGTAATAAAATGTAACCTCCGATTGTTGGGTAAACTATTTGGAAAATTCATGTAAAATTCTAATAAAATCTGTAACAGTCTCCAGCGACAAGACGTAAACACATGCGGACACACATATTCAAGGAAAAATTATTTATTTAGACTCAACGATTTCGAAAACGGATCGATCCAGCTGAAGATAGTTTTTTCCGCAAGCAAGCCTACTCTTTATAAGACCCAATATTGTAGAGTGAAAATTTAATTATACAACTCTTATAAGTTACGGAAACAAGAGAAACAGAGGAGTGAGGGGGAGGCATTGACAGGCATTGATAACTTTATGTTTATAATTAATTATGATAAATTTCAATTTGTTCTTGATATCTTAACGTAATCAATCAAAGGATTAAATTTTAAAACAAAATCTAAGAATTTGAATATTCTTTTGAACTAGTTGAATATACCCGAGCTTCATTACGACATTATAAATTATTTCAAATTCTAAGTTTTGAATATTGTATTTTTATGGTTTTAGAGTTCAGAATGAGTATTAGATGCTTATTGCTTTCTCACTATACGAAAAAAATATCAAAATTCTCTTTAAAAAACATTAAACTTTTTTTTCTCCTAATCTATTCGACGTAGAGCAGAAATGACGCTAACCTGTGACTTTATAAAAAAATTATTACAATGTCCCAAAAAATATTAGATTTATTATTCTCGTAAAGTAATCGACTTAGAACAAAAATAACGTTACTCCGTGATTTTATAGAAAAAAATTATCAAAACATCCTAAAAAAAATTAAACTTATTTTTCTCGTAAACTAACTGACATAGAGCAAAAATGATGTTAATCTGTGACTTTATATAAAAAAATGATTACAATATCCTAAAAAATTATACATATTTTTCTCGTAAACTAATCGACGTAGAGCAAAAATGACGTTAAACTGTGACTTAATAGAAAAATAGAATATCCCAAAAAAACTTTGACTTTATTTTTCTCGTAAACTAATCGACATAGAGTAAAAATGACGTTAACCTGTGATTTTGTGAAAAAAAATCAAAATATCCTACAAAAATTAACTTATTTTTCTCGTAAACTAACTGACATAGAGGAAAAATGATGTTAATCTGTGACTTTATGGAAACAAATAACTACAATAGGCCTATTCTAAAAAAAAAATTGAATTTATTTTTTACGTAAACTAATCGACGAAGAGCAAAAATGATGTTAATCTGTGATTTTAAAGAAAAAAATATGAAAATGTCCTAAAAAACTTTAAACTTATTTTTCTCATAAACTAATCAACGTAGAGCAAGAATGATTTTAATCTGTGATTTAATAGAAAAAATATGACAATATCCTAAAAAAAACTTTAAAACTTATTTTCCTCGTAAACTAATCGACGTAGAGCAAAAATGATGTTAATCTGTGATTTTAAAGAAAAAAAATATGAAAATATCCTAAAAAAAACTTATGCCTAAAATTTATTTTCCTCGTAAAATAATCGACGTAGAGCAAAAATGATGTTAATCTGTGATTTTATAGAAAAAAATATGAAAATATCCTAAAAAAAACTTAGGTCTAAAACTTATTTTCCTCGTAAAATAATCGACGTAGAGCAAAAATGATGTTAATCTGTGATTTTATAGAAAAAAAGTATGAAAATATCCTAAAAAAAACTTAGGCCTAAAACTTATTTTCCTCGTAAAATAATCGACGTAGAGCAAAAATGATGTTAATCTGTGATTTTATAGAAAAAAAATATGAAAATATCCTAAAAAAAACTTAGGTCTAAAACTTATTTTCCTCGTAAAATAATCGACGTAGAGCAAAAATGATGTTAATCTGTGATTTTAAAGAAAAAAATATGAAAATATCCTAAAAAAAACTTATGCCTAAAATTTATTTTCCTCGTAAAATAATCGACGTAGAGCAAAAATGATGTTAATCTGTGATTTTATAGAAAAAAAATATGAAAATATCCTAAAAAAAACTTATGCCTAAAATTTATTTTCCTCGTAAAATAATCGACGTAAAGCAAAAATGATGTTAATCTGTGATTTTAAAGAAAAAAATATGAAAATATCCTAAAAAAAACTTATGCCTAAAATTTATTTTCCTCGTAAAATAATCGACGTAAAGCAAAAATGATGTTAATCTGTGATTTTATAGAAAAAAATTTTTATATATCCTAAAAAAAACTTAGGTCTAAAACTTATTTTCCTCGTAAAATAATCGACGTAGAGCAAAAATGATGTTAATCTGTGATTTTAAAGAAAAAAATATGAAAATATCATAAAAAAAACTTTAAACTTATTTTCCTCGTAAACTAATCGACGTAGAGCAAAAATGATGTTAATCTGTGATTTTAAAGAAAAAAATATGAAAATATCCTAAAAAAAACTTATGCCTAAAATTTATTTTCCTCGTAAAATAATCGACGTAGAGCAAAAATGATGTTAATCTGTGATTTTAAAGAAAAAAATATGAAAATGTCCCAAAAAAACTTTAAACTTATTTTCCTCGTAAAATAATCGACGTAGAGCAAAAATGATGTTAATCTGTGATTTTAAAGAAAAAAATATGAAAATGTCCCAAAAAAAACTTAGGCCTAAAACTTATTTTCCTCGTAAAATAATCGACGTAGAGCAAAAATGATGTTAATCTGTGATTTTAAAGAAAAAAATATGAAAATGTCCCAAAAAAAACTTAGGCCTAAAACTTATTTTCCTCGTAAAATAATCGACGTAGAGCAAAAATGATGTTAATCTGTGATTTTAAAGAAAAAAATATGAAAATGTCCTAAAAAAACTTAGGCCTAAAACTTATTTTCCTCGTAAAATAATCGACGTAGGGCAAAAATGATGTTAATCTGTGATTTTATAGAAAAAAATACGAAAATGTCCTAAAAAAAACTTAGGCCTAAAACTTATTTTCCTCATAAACTAATCGACGTAGAGCAAAAATGATTTTAATCTGTGATTTTAAAGAAAAAAATATAAAAGTGTCGTAAAAAACTTTTAACTTATTTTTCTCTTAAAGTAATCGGCGTAGAGAAAAAATACGTTAATTTGTGATTTATAAATTTATAAAATTATACCGTGGTTTAGCGTATACCGTATTTATTGTAGCAGTATAAAATTAAAGAAATGTTACTTTTCTTATGAATTTTATTGGTTATGTTTGCTGTACTGATGTATATTTTGAAGAAAATTACGGAACATAACAATTATAGCAAGCGAGGATTTTTAAAGAAATGTTTAACAGGTGAAAAATTTCAGCGAAAATGTTTTTGGAAAAGGTTCGAATTTTGTATTAACACAAACATATTTCCAGTTCGCTTTAATTTCATTTTTATCGTTAATTTAAAATAGTATCACTTCCTGCAGCATTCGTTTTTGTAATGTTAAATAATGCCTCGCATTTTACAATGTCCGTTTATGCGATGTTACTACACTTTATTGGTTCTTGGAAATTCGCTTCCATCACGCCAGTGAGGCAGCTGCGCGCACTAAACTTTAACTAAAAACAATATACTGACAGATGAAAAAAGCATGCTGTAGTTCTGAAAATAAAGTAAGAGCACGATTTTCTGAACTTGAAAATTAGATGTTTAGTAAGCACTCGAGATAACAGATGACTTCACCCAGACTTATTGGGATTAGTATTTTAAGTTTAAAAACATGAGAAACAGCCTGGCTTTAGATAAACTGGTTGAGACACTTCTGAGATTAAAAAAACCCCACACAGCTGAGATTTAAAACAAATCATTAAATCCTTAAGTCTTGTAATCGTCATTGTAACTGTCATATCCGATGGTCCTTATGTTTTTGATCATTTAGAAGGATTTTTTTGGGTGAAAAGATAAGTATTCAAATTTATAAATAAAATATTTTTAAATATGACAATTTTCACTTTATTTCATAATTGGTCTCAAGTAAATAACAAACCAGATCTGAATGTCAAATATCAAGAATCATCAAAATCGGTCGAATAGTTCAGCTTTAGTGTACACACACACACACACACACAGAGAGAGAGAGAGAGAGAGAGAGAGAGAGAGAGAGAGAGAGAGAGAGAGAGAGAGAGAGAAACTCAGATACAGACATTAAGCTTTTTAAGTCTAACCAGTATACAAAATTTAAAATAAAAAAATATTTAAAATTCTGAAGTAAATAGAAAAAACCCAAAATAAAAAACCCCTGATCGCTGTCATATTAATTTTTGAATATAGGGGAATTTTAAAACACTAATGTATGCACATTTTGACGCTGGTTACGATGACAAATCAGATTTTAAAAATAAAACTGTAAAGAAAAAAAATTACGATTCTTACAATTTTCTAATTAAAAAACTTGCCGAAGTTATTACAAAGATAATTTTTTTAACAAGTTTGAATTAAACCGGGCCAACATTGAGAATGCAAAAGCGCTATATATATATATATATATATATATATATATATATATATATGTGTGTGTGTGTGTGTGTGTGTGTGTGTGTGTGTGTGTGTGTGTGTGTGTGTGTGTGTGTGTGTGTGTGTGTGTGTGTGTGTGTGTGTGTGTGTGTGTGTGTGTGTGTGTGTGTGTGTGTGTGTGTGTGAGCGCTGTCGTGTGTGCGGTGGTCAGGTGCGAGGTCTACAGTTCTTTGAACTACTGGCACATTTTGTACATAAAATCACAATGTGGATATATTATCATTGTATTTGCACTGTGCCTAGTGCTTGAATACTTTGTCACCACAACAAGCTAGAATAACTTCCTTTTGTTCCAGGTGTTACAGCAATGCTATTTTTTCCTGAATGTTATCGGCGACTGCGCACCAAATAAATGCATCTCCTGGAAACAAAGACAAAGGCTCTGGCGATCTTGCAGCTATTTGTACTTCTCTTTAGTGTTTCCAGTCTCATTGGTTAGTACTGTAATTGCATTGGTCTCATTGGTCAGTACTGTAATTACATTGGTCTCATTGTTTAATACTGTAATTACATTGATCTCATTAGTTATACTGTAATTATATTGATCTCATTGGTTAGTACTGTAATTATATTGGTCTCTCTGTATTATATTGGTTAGTACTGTAATTAAGTAATTACATTGGTACTACTGTAATTATATTGGTCTCATTAGTTAGTACTGTAATTATATTGGTCTCATTAGTTAGTACTGTAATTATATTGGTCTCATTAGTTAGTACTGTAATTATATTGGTCTCATTAGTTAGTACTGTAATTATATTGGTCTCATTGGTTAGTACTGTAATTACATTGGTCTCATTGGTTAGTACTGTAATTACATTGGTCTCATTGGTTAGTACTGTAATTACGTTGGTCTCATTGGTTAGTACTGTAATTACATTGGTCTCATTGTTCATTATGTAATTACATTGATCTCATTGGTTAGTACTGTAATTACATTGGTCTCATTGGTTAGTACTGTAATTATATTGGTCTCATTGGTTAGTACTGTAATTATTACTATTATTTATTATTTTTTTTTTTTTGGTGTTTAACGTTTGACTATTGTGCACACTTTGGCTAATGCAGACGATGGGATGATTTATAGCGTATGAAAATGCCAAGCCCTGGCCGGGAATCGAACCCGGGTCCTCGGGGTGAAAGCCCAGTACGCTATAAACTAGGCCACCGAGGTGGCCTGTACTGTAATTAAATTGGTCTCATTGGTTAGTACTATAATTAAATTGGTTTCATTGGTTAGTATTGTAATTACATTGGTTTCACTGGTCAGTACTGTAATTACATTGGTCTCATTGGTTAGTACTGTAATTACATTGATCTCATTGGTTAGTACTGTAATTACATTAGTCTCATTGGTCAGTACTCGTGGCACACAGCTGTTTAGATGATGCAATAGAAGTAAAACTAAATATACCAAAATTTAGTTTTTTTTAATTATTTTGAAAAATCTTGTTTTACCATCATAATTAGCGTTAAAATCTGCATTTGTTAACAACTTGTGTGTAAAAATACGATAATATATTTTTAGTGAAATTTGAGAATAATTTAAAATGCTATTTATACATATTTTTAATGCTGATTAAAATGGTGAAATTATTTTTAAAAGTGTGGATAAAAAAACAAATTTTTTAAGACACGTAAAGGGGACAATTTTTTTAAACCGTTGCTTAACGCATTTGTCAAACTATTATTGGTTAAAAACTGTTAACAATTGAACTTTTTAAAATCGGCTTCAACGTTGACGATAAAATCTTTTCCCAACAGTTTTCCATAAGTAGCCAAATAAAATCTTATAGATCCTGTTCGGAGTGTACGGAAATTTGTTAACCGAATCTAAAAAAAAAAAAAAAAAAATGGGAAATAAAATGAAAACAAAAATAAACCCATTCCGCCGTCGGTTTGCAACAGTAAATTTTTTTCATTTCAAAATTTGATATAGCCTATTTACTTTAACGACTAAGTCAAATCGAAATCTGATGAACCAATTTTGAGGAATTAGTCCTAGTATATTTTCTTAGTCCAATCATTGACGGTTTTCTGGCCCGAATTCTTTGCCATTCGATTGACGTGTCATTTTGACAGTAATTAGAGAATATCTTAAGGACTAAAATCGATATACTGCCGATACGCGATTTTACTCTGGGAGGTGGATGCAGCCCCTTTTAGTTGGTGGAAATTATTACTTTCAAAATAACCACATAAATCGACAGAGGGATGAACAATAAGCAAAAACGTTCTGTAAAGTTTTTTTGTCGAATCAATACTTTTTGAGTTATTCGTGATTGAAAATGCTGATTTTTCATCAATAAAGTGCACGGTTTTGAAACATTTTTCACAAATAACTAAGAAAGACCTTACATTTTCACAAAAAAAAGATTACAAGCAAAAATGAAGCTTACAAAAAAACAAAGACTGTTTCTTTTTTATGTCCTTAGATGTAATACAAACTGAGACATGAAGATACCTTCTTGTTTGCCGAAAATTGAATAATATTAATTATAGGCATAAAACGAGATTTAAAACGCTTAAATCTAAAGTTTCTTAATGTTTTATCATAACGGCGGTCACACCCCCCCCAAAAAGCGCATATCGAGAATATATCGATATTGATCCAGGAGTAAGATAAGGTTATTTAAAAATTATCGTGAAAATAGATGCTTTAATAAAGAATTCTGTGGTAATACCCTATTTTTACCCTGTTATGTCCACAGTACGTCAGCCTGCTATTCTGGACCCTGTACTGCCAGAACAGGGAGCTGATCTATCCCGAGGTGTATGACGCGGAAGTGCCTGTGATAATAAACCACGCATTCCATACAACGCCTGTTCCTATTCTTTTTGTTCAGCTGTTGCTAATGCCTAACTTCAGGCCTACGTTGATATCAGCTGTTGTTGGTCTAACAATATTATTTGTGGTGTACACTAGTATGTAAGTATTTTGCACCTAGTTATTTTATAAAGAACTTTGAAACTAAGGTAGAATCGCGACAAGCAACTATATCGGTGACGTACTAGAAGTAAATTAAAAAAAAAAACAATAATGATCTAAATATTTTTTTAAAATTTTCCATAGAATTTGTAAATGTAAAACGATAATGTAGGCCTTCTGATATTGGGTTAAAATCAATCAGACGATTTTGAAAAAATTATGTAAATTTTCCGGCTGGATTTAGCCGTCGAGTTGGATCTAAAAAAATGTTTTGATACTTCATTTAAATTCTCTTAATTTAATACGGTGATTATCAAAAATTGCAGACCGCAGGGGGCTGCAGACTAGATGCACCTATTGAAGGATTTAAACGTCCCTCGCGGTACCCGAGTCTAACACACACTTACACCTACAACACTACACTTACGACTTTAACACTTTACACTCACATATACATTTAGGGAGGCGATAATAGCCTCAATGTGCTTTTCGCCTTAAAAAAAATTGTATTGCAAACCGAATGTGTAAATGATTCTTTTATGAGCAAATTTTCATTCAACGTTATAATTTTATACAGATTTATAATTTTCAAAAGCAAATGCGTCTGTACTAAAAAAAGAGCAATAAAAAGTGTGAAATGGGTTTCAAAATAACAGCCATATGACATCTTAAAGAAAACTAATTATTTTTCTTATACGTTTTTGAAAATTCAGTTTCACCGGCATAATCAGTTTTTAAAATTTACATAACAGCTGTCCGATATTGTTATTCTATAAGCTATTTTTTATGATACCGGTTATAACAGCCTGTCAGATTGAAATTGTTAATTTAAGCGAATTTCATTGAAACCAATTACTGTAGCCTGGCCATTCTCGTTTTTGGCAAAAGTCGTTAAACCGTTTAAAAATTACGGCAATCTTTAAAAAACATAACTTTTGTGTGTCGACCAGTTTCAGACAAGCTGATTTCACAATCGTAATCAGCGTTAAAATCTGCGTGAGAATTTTAAAATTCCACTGAAAATACGAAAATGAACCTGATGGCGGTGAAAAACTGAAAACGATTGTAAAATCAGATTAAAAAATAATAAAAATTGCTTTGGAAATTTGCTTCGTGCAGAGATTATTAATTTGCTTATGTCATTCTTTTTTTGTTGTCAGATTAATACTGGCCTACTTGGAGAAAGGCACGTGGGTCTACGGGCTATTCAACGTGTCGTCTCACCACCAAGTGGCCACTATGTTCTTCTTGTCTTATGTCTTCTGTGTCATGTTTGTTGTCCTGGGTTTATTTTTGCGGAGCCTCGTACACCGTAAGTACACTAGCATTTGTGTAACGTACCAAAAAACTAACCCGCAACTAAAATAACTGCCACTCCTAAGGCGAGGCAATAAACAGTATCAAAAGAGAGTTTATGATTGTAGTCTAAGGCGAGGCAGTCAACAGCATCAAATGTTTGTTTACGATTGTAATCTAAGGCGGGGCAGTTAACAGTAACAAAGAAGAGTTTACGATTGTTGTCTAAGGCGAAGCAATCAACAGTAACAAAGATCAGTTTACGATTATAACCAAAGGCGAGGCAGTCAACTGTAGTAACAAATATCAATTTACGACTGTAGCCAAAGGCGAGGCAGTTAACAGTAACAAAGAAGAGTTTACGATTGTTGTCTAAGGCGAGGCAGTCAACAGCATCAAATGTTAGTTTACGATTGTAATCAAAGGCGAGGCAGTCAACAGTAACAAAGAAGAGTTTACGATTGTAGCCTAAGGCGAGGCAGTCAACAGTAACAAAGAGTCAGTCCACGATTGTAAGTCAACTGTAGTAACAAATATCAATTAACGACTGTAGCCAAAGGCGAGGCAGTTAACAGTAACAAAGAAGAGTTTACGATTGTTGTCTAAGGCGAAGCAATCAACAGTAACAAAGATCAGTTTACGATTATAACCAAAGGTGAGGCAGTCAACTGTAGTAACAAATATCAATTAACGACTGTAGCCAAAGGCGAGGCAGTTAACAGTAACAAAGATCAGTTTACGACTGTAGCCAAAGGCGAGGCAGTCAACAGTAACAAAGATCAGTTTACGACTGTAGCCTAAGGCGTGGCAGTTAATAGTAACAAAGATCAGTTAACGACTGTAGCCTAAAGCGAGGCAGTCAACAGTAACAAAGTTCAGTTTACGACTGTAGCCTAAGGCGAGGCAGTCAACAGTAACAAAAGTCAGTCCACGATTGTATTCTAAGGCGAGGCAGTCAACAGCATCAAATGTCAGTTTACGATTGTAATCCAAGGCGAGGCAGTCAATAGTAACAAAGGAGAGTTTATGATTGTTGTCTAAGGCGAAGCAATCAACAGTAATAAAGATCAGTTTACGATTATAACCAAAAACGAGGCAGTCAACTGTAGTAACAAATATCAATTTACGACTTTAGCCAAAGGCGAGGCAATCAACAGTAACAAAGATCAGTTTACGACTGTAGCCAAAGGCGAGGCAGTCAACAGTAACAAAGTTCAGTTTACGACTGTAGCCTAAAGGTGAGGCAGTCAACATTAACAAAGATCAGTTAACGACTGTAGCCTAAGGTGAGGCAGTCAACAGTAACAAAGTTCAGTTTACGACTGTAGCCTAAGGTGAGGCAGTCAACAGTAACAAAGTTCAGTTTACGACTGTAGCCTAAGGTGAGGCAGTCAACAGTAACAAAGTTCAGTTTACGACTGTAGCCTAAGGCGTGGCTAGAAAAGTCAGTCCACGATTGTATTCTAAGGCGAGGCAGTCAACAGCATTAAATGTCAGTTTACGATTGTAATCTATGGCGAGGCAGTCAACAGTATCAAAGTTCAGTTTACGACTGTAGCCAAAGGCGAGGCAGTTAACAGTAACAAAGATCAGTTTACAACTGTAGCCAAAGGCGAGGCTGTCAACAGTATCAAATGTCAGTTTACGATTGTGGTCTAAGGTGAAGCAGTCAGCGGTAACAGAGGACAATTTACGATTGTAGCCTAAGGCGAGGCAGTCAACAGTAACAAAGTTTATTCCACGATTGTAGCCTAAGGCGGGGAAGTCAACAGTATCAAATGTCAGTTTACGATTGTAGCCTAAGGTGAGGCAGTCAACAGTAACAAAGTTTATTCCACGATTGTAGCCTAAGGCGGGGAAGTGAACAGTAACAAGGGTCAGTTTACGATTGTAGCCTAAGGCGAGGCAGTCAACAGTAACAAAGTTTATTCCACGATTGTAGACTAAGGCGAGGTAGTCAACAGTAACAAGGAGGCAATTATTTCAAATCTTTAAAAAAATCATAACATTTTTGTCTTAATATTTTTGAAAATCTGATTTCACCTTCATTATCAGAGTTAAAATTTACATACATTAGCATTTTGAATTTTCAAAAGCCGTAGAAATTAAAAATATTTTGACGGTGGTCAGGGTTCCTTTTCTTATTTTCAGTGCAGTTTTCAATTGCTTTCAATTGATTGTGAAATCAGGGTTTCAAATGGGAATAAGATACATAAAAATACATTTGGAAATTCGCTTCAATCACGTTAGCCAGGCAGCTACGTCTGCAATTATTAAAAAAAAATTTACAAACACTAATAATTTTTTTTTAATTTTACAGAAGAACGAATAAGGCTAAGATGTTACTCATCAACAACACAAAAAGAAATGATCAGTTGAGAAAATAGAGAAAGAAGAGAATATTGCAGAGGAGAATGAAAATTTTCGGAAATACAAAAAAAGGAGAATACAAAATTGCGTGCACATTCGAGATGTGCGTACTGCGTAAAAGTATTTTATTAAAGTAAAAAAGACATGACTTGTATAAACTTTAAATTAAAATTATTGCTACTTCACCGTGTAAAGTCAAAACTAGTACAATCTATGTTCACTTACTTTTTTTTACAAATAAACAGAGCAGAAACACTGCAAAAACTTTATCAAATTACTTAAAATGTTTTCAAATGAAATCCTTTAAATTTCACGAAGATTCAAAATCTTCCAATCTTCCATCTTTCCATCCGGTGACAGACCCAACCGTCAACAAACTGTTCAAAGAGTAGCTGTCGTACGGATTAAGTTTTTTTTTTAACTATCCTCGAGTCGTTATTAATATTTTCCAAAATTAATACAAAGTTTTTCGTTTTCCAAAAAATTACGAAAAAATTAAAACAATAATCAACCATTACTATATCAAAATAAGCGCGGCAATATTTAAAAAAATCTTTTTGAAATGCAGATTTCACCGTCACGATCAAGGAAATTTTCATGTATTAGCATTTAAATTACAAAAAAAAAAAAAAACGTTGACAGCCTCAAAGTAAAATTCGTAATATATGTTTGGGCGTGGTCATTTCAGTCCTTTCTTTTTTTTTGTTATTTTAAGGCGAAAAGCACATTGAAGCTATTATCGCCTCCCTAAATGTAAGTGTGAGTGTAAAGTGTTAAAGTCGTAAGTGTAGTGTTGTAAGTGTAAGTGTGTGTGTACCACGAAGGACGTCTAAATCCTCTCTATAGGTGCACTTAGTCGAGGTTTTAGACAACTTTTTATAAAAATTCTTTTACTAAATATGTTCGTTTAAAAATCATAATTTTCGTTGAATTAAATTATTACACAACCTAAATTTATCTAAATTTACGTCCACCATTTTAGTCCCATTTAATTCAAACTTGGCACAAACATCGTTTATAATGATATCTCGGACGTGTTCGTTAACAGGTAAAAATTCTTTGAACAGTTTCAAAATGGCGGCCGTTAAAAATCTTTAACAAATCATAACATTATTGCCTTAGATATTTTTGAAAATCTGTTTACGTTTCACATACATAATCGGCGTTAAAAACTGCATAAATTAGTATATTAAATTTTCAAAATCCGTTGAAATTAAGAAATTGATTTTAACAGCGGTCAGGGTTCGTTTTCGTATTTTCAATGAAATTCAATTGTTCACTGTTAATATATGCAGACTTTTAATGTTGTTTATGAAGGTGGAAATGAATTAAAAAAATGATTTAATAAAAAAGGTTAGGGTGACACAATCACTTTTAAAAATTCGCTTCTATCACGTAAGCTAAACATCTGCTTGCTGCTATTATATTTATACAAATCACATACACGTGCTTTGCTAAACGTTTTGGAATGAAAACGGTAGAGGTGGAAAAACGTTAAATCACAAATTTGTAGAAAATTTAATTTATATATGATTGACATCAAAATAAGGTCAGAGCGACTGTTTGGATAGAAAAACGGGCCAGTATCCGAGTGTTTCTTTAATCGGAAGCTGTTTTGGTCGTTTCAGACCAACACGATACAAGACACGTCAAGTTTGTGAATTGATTTTGAAATCAAATCATCGACTATGGTTCGTGGGTGTTTTCCGTTCTATATTATCTGGATTCACATGTAGCATATAGGTTTTATGTTTGTTTTTTAATTCTTGTTTGTTGGATTATTTGGGCAACTATCGTCCAAGCATAGACAATTTTCTATGTAACACTTAATTGTTAATTATTAATTAACATATTTGGCCAAGCGAAGCGAGATATCTCAATTCGACTGTTCGTCGTTTGGTTTGTGTGTTTGTTACGCAGTTTTTGCCAAACATATTTACCAATTTTTAAAAAATTTGTACCTTGTATAAAACCCAAATTAAATACGTATGAAATTCTTTCCCATTTAGTTCCATTTCAAGATGGCGGCCTCTGATTTACAATAAAGAGTGTACGCAGTTTTAGCCAAATGCATAGATAGTTGTTTTAAAATTTGGTACGGAAGTACATTGTATAAAGCCTAAATTAAGTACGTATGAGATTCTTTCCCATTTAGTTCCGTTTCAAGATGGCGGCCTCTGATTTACAATAAAGAGTGTACGCAGTTTTAGCCAAATGCATAGATAGTTGTTTTAAAACTTGGTACGAAAGTACATTGTATAAAGCCTAAATTAAATACTTATGAGATTCTTTCCCATTTAGTTCCGTTTCAAGATGGCGGCCTCTGATTTACAATAAAGAGTGTACGCAGTTTTAGCCAAATGCATAGATAGTTGTTTTAAAATTTGGTACGGAAGTACATTGTATAAAGCCTAAATTAAGTACGTATGAGATTCTTTCCCATTTAGTTCCGTTTCAAGATGGCGGTCTCTGATTTACAATAAAGAGTATACGCAGTTTTAGCCAAATGCATAGATAGCTGTTTTAAAATTTGGTACGAAGGTACCTTGTATAAAGCCCAAATTAAATACATATGAGATTCTTCCTCATTTAGTTCCGTTTCATGATGGCGGCCTCAGATTTACAATAACGAGTGTACTCAGTTTTAGCCAAATGCATAGATAGCTGTTTTAAAATTTGGTACGGAAGTACATTGTATAAAGCCTAAATTAAATACGTAAGAGATTCTTCCTCATTTAGTTCCGTTCCAAGATGGCGGCCTTTGATTTACAATAACGAGTGTACGCAGTTTTAGCCAAACGCATAGATAGCTGTTTTAAAATTTGGTACGGAAGTACATTGTATAAAGCCTAAATTAAATACGTATGAGATTCTTTCCCATTTAGTTCCGTTCAAGATGGCGGCCTCTGATTTACAATAAAGAGTGTTCGCAGTTTTAGCTAAATGCATAGATAGTTGTTTTAAAATTTGGTACGGAAGTACATTGTATAAAGCCTAAATTAAATACGTATGAGATTCTTCCTCATTTAGTTCCGTTTCAAGATGGCGGCCTCTGATTTACAATAACGAGTGTACTCAGTTTTAGCCAAACGCATAGATAGTTGTTTTAAAATTTGGTACGGAAGTACATTGTATAAAGCCTAAATTAAATACGTATGAGATTCTTTCCCATTTAGTTCCGTTTAAGATGGCGGTCTCTGATTTACAATAAAGAGTGTACGCAGTTTTAGCCAAATGCATAGATAGTTGTTTTAAAATTTGGTACGGAAGTACATTGTATAAAGCCTAAATTAAATACGTATGAGATTCTTTCCCATTTAGTTCCGTTTAAGATGGCGGTCTCTGATTTACAATAACGAGTGTACGCAGTTTTAGCCAAATGCATAGATAGTTGTTTTAAAATTTGGTACGGAAGTACATTGTATAAAGCCTAAATTAAATACGTATGAGATTCTTTCCCATTTAGTTCCGTTTAAGATGGCGGTCTCTGATTTACAATAAAGAGTGTACGCAGTTTTAGCCAAATGCATAGATAGCTGTTTTAAAATTTGGTACGAAGGTACCTTGTATAAAGCCCAAATTAAATACATATGAGATTCTTCCTCATTTAGTTCCGTTTCAAGATGGCGGCCTCTGATTTACAATAAAGAGTATACGCAGTTTTAGCCAAATGCATAGATAGCTCTTTTAAAATTTGGTACGAAGGTACCTTGTATAAAGCCCAAATTAAATACATATGAGATTCTTCCTCATTTAGTTCCGTTTCAAGATGGCGGCCTCAGATTTACAATAACGAGTGTACTCAGTTTTAGCCAAATGCATAGATAGCTGTTTTAAAATTTGGTACGGAAGTACATTGTATAAAGCCCAAATTAAATACATATGAGATTCTTCCTCATTTAGTTCCGTTTCAAGATGACGGCCTCTGATTTACAATAACGAGTGTACTCAGTTTTAGCCAAACGCATAGATAGCTGTTTTAAAATTTGGTACGGAAGTACATTGTATAAAGCCTAAATTAAATACGTATGAGATTCTTTCCCATTTAGTTCCGTTCAAGATGGCGGCCTCTGATTTACAATAAAGAGTGATCGCAGTTTTAGCTAAATGCATAGATAGTTGTTTTAAAATTTGGTACGGAAGTACATTGTATAAAGCCTAAATTAAATACGTATGAGATTCTTCTCATTTAGTTCCGTTTCAAGATGGCGGCCTCTGATTTACAATAAAGAGTGTACGCAGTTTTAGCCAAATGCATAGATAGTTGTTTTAAAAACTTGGTACGAAATTACATTGTATAAAGCCTAAATTAAATACTTATGAGATTCTTTCCCATTTAGTTCCGTTTCAAGATGGCGGCCTCTGATTTACAATAAAGAGTGTACGCAGTTTTAGCCAAATGCATAGATAGCTCTTCTCAAATTTGGTACAGAAGTACATTATATAAAGCCTAAACGAAATGTGAGGGATTCTCCCCATTTAATTAAGTTTCAAGATGTCGGCCTTTGATTTACAATAACGATTATAACACTTTTAGCCAAACGCATTTACTGTTTGTTTTGAAATTTGGTAAGGATCCTTGTATAAATCCCAAATGAAGAATGTGTAAGATTTCCCCCTCCATTTGCTTCTGTTTCAATATGGCGGCATCTGACTTAACGCAGTTTTGACCGACAATTTTTAAATTCGGTACGACGATATATGGGCAAAAAGCCCATATGACGTATGTATAAAATTCTCCTATTTACTTCCGTCTCAAAATGGCGGCCTCCGATTTAACGATAACGAGTGAACGCAATTTTAATAAAACGCATTAGCTGATTGTTTTGAAATTTGGTACGATGGTACCTTCTACAAATCTCGAAAGACAGACGTGTAAAATGTTTTACCATTCACTTCCGTTTCAATATGGCGGGCTCTGATTCAACGGTGAGAGTGTAGCTGGTTATTTCCTGTAATACTGGCTGAACGGCAAAACATAATGTTGACCGCTTCGTGTAGAAACAGCATAAAAAATTGTCAATAAAGTTGGTCCAGTAATATTTGTCGTAAATATTACAATTACCGGTTAAATTGGCGGAAAAATTTATACGAGCGCTGTCGTCGAGCGCTCTGTATATTAATTAAGAATATTTTGGGAGGTTTTTTCCTTTGAATTATACTAGTTTAGTAATAACTGAAAAAGTTTGAAATGTGTTTGAAATCAGTGGACCGAAAAAATAGATTTTTCATCAATTTTTTGGAAATGGATATTTCGTGCAATTACTATAGTAGGTACTTCCTTGATATACGAAGCAATAAACGTTGACCTTGTACTTCATGTCAATCAAAACAATCTATCAATACAATTTATAACAATGCATCATTTTTTGTACATCACCAATCAAGTATGGCTTATAAAATGGAAATATTTTTACACTACGTCAACTTCTATTATCTTTTCAACGATTTTCTCGATAATTTGGAATTATAACGTCAAGTGGAAAAAGATTTTTGATTAAGAAATCGTATTTAAGCGATGCCAGTTTAACTGAAACTAAATTCACCGGCAACATGTTTGGTAAGATGGCTGTTTTCACTTTACTGTGTGCATGCTTGGGTAAGTATGTTTAGGTAAAATTTATTTTCCTTTTTATTTGTATCTTTTGTTACCAATCGGTACTGTTTATTTGACTAAAAATTTGTAATGGACAAAAAACTAATTTACTTTTTTATTAGATAAAAATCTGCTTTCGAAATTTGATAAATTTTTGCAATATTTTGTTTAATTTTCAATTTTGTTAAATCTCAAATTTTTACAACATTTTCGGATTTCACATAAAATTCTAAGCTTTTTTTCAATTTTTGAATATTTTTTGTACAAACCAATTCATTTGAGAGACAGTATAACTGTTCACCACGGGAAAAATATCAGTAATTTCAAAAAACGCTGACTGTGATAGTGAAATTATATATTAGACCTAAATTGCATAAAATAAAAAACATAAATGATTTTACAAGTAAAATAAAATCCATCACTTCATTGAAACTGTGAAAAATCCTTCCTATATTTTTCGAAAAAGAACTTGCAAAAAATATTTTTTTCAAATGAAAATTTATTTTTTTTAAACACTGAAAAAAAAGTTTGAATCAAATTCGACCAAACTAATCAGGTCTACATTGTAACGGATTTTAGGAAACCATTATGTTTAAAAACCGTAACCTAGGTAACGAGCAGTAATAAGTTTGGAGACGTGGTCAGCGTGGTGGGTTAAGCGGAGTCGCTTGAAACGAATCAATACAAAGTCAAAGCTACGCAGAGCGGAGCCTAGCGACGCCGCTTGACTCCGCTCAGCTCCGTTACGCTTTCAGTGGCCGCACTTACATTAAAAGCAATAGGTTAGGTTTTGAATGCGTAGTCCGCTCCGCTCCGCATTTGGTGGCCACCAGCCCTGATATTGAACAAATTAATCATTAACATTCAATTCTTATGAAAATATTGCACTTTGTAGCCCTTTCTAATGGTTTTATTAAGAAAAACTTACAGTTTTCCGTCAAATTTAAGAATAAGACCTTCAGTTGTCTTTCTACAAATCTACCAGTCTCTCGAAATATATATATATATATATATATATATATATATATATATATATATATATATATATATATGATTATCTCGATTACATAGCCATTCATAGTAGAAGTTAGAATTATAAGACTGTTTTTTTTCAGTGGCAGTTCAAGTATGTCACGGGGAAATGCTAACTGACCTTGGTGGTAAGACGCCCAATAACTTACAAATCATTGGAGGCAAGGACACAACCATTGAAAAACATCCGTATCAGGTAAAGTGGTAGTGTTTAGATATAACTGCATGTTTTTGAAGCGGTTAAGATAAACACTGACAAATGTATTACAGTGTGGGAAGTATCTCGGATGGATATTGAAATATTATTACTACTCGTATAAACAGGATGGTAACAGTGCCACCATTAGGATTTTAGAATCTATGAGCCGCCTCGGTGGCCTAGTTGGTAGCGTACTGGGCTTTCACCCCGAGGACCCGGGTTCGATTCCATACGCTATAAATCATCCCATCGTCTGCATTAGCCCAAGTGTGCACAATAGTCGGACGTTAAAAAAAAAAAAAAATTAGAATCTATTGTATTAACATTAAAGTTCAAATAGAGGAATTCACCTTAATTTTTTGTGATCAGTAACAATTAATTCCTTAAAATTAAAAAGAAAAATTGCTACCATTTTCCAATATAGCGGAAAAATTTAACATTTTTAATAGAACACTCTGTATTTTATAGTGTCAAAGGATTACAATGACAGGCCGGAAAGTAATGACATACGAGTTGCAAGTATCGTTTGGCCAAACCAAATTTTATAGTGTGTATTTTAATCTGTAATTGTGTTTAGTGTTTGTGACGACCTCGACAGAGGGATCTAACATTTTGTATTACTGAAGATGAATCAGTAAGGTTTCTAAACCGCGGTAGCCTTTACGAGGTGAATAAATAGACCACTAGACGGGAAGGTCATAATCCTAATTATTTAAATATGTGGTTCGGTGGCTATGTTGCAATAATGTTAAAGGATTTAAGTGTAATTTTAAGACTATTTTGTTATTGGCATTCCTTTGGTGCAGTTAAATTAGGAGAAAAAAATTGAACGTATTTCGAATAATACTATTTCAGCCTTTAATTATTGCAATTCTCGAAAACTATTATACCCGATCAGTCTAAATAATTTAAACAGTGATGAAGAGGCTTTTGAAAAAATATAATCAGTACTTTTAAAAGCATTTACCACGTAATTTGAACCTTTGAAAAAGTCTAATTTCTACCCGAAAAATGCCAAGAACAAAATTGCCTTAAAACTACACGCATAATTGAATAACACAATATAATACAGGGTGTTCCATTAAAAATATGCAAGTTGCCCGACTATTATTAAAATTGACATGGATTTTCTACAGACTTGCATACTTCCTTTAAAATGAGGTTACAGTTCAAAAATTATTTCTATTTTCACTTTTTAAAAAATCAAAATCTCAATTTTGAAGTTCAAAATTATTTCGAGGGAGCCTTTCTCTAAATCGGGCGCTATTGCCAGCCCCCCGACATCGATTTAAAGACGTCTTCACGTCCAAAATGGCGCGTAAACTACAATATACTGTACAGAATGAAAAGAAATTCTAATTAATTAAGTTATTGATGATGTTTTTGGTTAAAATTGTTTTAATACTGAATTCATAACGTAGAATTCAACCTGTTTCAATTTGTTTAAATCAAAACTATTTATTAAAGGTTAGATATTTTTAATTGTTTAATATCCATTGAAAATTTCCGTTATCAACAGGGAAATTAAATAGCAGTAAAAGAACATTATTGTTACACTTTCTGCTAATTATAAATTTAATTAAATTTTCGTAGAGGCTAACCTAACAAATACGATAAAGTTTATCGTAATAACACATTTAAAAGTTATGTAAGCGTATTAAAAGCACAAAACTTACGTATGTTTTCGACACACCATATTGTCCCAAACAGCTGGTAGAATGTTTCCATCGTTTGGAAGTTAAACATATATTTAATTTCAGGTGTCAATCACTTTATCAACCGGCTCTTTCGTCGCTGGATCAATTCTGAACAAAAACTGGATTATAACAGCTGCTAGCCCAGTTGCGTAAGTACAGTAAATAAAAAGTTTAGAAATAATACACTGCACAAACTTTCTCACTTTCAACTATTCCCGAAAAGTTCGGGAACTACAAATTGAAAATGAATAAATTTGAAATTAAACATTAGAATTTACAACTTTTATACGATTGAAATTACGAAAATTACATTTTCGTGGTGATCACTTACCTCCCCAAAGTTTAATTCGTACTTTATTAGAATATGAAAATTTTAAGTACTAATTTTTACCGCTGTTGAAGGTAATGAAACCAGGCTATTTTAAAAAGAGAAAAATAGGCCCTAAAGTCATAATTTTTTAAAAAGATTTGTTATGTCCGTTTTCGAAATCATTAAAAGGGTTTTCGTTAGGTTATCACTAAAACCGATTTTCTTTTTGGTCATGATTGTGTCAGATCGGTGTAAATTAATATTTTAAACTTTCCAATTCATAAAAATAAGAACCTTGACCGCCATCAGTTAAATCCTCATATCTTCAATGTAATTTGCAATTAATCACAATAACGAAATCATATTTTCAAAACAGTGTAAAATGAAAATGACGTGAATTTTTAAGATTTGAAATGGTCGCCATTTTGAAACTGACGAACGGATTTTGCCCGGCAACGAACTTAAACCAGGATAACCTAATTACGGATACACTGTTTTTGCACTCACTGAATTCATTTTGAAACGATTCGAATAAATAATGAGGTTAAATCTTTGGTATTGCTTGTTCACTAAAACGTGAAAAATATATACACTGTTTCTAAATTAATTAATTTAGAAATTTTTTTTCAAATGTGTTCTTAAAACTGACACTTTGTAATTATAAATACTAATTTTACCTTTTTATCCCCAGCTTTAATGTTAACCTTAAATTTATAACCTTTACATAACCTAACCTTAAATATAAATTTAAGACTAATTCAGTTAACTACAAATATATTTGCTGACAATATTGTATATAATGTCAGAGAAGATAATATACGCATTCATAAAACGTTTGACAAAAAGAAACAAAAACGTTTGTAAAACAAAATCTAGTCTTTACGTTGTAATAAGTTACTTTAAGTAATTAAATAACAATTAAGTAATTATTACTTTAAGAGGTAATAAATCGGAAACACTGTTACCAGTTTAAAAAATTGTTATTTAATGAAATATTCATGTAACTGACCGTGCAAACGATATCTCCGTTTCAACTCGGTCGTCCGGTATTTGGTTTGTATGTTTTTACGCTACTTCAGCCAAACGCATTTACTGGTTGTTTTGAAATTCGATACGGAAGTACGTTGTACAAAGCCCAAAAGTTGTATATGTAAGATGTTTCTCCATTCACTTCTGTTTCAAGATGGCGGCCTCTGATTTACAATAACAAACGCCATTAAACGATTGTTTTAAAATTTGACACGAAGATATCTTACATAAAGCCAAAATGTGTGTAACATTTACTGTCGCTTCAATATGGCGGCCTCTGATTTACTAAAACGAATGTAAGCAGTTTTGGTGGCGTCGACCGATTGTTTTGAAATTTGGTACGAAGACACCTTATATAAAGCCCGAAAGATGTACGGTGTAAGACTTTCTCCCATTCATTTTCGTTTCAAGATGTTTTGAAATTCAGTACGGAGATATATTGTACAAAGCCCAAATGAAGTATGTGCAACGTTTTGCCTAATTACTTCCCTTTATAAGATGGCGGTCTCTGATTTAAAGCAATTTTATTCAAACGCATTGTTTTCATTTTTGCTATGAAGACACGGGCTCTGCTTCAATGTGGTGGAGAGTAGCCTATAGTTGCTAGTAAAACTGGCTGAACGGCAAAAGAGCATAAAATCTCCGATAAAATAGGCCCAGTAACATTTTTTGTAAATATTAAGGTTACCGGTTAAATTGGCGAAAAAGTTACGAGCGCTGTTGTGCAACATTTGTGTACGAGGTGTGTTCAGAAAGTAACGAGAATTTTAATTTGTTGAACAAAATATTAACTTATTCTTCTGCATTGATGTTGTCACCTTCAAAATAGTCCCATTGGAGATTATGCGCTTCTTCCAATCCTCGAAACACTTCTCAAACTCGATCTTTGAGATAGCCTTTAGTTCTTTCAGCGATTCGCTTTTACGGCTGTCAAACGACGGCCCTTTAAGGTTCTCTTTATTTTTGTAAATAGAAAAAAGTCACACATATGTCTGGCGAATATGGAGGCTGGGGCATCGTTACAGTACTGTTTTTGGCCAAAAATTCACGAACAAGCAATGAAGTGTGAGCTGGTGCATTAACCATAAATTGTTTTTCCACAGATCCGGGCGTTTTTTCGGATTGCTTCACGCTAACGGCGTTGAACTTGTAGGTAGTACTCCTATTGACCGTTTCACCTGGTGGTAGGAATTCATGATGCACTATGTCATTAATATCGAAGAACACAGTGAGCATAACTTTCACGTTCGACCGCACTTGTCGAGCCTTTTTCGGTCTTGGCGAGCCAGAATGCCTCCACTGGGATGATTGAGCCTTAGTTTCAAAGTCATATCCGTAAACCCATGTTTCGTCACCTGTTTATAATACGTTTCAGTAATTCTGCATCGTCGTTGACTTCATTTAGTGACTCCTGAGCAACTTCCATTCGCCGCTGTTTTTGTTCAAAATTCAACAATTTTGGAACGAATTTTGCTACCACGCGTTTCATACACAAAACATTGGAAACAATATCATGACTGATCTAATAGATATGCCAACATCATCAGCGACCTCTCGGATTGTGATTCGGCGATTGTTCATAACCATTTCTTTCACTTTTTGGACGTTTTCATAGGTTGTTGATGTGCTGGGGCGTCCAGGGCGTTCGTCATTTTCAACGTCTTCATTGCCTTCTTGGAAACGCTTATACTACTCGTAAACTCTTGCTTTACTCATAGCAGACTCACCATAGGCCTTTGTTAACATTTCACACACTTTATTCAATTTTTTACGCAAAATTTGATACAAATTCTTTGATCCATTTCTTTTAACAAACGAAAATCGCCGAGCTCATAAAAACACGTCTAACCTTAGTGGATGTCACAGACAAAGTCAACAATGGAAACAGCTGAAAGGTTTATCATACTTCAAGGGCATGTATACCAATATAATAAAAAGTTTGACAATCGGACTCTCCAAGCCCGCGAAATTTAAAAATTCTCGTTACTTTCTGAACACGAATATACTGCGAGGCCTACCGTTATTTTAACTACTACTTATTACTGTTCATTATGGAACATCTGTGCGGATACCGCGTTACTATCAGCGGGCAGAGGTTATCTCGCCTTAAATCCTTTCAGTTAGTTATTTAATTTTGACCAACATTCATGTTTTGATCAGGTATTGCAAAGATTTTTCGTTTTCTTGCAATCTGTAGTTCTTTTGATTAGGCCTATATGTATGCCTTAGTTTTTAATTATCCCTCAGATTATCAGCCTTAAAGGAGTCTTCTTAAATTTTAGGTTAGTTTTTTTTAATATGGACGTCAGGAATTCCCCCAAAGCAACAGAGAAACTACAGAATGCTACTGCCACAATTAGTCGATGGACGAAAAAATGGAGTATTAACTCAATGAAACAAAATCTATACACATCAATTTTACCAATAGAAAGTACGAACCAGTACCAGTAGTATTAAATGAAAAACAAGTAACATATGCAAACAGTGCAAAATATCTCGGGATGACACTGGATACAAAACTCCGCTGGAAAGAGCATGTAAAAAAGAAAAACTAAATCTCAAATTAAGTAAAATGTATTGGCTCATTGGAAGGAATTCCGAATTGTCAACAAGCAACAAACTACTACTGTACAAACAAGTGTTACGGCCAATATGGACTTATGGTGCACCACTATGGGGCTGTACCAAAAAAACAATAGTGACATAATACAAGTCTTCCAGAATAAAATATTGAGGACGATTGTCAACGCCCCGTGGTATGTCAGTAATGACAACCTACATAAAGACCTAGGCATTGAACCTGTTGCAGAATAATCAAGAAGCTCTCCGTTAAGCATCGTCGACGGTTAGAGCAGCATAAGAATAAGGGTCGTACAATTGCTGTACCGGAGTGACAACCTAACAACAAGAAGGCTGAAAAGGACCAAGCCAGTGGACCTCTCAAGCCATCGGGCTGCAACCCAGCAAACAGTGAAATTACATATAAAGGTAGAATTACTAGATGGGGCATACCTCAGTTGTAATAATGTAAAAATAAAAAAAAGAATTTCCTCCCATTTAGGATTTTGGTTGCTAAGTTTATTTTAGGCACTTAAAAGCGAGGATTGACCTATATTCGCGAAAAGTAACGCATTGTTTTTATTAACACAAATTATGTTAAATCAATTTTATTTATTATTATTATTTTTTTGTTATTTTAAGGCGAAAAGCACATTGAGGCTATTATCACCTCCCTAAATGCAAGTGTGAGTGTAAAGTGTTAAAGTCGTAAGTGTAGTGTTGTAAGTGTAAGTGTTTGTTAGACTCTGGTACCGCGAGGGAAGCCTAAATCATCTCAATAGGTGCAGCTAGTCTGTACCCCCATGCAGGGAAATCAATTTTAATCAATCAATCGTTACTGTAATAAAAATTAAAAAAATTGTTCCAGAAATGTGTACGAAACCCTGTCAGTCCGAGCTGGTTCAAATCACACGGAATCCGGCGGCACCCTGTACAAAGTGTCCAAGACGGTCCTCCATCCGAGTTTCGACATTGACACTTATTATTATGACCTTGCGCTGCACAAACTCAGCAAACCATTGAAGTTCGGCAAAACAGTTAAGAAAATTAAACTGCCCAAAAAGGCTTTGAAGTCTGGTGACGACGTGGTGGTCAGCGGTTGGGGAGCTACATCCACTATGGTGAGTTCAATAGCTGATAAAATAATCATGGCACAGTTGGATGAGTGGCTGACGTGATAGAAGCACATTTCTAACTTTACTTTTTTGAAGTTTGAATTTAATGTAACCTAAATTGCTAATGAAGACGCAGACGACACACACACACACGCGCGCACACACACACACACACACACACACACACACACACACACACACACACACACACACAGATAAATAGTCCACCGTTACGAATGTCCTACTTTCAAGATTTCATGTTTTTTCTTTCTTTAGATTATAAAACGTAATTTAAAGTTATGCGCAAAACAATACTCTGTTTACAATTCGATTATCTGATACCCTGTTACATAACAGACAATACTAATTAACAATGCAAATTTGCAAACACAAGTTTTACTGTATAAAGTATGGTTATAATCACACTCAGATATTTCTGAAATAGTTTATCAGGCATCTGCTCAGTGTATCTTTTCTTAAGTATTTTATCCTAGGCCTAGGCAACTATGTTTATGATCTTGTATGTTTAGGTTTTAAGTTAGGCATTTAAAACTAACGAAAGTTTGTACATTCTCTCCAAATAGTGTGTATTGCTTCATGTACACTGAAATAACGGAAAATGACGGAATAAACAGTTACAAAAACGAATATTGACGTTTTATTTTCGTTAAGTAAATTACACAATCTGTTACTGAAGGCCTACACTAAAACTACATGTTCATAGAGGACAGCAACAGTTAATTACCAAAGAGAAATACAGTATTATGAAAACAAATTTACTCTGTGATTGGCATGATTGAATAATACAAAAATGTCACTAGACCGAAGAAACAAGCTCAAAATAGTCATAGGCCCTATTCAAATTCAAAATTTTTATCACATAGTAGTTGAAGCGATAACACTATCTAGTGGCGTTTTGAAGAACTATCTACACAATTAGTAAATGAAAAGTACATTATTAACTTAAAGAAAATTTATAACATATATCATATATAATATATTATTGATAGAGCGTTCGACCGTTCGGCGTTTGATTTGATTTTTTGTCACGCAGTTTTGGCCAAACGCATTGACCGACAGTTTTGAAATTTGGTACGGAATCACCTTGTATAAAGCCAGAAAGACGTG
The DNA here is from genome assembly GCA_022606455.1 of Callitettix versicolor. Taxonomy (NCBI): domain Eukaryota; kingdom Metazoa; phylum Arthropoda; class Insecta; order Hemiptera; family Cercopidae; genus Callitettix; species Callitettix versicolor. The sequence continues at coordinate 67,924,721 of CM040184.1, forward strand.
TGTACGATTTTTCCCTTTTCACTTCCGTTTCAAGATGGCGGTATCTGACTTACAATAAATGAACGCAGTTTTAGCTAAACACATTGACCGATTTTTTAGAAATTTGATATGGAGGTACTTCGTGTAAAACCCGATTGACGTATGTGTAAGATTTTTTCCATATGGCGGCCTAGATTTAACGATCGCAGTTTTGGTCAAACGTATTGACCGATTGTTTTGAAATTTGGTGCGAAGGTAACTTATATACAAAGCCCATACTATGTATTGCGAAATATTTTCCCATTTACTCCTGTTTCAAGAAATCTGGAACGAAGATATCTTGTACTATGTCCAAATGCGTAACATTTTTTTTATTTATTTCCGTTTCAAGATGGCGGCCTCTGATTTAGCAATGAGTGTACGCAGTTTTAGTTAAACGCATTGGCCGATTGGAATTTGGTACAATAGTACCTTGTATATAGCCCGATAGACGTATGTATATAATTTTTTTCTATTTACTCGTATTGGAAGATGGCGGACTCTGCCACTATTTCCTGTAATATTGGCTGAACGGCAAAACCTATTACAGTCTGACCCCTTCATGGAGAAATAGCATACAATTTCCAATAAAGTTGATCCGATTATCAATTAAATTGGCAGAAAATGCTACGTACCCTATCTTGGAGCGCTTGGTATATTAATTAAGAATCGAGGTACTGTTCTTTGAACTACTAGTATATTATGATTTATGTTTTCAGGGTGCAAATACAAACCCATTTAAAGAGATCACATTAAAGTCAGTAAGTGAAAACAACTGTAGTTCGGCCTACGAAAGCCTTGTTGGTTACACTATTTCCGAATCTCAGGCTTGCGCCATTGCAAGTTATTACAAGAACGGGCCATTTTATGTGAGTATTAACTGTTTATACTGTTATACATAAGCGTTTTATTAATACAAGAATAAATTAAATTTTTATAATAATTTATACAGAATAGTAGTTGCAGCGATTGCACTATCTAGTGGTGTATCAACGAACTACCTACAGAGTTATGTTATGAAAAGTACGTTATAAACTTAAGGAACAGTGAAATTATAAACTTATATGTTTTATAAGAGATTTATCTATGGTAATATTAGTAGAAGATAGATAGAAAATTGGAAGGTACAATGAAAGGACAACGATAAAAATGGAATAGGAATACATATATAAAAAAAAAATAGATAAAAAAAGGAACATATGTCACAGCTGTGAACTAATGTTCAAATCCAACGTCTATTTAATTTGTTTTCTATATACTACAATAAATATTTTTTTAATTTCCTGCACCTTTAATCAGAATGATTCTTTAATTAGTGGGCCAACTCTCATTCACTTTATAAAGTGGTTATTACTAAACTATTAATGAATATTTTTTAGGACAACAACACAGTATTATTAAGTAAATACACTACACCTTAAATACAAAATTTGAAATTTAATTGCACAATGTTTTTTGCTATTTCTAACTGAACTGAACTTTTTAACTTTTGAGAAAAGTGTAAAAAATTTGAGTTTTTATTGCACTGTAAAGAGAGTTGATTTCAAAGTAAAGTAGTAAATCTCTATACTGAGTATTAGAAAAAATGTCCCAATGTTAACGAAGCTATGAGTTAAATACAACATAAATACTATAATTTATATTGTTTAAGGGTAGATGACCATCTAGGTAATTATTGCACTGGGACCTTTGTAGCTCTATTGTGCCCCCTTTCTATATTCCTGAGTTGCTCAGTTACAGCGCCTTCTCTAACCTTAGTCTCTTCATAAGTCTAGGATTTGAATCTAGGAAATGGAGATGTATATCCTTAACAAAATAACATTTATAGCATAAGAAAGATGATTAACATTAAGAATTTCAACTACTGGTATACTTACAAGTAAACGATCATCATAATTCTTTCCAACTCTGAATGCCTTTAATTCATTTTTGTATAATTTGTTTCAGGATTTTGGAGCACCTCTTGTTGCAAAAAATACGTTATATGCCCAATATTCTTTCAGATATATTTATTCAGGTATACCAGCCATCTTTTCTAATGTTTTCGATGTGGTTAGTTGGATCAATAAAACTATTAAAAAATAATGTTGTAATAATTAAATTATAATATTGTACTCTATGCTATTCAATAAACTCTTTATTCACTGCAAAATGACATATACTTTTCATAACCTAAAACATTTTTCTATACAATAATTTTTTTGTAATCTATTTTGTGAATTAATATAATGCAATTTATTTATAAAAACATGTAAAATAAGACGATAATTATTTCTCCAAAAATATGGTTTGGAGTCTACTGAAAATATTTACTAAAAATATCTACTGAAAATATGAAGTCTGAAAAACAGCATGCAGCTGTCTCGCTGGTGTGATAAAAGTGAATTTCTAATAGTACTTTTTTCTTAAACCTTTTAAAATCTTGATTTAACTATCATAATCAGTATTTACGATTGTTAGCATTTCAAACTTCCAAATTTAATTGAAAATGCAAAAATTAACCCCAACCGCTGCCAACAAATTTTATTATTTCAAATTTGAAAACTGAAAATTCAAAATGCTAATGTATGCAATTTTTAACGCTGGTTATGATGGTGAAATCATATTTCAGAAACATTTAAAGCAAAAAAGTCATGAAATTTTAAAGATTTCAAATGGCCGCCATTTTGAAAATGTTCAAAGAATTTTGCTGGTTCTTTTAATCTCAAAATCTTGAACTCTCAAAATCTGTCACATAAATATTAAATTTGTTGCAAAAAGTATATTATTTCAAATTTCGCTTCAGTTGAAAACTTTGTGCGACATGTGTTGGAAATTTATCTAATGCATTTAGAATTTGAAATAGGAACATTTTGGAAAATTATGTATGACCAGTAGTAGGCTATGTAATTTTTTATGTTTCATTCTTATATAGAACTTTACTACTTTACCAATAATTGTGTACTGTGTAATTTGAAATATAGTGATGAGAGTTTATCATGAACTCAAACTTTTGAGTGGGTTAAAAGATTTTTAGAGGGGAGAGAGGACGTTACAGATAATCCACACCTTGGTCGGCTACGAACAGCAAGAATATTAGGTGATAAATGTGATGAAAACATTGAAGAAGTTGGTAAGATTATTTGAGAAAATTGTCTTAGTGAGTTATCAAACATTGACTAAAAAACTGTTTGGAAAATTTTATATGACAATTTCATCATGAACAAAGTGTGCTCAAAGTTGGTACTGAAAAACCTAACTGCTGGTCAAAAGGAAGCTCGAATGACCATCTGTACTGACATTCTAAAAACATTGAAACTGACCCTATATTTTTAGAGAAGGTAATAACATGTGATGAATCATGGTTTTTCATGTACGACCCTGAAACCAAGTGCCAATTCATGCATTGGAAAGGCCCTAGCTCACCAATGTAAAAAAAAAGGTCAAAATTCAAAGCCATGATGATTGTGTTTTTGACATCCGAGGGATTGTTTACATTAAATGAGTAGCTGAAGGTCAAACTTTTAACCAAATTTACTACAAGGCGGTTTTGACTACTCTTAGTGAATGCGTGTGAAGAAAAAGACTTGACTTGTGGAAAAATCGTTCATGGATTTCATCAAGACAATGCACCGGCGCACAAAGCACTGTCGATCAAGATGTTTTTCACAAAGCATTGAATTCCTGTGTTGGAGCATCTACCCTATTTGCCTGTCCTTGCTCCATGTGACTTATTTTCTTTGTTTCCTAAAGTGAAGAGCACGTTGAAAAAAACATTTTTGAGTCTGTAGATGCAGTGAAGAACAAAGCGACGGACATGGTGATGACCATATCAGAAGACGATATGCAGTATTGCTTAAAACAATGGAAAATTCATATAGAGCGGTGTAGGAGGGGTGTTTATTGAAGGTGTTAAGGTTTCAAATGTAAATGATGTTAAATATAAAGTCTTAAAATTCAGTCTGGTTATTTTCTAGCCACACCTCGTATGTGTGTGTTGAAGGTTTAACGTATTGTGGTTTCAAAAATGTAAATGATGTTAAATATAAAGTCTTAAAATTCAGTCTGGTTATTTTCTAGCCACACTAGACCAACGTATGTATGTGTGTGTGTGTGTGTGAATATATATATATATATATATATATATATATATATATATATATGAATAAATTGCCTTCAGAATATAGAACCATATCATGTAGCTTAGAAATATAAATATGTTTTTCAAGCATATATAAACAGAATTTTAAAAATAATTAATTATAATATAAAAAATCTTATAATTTTTATAGATAAGAAAGCCGTCAACATACACCAGACTTACTCTCTAGAGTGTCTTAATATTCATTACGATGATTTGAGTATCAAATACAAAAATTCCAATAGTAAAACTAGAAATAAAAGTATAAAAGTACCTCAGACTCCAAACTTTGAGTAGTAAAAGCGATTAGTTTATTCCTTTATTATGAAATCAGTTCTCAAAATGGAATAGCCCCTAAAACTAACACACAGTGTATGATTCATGTAGGTGCATCTCCTGTAAACATACTAGTAAAGGAGACGTATCTCTCACGAAAACTTTCAAATCTTCAATATGGCTACATATTTCATTAATATTCCATTGTATCACATTGTGGTAAATTGAATTTGTAGACATTGAAATGTAAAATACTATTATATTATAGGATTCATATCATAGTCAGTGTTATCAACATTAAGTTTATCGGAATCCACAAACATTGAACCACTACTGTGATTTAAGTCGACCCCACTAGTTGTTTTGATATTAATGAAGGAATCTTGGAAATGGTTCCGTTTTTAGACTTTTTTCCTGGTTTATTTGTAGTTTTAACAGATTTTCTACCTGTGTGTTTCGACCCAACTGCTGGTGGGCAAGTACTAAATTTTTTTAGAAAAAAAGATAATCCAGATGGAACGTTCTTAGATGAAGGCTTTTACACTTGCGACTTAGTCCTTATGCCTAGATTGGAAGAAGATGGATTTGCTTCCAGAATTACAGACCTTGGAGTCTTTGTCACAAGGTTTTAATAGCCACTTTTGAAAGGTGAGTATCATTTCCTTTAGAAGTCACTTTAGAGGAAGACATATCAGACGATTTATATAGTGAATCTGGAGTGGAACCAGCAGAAATCAGAGTTATCAATTGAGCTACCTGCTCTGTTAATGCGTTTATGGTTCGAGTGAGCTCTTCGCAATTAGCACACAATGTTTTACTACTGGAGGTGGCAGCAGCAAATGATTTACCTTCAATTATTGATTTTGAATTTTTGAAAACCTTCTTTGCTTATGAAAAAGACACGTTGGCCATGATAGTAAGAATGGCTTTCTTGTTCTAAAACTTGGGGCAGTTAAAGGAATAAGCGGAATGGTCTCCACCACAATTGGAACACTTTGAATCATTATCACTACAATTACTGCATACCTGATCCTTCCGGCATGTGGAACTTACATGTCCAAAACCCTGGCATTTAAAACACTGCCTAGGGTTCAAAATGTACAGCCTTTCCGAAATCGGATATCTGGCATAGATGTAATCTGGGATAGTTGGTTTATCAAAAGTCAAAATCCATGAAGCAGTAGGTATTGTTTGCCCCTTATCATTACCCATAATATGGCCACACAGCTACAACTGATTGATTTGCCAACTCTGATTTAATCTCCTCCAGGTCTACATGGAGAAAATCTCTACATGTTATCACTCTCTTTGCTGAATTCAAGGTTCTGTGGGGCTCCAAAGAAACCTTGACCATTTCATAAACAATGTCATTTTTAACAGCAATAGGCTCTGCTTATCGCTGTTAGTCTGTACTACCAAGGTCTCATTCTGCAGCTTCTTAATAGAAGTTACGGGACCTGCTCTTCCAACAATCTCCTTATTTATGAGGAAAGGAGACACTTTTAACAAGTCAGCCCCTTCCACCGAGTTTTTAAAAATTAGAAATTTTGGAAATGGTAGCTGTAGAGTTTCAGCTTGCATCTCCTAGATTTAATTGACTTTCACTGCTTTAACAGACCAGTTTGAAGCCAAACATGGCCTCTTTAACACTCCTTTGGTGTTTTTATTTGAATTATCCATAGTTTGGTTTGCCGAGCATTTCATGAGTGTAGATATCTCAAACAAATGGTACAGGGTGCACCCAAGCATTACCAGTAGCCAGGAGACTTGAGCTAAAGTGAGACCTCCAATATCTCTTCGATATTTAGGTATGAGTTCTGGTAAGAAGTTACAGTTCTCCAAACCCAAGTACTACTGATAGCCACTATCCTTGTACTCATAGAATGTAATCATTTGTTTGGGTAGACCCAATTAAATGGGAGGGTGGAGGCGGCTCCAACACTCATAATTCAACACCCATGTGTTTGCCAGGTGCCCATAGGCTGCTCAGTCACAGAATGTGTCCAATCAGAGGTCTTTGGCAATGCTAGACACATATCAGGTTCTATGTACTGGGCACCGCCAAAAGAAAGCACTTTCGTCATTACCTGACTTGACTAGACAAGAACAGTATATCCCTAAATGTATATGTAAATGTTTATATGTAAGTGTAGTGTCTTAAGTGTACAACAACCAAGTATATGTTGGACTCGGTTACTGCGAGGGACGTCTAAATCCTCTCAGTAGGTACAGCTAGTCTGCACCCTCTGCAGGGTAAAAACAATACACAAAAACTTTCACACATTTAAATAATTCTCAAAAAAATGTCCAGTTCAAAATCTATCTACAAAACAAATTGAAATCCCCTAAATTCCCAAATCTCATCAGATTTTATTAAAATACTTCTTCCTCAACTACAACTGAATTCAGAGAACTAGATTTTAATAAAAATGAATAAAATTACAGTTCAAACTGACATGTATTAATCAAAATTTACAACTAAGCCTATTAGTGAATTTAAATTAAAAATGAGCAATCATGGTTAGACCCAAAACTTGAAATAAGAGCCAATCTTTGACCTCCAGGTCACTTTTTGAGGGTGGGTCGTTAAAAATTGCAAATATGTGTAATATATAAATGTGTGTGTGTGTGTTTTAACAATTTTGATAAAACTCTGAAAAAATTTATTTTGGTAATTATATGAAAAAAAGCGCAGCAAAATCCATTCAAAAGTTTTAAAAAATAGCAGAGAATCCAAATTTAAATTAACATTTAAATACAGTAGTAAAAATTTTTAAAAAAATGTAATCTTATACGTACTGAAAAATCTACTTTTTCTAATGTAATCAGTTTTAAAAACCTACATAAATTATGATATAAAGAGCACTGAAAATATGAAAATCAATCTGAAAGTGTTCACTTTCATAATTCCAGTGGAATTGAAAAATGCTGATTTATGCGCATTTTGGCAGTGATTATTACTGTAAAATCAGATTTTCAAAAAATGTAACATTTCAGTTATTTCTTGGAAATTTGTTTCAATTGTGTCAAGAAGACAGCTATATTTCTTAAAAATTCATGTGGCAAGTTTTAACTTCTTTTTCTAGTAGGCAATTGACTGATGTACCTTACTGTCAATCATTCTTGACAGTACAATAACACTACTTTTTATATAAATAATAATTCTTGTACAGCAATATTATTTCAGGTTGTATCACCTTGCATGAACTTAGATTCTAATTTTATTGCCAAATAAATTAAATAGGTTTTGTGTTAAATAATAATTATATTCAAGTCTTAGAGGTTAACAAGATCTAAATTCAACAGCAGCATGTTGGGGAGTGCACATTTTTTCACTTTGTTAGGCCTAAGTGTCTTAGGCAAGTTATGTAGTTCATGGCAGTTCAGAAGTTTTCTGGAGTGTGTTTTTCCTAGAGATTCTACTATATCAAGTTCAATTGAACACCAATGTTAGTTCAATTTAATTTTGTTTCAGTCAAGGTAACTGCAATCGTTTAACTAGTTTTTTATTTAATCACTAACTGTACATTTCTTTTCTCTCAAATTTGGCACACTGGATTCAGTTATGAATCCTTATATACGATTTTAAGAATCGTTTTTTTATAGTGTAATAACATTGTGAGTTGATTTTGGCACAATTTATTCAGGAATAGATTCAATAACTAATATCATTTTATTTTACATTAAATGTTTACTCTCTAAACAGATAATGAACATCTTCCACCACATGATGCATTTTCCAAACTCGACTAAAAGTAAGAAAACAATCTATGTTCTTATAGTTTCCTTGATCCAAGGTAAGACATTAAAGGTATTGGAGAATATAACTGTATATTTAAGCCTACATATCTAAAAGAATATTGTCCATACAGTTTATCTTTCAAAACCAAAGGCGCTCCAAACTCTTGTGGAAAATTAAGCAATTGTTGAAATGTTTTATTGAGAAGAAAATAAGTACAGTACAGTTTAATTTAAAGGAATTTAATAATTATGCTTGAATAAAAATAAAATCTTACCATCGCTAAAGATTTTTCTTAATTTTCAAGTGAACCATAATTTGTTTTAACTTCAAATTTGGTATACTGATATAAGGTTATCAATCATTTATGAAAAATATTAGTGAACATTAAGAAATTAGATAAATTTTTGTGTATTTTTGCTTCACAACTTGATTTTTGGAAAACTGTCTGTGAAATAAACATTAGAGGAACATTAAAGACTAAATGGTCTACCTGAGTGACAAGCAGTTAAAGAAACAAATAATTTAAGGAAAAAAATAAATACAATTATTCAGAAAAGAAAATGAAAGTGAATTTGTCATACTTTGAAGTTGGAGTTGAATGAATGGGTAAGGCCTAAAGTGGAACCATTAGATGCCAAGAATAAAACATTCAAGTGGACAAATCAGGATTAAGATATGGAGTGATGAAGGTCATGTTTTACTAATAATTTATGCTCCTTAAATAAATGAAAGAGTGTAAGCCCAGCTGTCTTACAAAATCTTTACAAAAATAAATTTTAAAAATCTCAAGTATATGTGTGATACTCATTTTTTGTGTTAGTATGATGTCATTATTGTTCATGAATGAATTTATTCATTATTTTAAAAACAAATTCTAGCGTTAATGACTGTTGGCTCAGCTAATTAAAGTGGGTGTATATAATTTCAAAAATATATACTTACGAAAGATGGTCCATTTTTAGGATTTTTTGCAACAGCACATGCTTGTGATTTTGACATATTATATTGTACTGTACTAGAATAAATTGACTGGCAATTGTCAAAATTAACTGCTGACATTGTTATCTCTTTAAATGGATTTCCATTATTACCCTGAAAATAATAAACAAATGAAATAATGAACTGAACTTATAATTTGATCAGTTTTGATCTTTGGCCATCAAAAAACAACCTCAAGCTATTTTGAAGCTTATAACAAACTACATTATTGTGTGAGCTAACACAAAATACAGTAATTATCATACATGTTATAACTTAAAACTGAATAAATTTTAATAATCACTTAAGTTGTTTGTATTCCAGAATATATATATATATATATATATATATATATATATATATATATATATATATATATATATATATATTAGTATTAACAATAAATATAATAAAATGTTAATGGAAGGAAAGCTGTTAATGTTACCTTTGGTGAGAAAAATGAATAGAAAAAAAGTGTTCCAAATGGAAATATGAACTAACAAGCAAAAATATTTCATCTCTATATTTCAGTCCCTTTCCTTTTCTTCCATAACAGTACACGCCTATTATATGAAAACGTCGTGTTGCTTTGGTTTTGGTATTTTTCTTAGTTGAAGAACACGTGTATGTTGTAACCATTCATAATACACTCAAAATTAATATCCAATTATAATAATAATTCTTGTTAATATTACTAATTTTTAACAACATAATGAATTAATCAGTGCCGGCTGAATTTTGGGGATGAGGTGGCGAAATTGGGCAGCGCCCTCAGGTGCTAGCTCAGTTAGGTGCCACTGTCTAGGTTTTTAAAGTTATCAATAAAAATAAATTTTTTAAATAATCTTAAAATGAATGGAATGAAATGATTCTAAATGCAAATTGCATTTGATTTATTTTATTTTAATTATTATTTATTTTGATTTTAAGGTGAAAAGAATATTAAGGCTATTATCGCCTCCCTAAATGTAAGTGTAAGTGTAAGTGTAAAGTGTTAAAGTCGTAAGTGTAGTTTTGTAGGTGTAAGTATGTTAGACTTTGGTACTGCGAGGGACGTCTAAATCCTCTCAATAAGTGCAGCTAGTCTGCACTCCTCTGCGAGAAGCATTTGATTTAAATAAATGTTATTTTTACAATAATAATCATTATCATTATAATCAATAAGTAATTTTCATATCTATTTCAAAAGTATATGTATACCCATTTTTATTAGTTATCTTAAAAATGTGTCACATAGGCGAACCAGTAAATTTTGCCAGACCTGTCAAAAGGCTAAGGCTTGCACTGGAATTAATATCAAATAGCTGATCTTTTGTTATAACTACAGTAAATAATATCTAAGTTTGGTTCATATATTTATTTATTTAAACAAAAGAAGATATTTGTAAACATATCATCAAACTAATTACCCTTCAGAAAACTAAATTAGTACAACATAATTCAGAACGTATTTTCAAAACATTAGCATTAATAAAACTTTTTATGGATTATTCAGGTAGTGATAATGATGATTCAAGTTTATGCAGTACAATCGAGGTCCTAACGAAATTAAAAGGTAATTAGGATATATATATATCCTTGTATATACTTAAGAATTCTGTTGGCAAGTCTCGTTGTTGGGAGTCTACTGATGTGTCCATAGAACCGAAGCCTCCTTCTTCTGATATCTGCTTCCAGGTTCGATATCTTCTCTGTGGTCTTCCGGGAGTGTAACCTGTATCCATCTTCTGTTAATCTCGGACCAAGGATCTTCCTCAAGATTTTGCGTTCTTCCTTCAAAATACCCTCCATGGTAGCTTTTGTGTGGAGTGCTAGCATCTTGCTTTCATATAATACCTCCGGTTTTATAACTGTGTTGTAGTGTCTGATTTTTGTGTGCGTCGATATACATTTCTTGTTGTAGATGTCATGCGTTATACCAAGAGCCCTCTTCATTCTCAGTAGCCGAACCCTTTGCGCAGCCTTCTCGCCACGTGTGGGTTCAAGAATTTCTCCCAGATATTTGAAGTGCTTGACTCTGTTTATCCTACCATATTCTGTATTTAGTTCTTGAATATTTAATTTTGAACAGAAGAATTCGGTTTTTTTAAACGAGATCTGTAGACCGACCCTCTCTGCACATTCCTATCTGTTTAATCGCTGTTGTTTCATTATCTGTGAGTATGGCTAGGTCATCTGCAAAAATGACATATATATATATATATATATATATATATATATATATATATATATATATACATTCAGAAAAATACCATTAACACATTAACAAAATTTTCGTTTCTATTGGTATTCCTTCAAGTTCACACATTTTTTTAAAACGTGTTTAAATATGATTATATTTTTTAAATAATTGCAAAAAAAACTCTAATTGGAATAGAATTAGTAAGAACAGCTGTTGTGAAAAATCAATTTACGTGAACATTACTTCCACCCCACCACATTACTACAGCATAATAATTTCTGTTGCATATTAGTCCTTATTTGTTTATAGAGTAGATTACTTAATTTATGAAAGTTATCTCACCTGTATAGATGTGGCACCCCAACCACTGACTACAGCTGTCAGTCCTTTTTTTAGTTCCTTAACAGGAAGTTGTACCCTTCTGACAGTTTTCCCAAACTTTAAAGGCTTTTTTAGTTTAAGCAAAACAAAATCATACCATGACGTAATAGAATTGTATTTAGGATGGAAAACCATTTTCTCTATTTTGTACAACGTACCACCTGTGTCTGTATTGTTCGAGCCTACTCGAGCTGAAAGACTTGTTTCATTATACCTAAAGCAATAAAAAGTTTTTGGTAATCTTTTGATTTTGTATATATTGAATTAATGAATATCATGGGGAAACTGGCTATTGAAGAGTCATTGTAGGAAGAACTACAATTATAACAATATAAAATTACCTTTAAGAATGGTTGTTCAATTTTCTGTACCAAAGCGTATGTAATTTTGTGTCCAGTTTAGCTAAAATTTGAACAAAAATTGATTTTTGTATTTTATATACTGTACTAGTTTTTTACCTAACAAAGTCTGTTTCATAATAGCAGTCATCCAAAGTTAAAAAGTATTCATTCTTTTTTAACTTAACAATTTTGAGACAATTTCATTTCACTACAGTAGATAGCTTTAAAAAAATAGTATAAATATTCATTGTAAATTTTCTAATTTTTACTTAAAATATAGAAATGAACCCAATATCAACCGTATGACAAGTATGTTATGCAATTATATTTAATTGTATTCTACAGAGAATACATTTAGTAAATAATTAACACTTTTAAACTGAGTCTGCAATTAATTATCTCACTTGAAAACCCTATAAAAATAATAAAATAAATTTACTGATTAAAGTTAAATATTTGTGTAATCATGGCCTCCACAAAGGGGGATCCAATTGCATTTGAGGGTGCAGGGCACAGACTATGCATTTGTCCAGGGATGATTATTTTAGAGTTATGTTAGAAAAAAAACTTTGAAAAATTAACCCTTTCAGTGTCAAATATTTTTCTGCAAGTGGTATCAAAAAGTGCCTGACATTTTTTTACAGTGCTCTCCAGAATTGCCAGGTGAATTTTTGAGTTTTTGAAAGGTTTTTTAAAAAAACTAAAACTTTTTAGTTTATTGGCTGATTTTCAAAATAATTCTTTTTTTATTACATTGAGAAATGTTTGAACTAAAAAATATAGTTCTGCTTAGAAAACTTATAAGAAAATTTAAAATTAAAAAAAATTAAAAATATATACCTGAAATACGTTTTTTGAATATTTTTCAAGGTTTTCAAAATAAATCCCCCAAAAATTAGTAGAGTCAATAAATTTTATATCACTAGAAAGACAATTTGATTTCATACACACACTGAACGTTTCATTTAAAAATACTAAAATATGTACATCTTATAGTTTTTTTTTCAAAAACCGTCCTCTTCACATTTTGTAGAACTGTAGTTGAACATTAATTAATTGTCTAATTTGTGTTTCAATGTTTAGCATCTCATAAAGTTTACATTGGAATTTACAATAACAAATAAATGTAAAATATTGGAAATAAAACTCTTAAATACATATATAAATTTTTATATTAAAAAACTAAACATATATATATATATATATATATATATATATATATATATATATATATAAAGATTTTTAACAGTTGTGTTTAGAAAGTACATTTGTGGTTAGCTCCTTTCTAGCACATAAAGCACGTAAACGTTGATTTCTTTCTTTTCCCCCTTGCTGGGTACTACCAATCTAATTATAGATATGCATTATATAATATTTTTAAATGAAAGAACATTTAATTCTAATTTAAATTAATATAAAATATTTTTGGAAAAATATATTTGTAGTATTATAAACAATTATTTTCTGAACGTCCTGCAAACCAGTCGTCGGCACTCTTTGCATGTTATAAAAAAGTCAGACTAACTGAACTGGACATTGGCAACTCTTGCACAAGCCTAGAATGTCCGGTTAGCCTGACGTTGGCACTGAAAACATTAAAATTAAAAGTAAACATGAAAAGAACTGTTAAAATTACTGTTTAATGGGCAATAAACCTAATTAGTAAAAATATACAAAACCTATTCTAGGCGTGACCAATTTGTCCCACTTTATAAAAAAACATATTCAACCATAATAAGAAGCCCACTTCAGATTTTGGTTCCGGACCTGAAATTTCATTGCAGGGGTATCATGTGCATGATGTTGTATCATATGTACTGGTATTTATATAAATAAACTTGTTTTTTTTAAATACATTCTTCAGAAATAACACTTACAAAGATAGGATTGCAGCAGTTGACAAGATCCAGTGTTTGTTTAAAATTGCCCCAGCAACAAAGTCATATGGCAATGAAATTGATACCTGAAATAAAATAAGTAGCCCAGTGTAATCATCGTAACCTACATATTAAGCCTGTTATTAATGTTTAACCAATTTATATCATTTAATATTCAAATTATATTACATATTAATAGTAAATAATTTCGGAAATGAGTAAGAGCTCATGTAATAGTTCATACATGTAAAAAACCAAACACTTCTCAAAGTGGATGTTGTTTAATAGTAGATAACAGAAAAAATATAAACTTGACAAACAATACAAAAGTCAAAATAGTACATGTAGAGAATTTTAGTGATGAATAATACATACACTTTTTTACTGTACGGTAAAGGTAACTGAATCAATTGCATAAATAACACCATCACAACCCCTGATCAACGGGGAGCACAAAATGTGTGTGTGTGTGTGTGTGTGTGTGTGTGTGTGTGTGTGTGTGTGTGTGTGTGTGTGTGTGTGTGTGTGTGTGTGTGTGTGTGTGTGTGTGAAAGTTTTTCTTTATTTTCATTTTGAAAATGAACTGTGGGAGTTCTGTTAGAACTTTTTGATACACTTTTACATCTTTATTAATTTACATACACTGCACTTGCACAATATGAGAAGGTCCTGCATCAAATGTGCAGTTGGTTAAACATTGAATGTAAACTTACCTGATACGGGTGTTTTTCAATTGTAGTACCTTTGCCTCCAATAATATTAAAACTGTTGCTCTGTAGATTGTGATCTGCAATACTCAAATCTCTGTCAGACTGTAGTGTTATATAGTTTTTATCCAACTCCTGAGATGCAGCTGAAAAATAATTTATTTATTTACTTTTAAACTTACAAATTATGAATTATTTTTTACGAGTCCATGCAGTTCTTGTATTCAGACATCAAAACATGTCGCTTAACATTAAGAGCAGGCCAGGCAGTATGGTTTTATTATTATTATTATTATTATTATTTTACATATTTAATATCAAATTGTAAATTCTTTTATTTCTAATTTACTACACTGATTTCAATTACCGTTGTCTTCTTATGGTCACAGTTTTTATAAATTATGTTGAATATCAGTATTTTTATACTTCTTGAACTGAATTTTTTGAAAAAAATAATAAACCATAAATTTTATTTTGGTACTGTAGCTAATTAGAAATTTTTTCCAAAATTTAACATTAGTACCTATTTTGCATCACACTTTTCAATTTTTTTTTTTTACAAAGAATGGGTTTTAAAAAACTCTTTTTGACAAATAAAAATTTTCTTGTGAATGAGCAATCAAAACCTAATGTAAAATTTATAAATATTGTTCAATTAGTTAAGGCTCTAGTTATGTGGGCATAGGCACAGACATCCAACAGAAAAGAAATTTTATTACTTTTACAAATGAAGGGTATTTAAAAATAGGTAAATAGAAATCTCAGAATAGATATTTTTTTATAATGTCCATACTTTATGTCAGTTAAACTAATATGGACGAACAATCGTGTTAATGGCAAGGGTAAAGCAACTGTGGTTTGAATTAAGGACATTGAAGTATGCAGTTCAGACACAGTATCAATGCAGTTCAATGCTTTAGATTTTAGTTTAATAATTTTTGGAGGTATATCTGTAATTAAAAGTTAATTATTTGGCATTAACGTTTTTTTATTACAGTGCTTACTTTAAAATTATAGGTTTTAAAATTATTAAAAATACTGGATACAATTTTAATTCTATCCTTTTAATAAATCTCATCTAATTACAAATATTATAATCATTTTAATAATTAAATAAAATTAATAAAATATTTTAAATCCATACCAAAGCAAATGTTGAGAAAAATCAAAACAACCTTATTCACCAACATTTTGGTGCCAATTATCATGTACAATTTAGAATTAAACCCTCAAGGAAAAATGTACTGATTAAACTTTTGTATAATTAATTTACTATCAATTTATACCTAATCCTTGTATGTCACTGATAACAATTGATAAGTAGGTCTAGGTTTTGAATTAGGCACATGGCATATATACGTCATGTTTATATATATATATATATATATATATATATATATATATGTGTGTGTGTGTGTGTGTGTGTGTGTGTGTGTGTGTGTGTGTGTGTGTGTGTGTGTGTGTGTGTGTGTGTGTGTGTGTGTGTGTGTGTGTGTGTGTGTGTGTGTGTGTGTGTGTGTGTGTGTGTGTGTGTGTGTGTGTGTGTGTGTGTGTGTGTGTGTGTGTGTTTTAACAACTTTGATAAAACTCTGAAAAAAATTGATTTTGGTAATTATGTGAAAAAAAGCACAGCAAAATCCATTCAAAAGTTTTAAAAAATGGCACAGATTCCAAATTTAAATTAACATTTAAATACAGTTGTAAAAATTTTAAAAATTTGTAATAATATATGTACTGAAAAAAATCTAATTTTTCTAATGTAATCAGTTTTAAAAATCTACATAAATTATGATTTAAAGAGCACTGAAAATATGAAAATCTATCTGAAGGCGGTTAGTGTTCACTTTCGTAATTTCAGTGGAATTGAAAATGCTGATTTATGCACATTTTAGCAGTGATTTTTGTGGTAAAATCAGATTTTCAAAATAATGTAAGATTTCAGTTATTGTGCAATAATTATTTCTTGGAAATTTGTTTCAATTATGTCAAGAACACAGCTAAATTTCTTAAAAATTCACGTGGAACGTTTTAAGTAAGCTTCTTTTTCTAGTATCAATCATTTATTTTGACAGTACAATAACGCTACTTTTTATATAAATAATAATTATTGTACAGAAATATTATTTCAGGTTGTATCACCTTGTGTGAAGTCAGATTATAAAATTTATTTCCAAATAAATTAAATAGGTTTTGTGTTAAATAATAATTATATTCAAGCCTTAGAGGTTAACAAGATCTAAATTCAACAGCAGCATGTTGGGGAGTGCACATTTTTCACTTTGTTAGGCCTAAGTGCCTGCTTAGGTAAGTTATGTACTTTCTAGCTGAATCTTTAACTAATTAGATTAGTCTTTCTATTTGACCTACTTTATTTATTAAATATTTAGAAACAACATTAACTCAATAATACTGTGATAACCATTGTCCATGCAAAAATATTTTAGACCATAACAAACTGAATCACCATTTTTTAAATCTAATACATTAAAACTATAATATCTTACAGTTTTTAAACTTATCTAATGCAATTACCAAACATATTGTTAATTAAAACACTGCTAATTATATAATTATTTTAAATATTCCAATATAAACAATTAAAATACAATTTATAATTATTTGTTTATTATTATTTATATTAATTGTAAATATTGGCAACACTGAACATTTTCAATATTCAGTTGAAGTAGTATTAAGGAATGAACAGCTGTGATGTGAATATAGTTGTTCAGGTGAACATTATCTCCACCTCCTTAACATGATACATTAACAATATCCTTGCATAATATGAGCTATTACATTTTTATAGAGTAGATGTAAATTATTAAAAGTAACTTATCATCTATAAATAAGTTTCTCACACCTCACTATTGATTACTGTATCTCAAAAATGAAAATTCCTACTAAGTTAAATTTTGCAAAGTATTGTACTTAATACTTATGTATGTAATAAATAAGGTTGTATAATGCAGTGTCAGTTTTATGTGAAACAAAGTTGTGGGCACACAAAATGTCTGATTTATTTGTCTGTTATATTAAAAGGCCTCTACTTTGTAAGTTTTCACTAGATAATGGGTTTGTAATTTTAAATGAAACTTTTTTTTGGTCTGTTAATTAATAGGCATGTTACAATGCTTTCACTGGGACAAGGCTTGACAGACTTCAAAGAAAATTGTTATATTTATTAAATACAATTGTTAGCAAGTTTTAGACTCTCATAAGTTGCCTTATACTGATTCAAAACAAAATGGCAGGCACACATAGTACTTGATTTGTTTTAAAACAAGGTATTTTCTCAAGCTCTAGAAGTCAAACATATTGACTGTATGCTCATTGTGTTCTGTCTAACTCAGTGTGTGTTTGTTACATCAAAATACCAATTTGTTTGCTGCCCACTATGAAACAACTGGATGGATTTCAACAGACACATTTATATTTGTTAAATACAATACTTATTAGGTTTTATGTTGCCTCAAACTTTTTATTGCCTGTTTGAAATCAAATGGCAGGCACTCAAAACACCTGATTTTTAAATTAGGTCTTTTCAAAAGCCTTAGAAGCCAAACAGTTTGACCAACCGTCAATGCTAATGTATGATTTTGTCACGAAAAATGTTAAAATATTGTAACAATATTTTAATTCCAGTGATGGTGATGGGTATTTAGAGGGGTTTTCATTAGAATCTGAAAAAAATATTTCACTGAAAATATATTACATTTTACCAATTGTAATAACTTTTTTTTTAAAAACAAATGTTTCTGTTCCAAACTTTCTCTAGTTTACATTGAAACAAAATTTTCAATTCAACCATGGGGTTTTTTATTCAATTTTTAATAGCACGGGGGTTCTAACTTTGTTTTATAAGATCCACAGCAATGATGCAGGAAGATATGCTTCAAATGATTGCTATTCTGGAAAATCTTCAAATGTGAGCTGAGATTCCAATTTGCAAATTCAAAAAAAGATGTTCCTTTAAAGTCACACTTTTTGTAAATTTTTCTTTGTTTTAATAATTATAATTCTACACACATTTCTGTTTAATTTGTTATAAAATAACATTACTGTACTTTCTTCAATAGTTAAAGTGGTCCACAGACAATTCACTCCATTAAGTATTAATCCAGCATAATATAGATAAGCTATTACAATACAGTGATTTTATTTTGTTTTATTAGCAGTAGAAAATAACAAATTAATCTGTTTTTGTTTATTATTAACAGCTGACTTTTATGTGTTTACAGATCTTTTAAAAATAAAATGTAAGCTCTGTGTTTTGCTTTTTATATTTTACTCCTTGTTACAGTTATTCTTTATGATAATTATTCTAAAATAATATTAAAATTATACATTTTAATACTAAAATGCCTAGATGAAATAAAATATTAAAAAAAGGGGAAATGTTAGTGTTAGTGGTTCTGTAGTAGTTACTTTAAGTTGATAAGACTGGTTCTGATTCTTCTACTCCTAATTGTGAACTTCAGGTAAAGCTAATCATCAAGTAAGAATGCAAGTGATAGTTAATTTTTGTATAATCGGCAAAAAAGTGACATTACTTAACTAAACAATATGTTATTTAAATGTGTTAACTTGAAGCATGACCTTCATTTGCCATTGATTGCCATACTAAATAAGGTAGGCCTAACTTCAAAAGCAATTTTCCGATAGTTGGGTATTTTGATCATTTATGTTCAATTTTCTCAAGAATAATTTGGCATAGAAAGATGAAAATTTGTATATATATTTTAACATGTACTACACAACTTTTAAAATGAGCACATAAGATAATTCATATTTTTCATTAAAGTATGAAAATAAATATATGCCAAAAAACAGGTCAAAATTTAATGTGATGAATATAAATATTATATTTTAAATAAAATATTGTATTGAAATCATTAAAGTATATATGTTTAATAACATATCATCAATGTAACTATTCTACTTGTATATTCTGAGAAATGAAAAAGAAACTGACAAAGCCAACACATATTCGATAGCCCTTGACTAAACACCTTTAACACTGGACCTAGTGCAGTGAAGTGGAATTACAAGGAAAATGCAACTAACTATTTCAGAGCTATTCAAATAATGACATCTGAATTACTGGATAAGTTGCAAAAATTATTAAAATGTTAAACTACAATAATAACTAAAAAACAAAGGAAAATTGAACAAAAACTTACATATTCCCAAAACAAATCTATTCATACCAATTTTAACATAATTTAAAAAAATAAAAACTAGATTCCATATTTAATTTAAAGAATCACTTTTGTTGCCTCAGTGCAGTGTTTTCCACTTTTTGTCATGCAAACTAAAAACTAAACTAAATATGTGACTATTTTTTTAGTAACAGGTGAATTGCTTCCTGAAAAACTAATAAACGATCAGAATTATCTAAATTTCAAAAATTTACAAATTATTGGAGGCAACGATACTACAATTGAGAAACATCCACATCAGGTAATGTTACATTAAAGCCAGGTTGGTGCCATATATATGATTTTTTTAAAACTGACATCTTGAATAACAAATATTTTGAAATACATAATACAATTTGGCATAAAAAAGGTAATAATATTTTGTAAAAAAAAATCAGTTTAACAGTTTGATGTTAATACCGATTCATCTTAATCAAATATTTTACAAGCCTGATTTTACTATTGTAATTAATATGAAAATCTACATAAATTTGCTTTTAAAATTTTGAAATCTCACTAAAGGTGTAAAAAGCTTTTTTACAACTGTATTTTGAAATTGGATAATCTCACACACAGAAAACCTTAATAACAAAATTCACAATATAATAATTTTTGATTTAGTTTTTTAAAAAGATCAAAGAAACTGTGATAATTTTGAAATTGGATAACCTCACACACACAGAAATACTAAACATCTGAAATGAGATAATGAATCATAGTGGTTCTTTTTTCAATTTCAAAATTAAAATAGTTTTGGAAAATTTAACTAGATAATGCTAAGTATTATTTCAGTAAAATATTTATTTAAAATAAAAATTTATATACAAATCATTAAAATTCAACTTCAAGATTTTGTCTGACATTTTTCTGTACACATACGTTAAAATTTCAGATACCTGTGTGCCAGAGATTTAGCTGCAAACATTTGTGTGCATGTTTTTACACACACACACACACACACACACACACACACACACACACACACACACACACACACACACACACACACACACACACACACACACACACACACACACACACACACACACACACACACACACACACACACACACACACACACACACACACACACACACACACACACACACACACACACACACACACACACACACACACAAACACACAAACATTTCCATAATATAAGAAAGAAAGACAGATAGATTATATACTTAGAAGTTTTTAATATTAGAGACTTTTTTGATATAATTTTGAAAAATACTTTATTTATTACCCACTTACTAAGAAATGACTTATTGTTCTCTAATTATAATCGTTATACAAACATAATTTATGGACTTATGAGTCTATAATTTTAGACTCATAGAGTTAAATTAATAAATAGTTTTTAATGTTAATTAGCTATGAACCTTTTAATTATTTGATGCTTCCTACTTAAAACAAAACTTAATATGTACTGTATGTTTTTAATTATCATTAATTTTTTATTTCAGATATCAATAACCGTTTCAGGTGATAATTTTTTAGCTGGATCAATTCTAAACAAATATTGGGTAGTAACACCAGCAGCTGGTCTTAGTAAGTAAGTGTTGTTATTGTTTTTAAAAAAACATTATATTAATTGTAATAGTTTCCTGCATACACTGCGTAAACAGTTTATAAATAGTAAATAGTTTAGCTGCATAACTTCCTACATAAACCAACACAGATTTGTTTTAAATGAAAGTCAATTTGAAGTGTAAACTTCTTCTGGTCGAACTAAAACTTTTTTGCATGAGAAAAAAAGAAACTAGCGATGACATGAATAATACATATAAAAAAAACACTTGCCCTGTACATATTTTTAGTATTCTTCAAGTGAATTTAAATCGACTAGTGCATTGATTGTTTCTATGTTTATTCATTGCTCAATGCTACAATTTCTGTTTATGAATCTAAGGAAGATGTATTCAAAACCTATTGCTGAGTTAACTTTTTTATATTTATTACCTAATGTTTAAAATATATATATATATATATAAATAAATTTAATAGTAAATAATTAAACTAAATAATTGATGCTATTACATTACTTACCCAACCCATCCATCATAAAATTATTTACAATTAAATATACCTATACCAAATTGTAATTGTATTATTAGTAAGTTCTTTAATAATACTGACATTATTATAAACGTCTGTGGTATGTTAGAGGAATATTAGACTATCGAAGATATTTTTAATTATTTAATGAAATTTTGACCACATACTTTCTATAGTTCAAATATCCGTGAAAATTGTAGCAACAAAAACATTTTATATTTGTCACATTTTTAATAAGATAATTTTACAATGTTTTTAAAATTTAGGTTTCTTTTCACTTCACATTCAAAATTTTCTGGCATTACTAATATTATTTTTATACACCTAATTAGTACACTGAGATATTATTAACTCAAGCTGGGAAACATCATCATCATTTTAAGGGTTAGCTTATCATTAAGTTAATAATTTAAAATACCTAAACAATGTTAAAAAAATTGATTAACTTGACCTAATTTATAAAGTTATTTTATAAAAATATGAGATGTGGAGGGATGACTACAAAACAAGGCCTTGGAGACGACAGCATAAAACATAAAAGAGTAGGCTACAAATTCAAATACATTGATTAAAAAGGGTTAGGAAGTACTGGCATAGAGCTTTAGAGATAAGTAAGTATTTTTAATTTAAGGCACATTGAGGCTATTATCGCCACCCTAAATGTAAGTGTGAGTGTAAAGTGTTAAAGTCGTAATTGTAGTGCTGTAGGTGTAAGTGTGTGTTAGACTCGGGTATCGCGAAGAAAATCCTCTCAATAGTTGCAGCTAGTCAAATAATGTTCACTCTAAGGGCATAAGTGAGTAAACATTGTGAAACAATCATCAAAAATAGGTATGTAACTGGTCCCATTACAAGGACCAAACACTAGATTAAAAAGAATTATTAAATTAATAATTTGATGTGAAATAATTTTGTTTTCTTAGGTTTCTGAACACACAACTCTCTGTCCGAGTAGGATCCAATGATACAAACACAGGTGGCACTCTGTATAAAATAGAAAAGACAATTCTTCATCCTAAATTTGACAGTGCTTATTGGTATTATGATTTTGCTCTACATAAACTCAGCAAACCTTTAAAATTTGGCAAAGCAGTTAAGAGTATAAACCTTCCTAAAAAACCATTAGGCCCTGGTAAGAAAGTAGTGGTTAGCGGTTGGGGACTCACATCTGTTTCAATGGTGAGTCTTATTTTAAGAAGTTATACATTGTTGAAAATTTATGAGAAATTATATATATTTTATTTAGCCTAATTTTAATCAGTTATATCCTGTGTCTTGTAGTTATGTTTTGATTACTTTAAAAATTCATCTCTGCTAGTTCTATTTGTAACTGAACTGAATTTTCATCAACAAAAATTAATTACGACAAAAATACACAACATGTTAATTTAACTCGCAGTTAGTCTGGATGTGAGAAAAATTTCCATTGTGAATTTTTCCTTTAAGATTATGCATCATTTCCCAAATGACAATTAAATATAATAAAGAGTCTCATTGAAGAACAAAAGTAATCAATACACACACACACACACACACACACACACACACACACACACACACACACACACAAACACACATTTTCTGTCATATCTTAGAAATAAAAACTTATTACAGCAAAAAAAATTTTAAAACAAAAAAGACATGGGTGATAACTTTTTAATCTGTACACTAATGACTAATGACGCGAAATCTTTTACTTGACTAATGCTGGGTTAAAGTTTATAACCCAAAAATTACATTATCAGATTTGAACAAGCAAAATTTACTGTAAATGGTAAAAGTTACCATTTGAAAAGCTTGAAGTCAAATTAATTGTTGTATACAAATACTGTTTTGACTAATCTATCATTTGGTACAGTTTTTTCATTTCTAAAACTGATTTAATTATTTTGGGTTAGTTATTAAAAGTCAATCATCAAAATGCTAAGTTAACAATAAATGCTATTTTTTAGGGTTGTGTAGTAACTTATCCCTCTGAGAGAAGTTAGGAAACAGCAAATATTCTACAGTGGCCTTGTACAGGAAGGGTGTGGGTAGGGGAAATAATCCATGCACTCAAAAACATTGGCAATGTCATATTCTACAGTATTATTATTTTAATTTTAAAATATTCTTTTAATTTGTTTTCTCCATAAATATTGTAATCTTCTGCAATATAATATTTGAATGACTTTTTTAGAACGAAAATGGATCCAGTTTTAAAGAGATAGCATTAACAACAGTTGTGAAAAGTAATTGCTCTTATGCATACAAAAGTTATGTTGACTATACTGTGTCAGAATCTCAGACATGTGCCATTGCTTCTTATTATAAAAATGGCCCATTTTATGTAAGTACTAATAATAGTTTAGTGTAGTAACTTAATATGAAAATCTAATAATAATAAAATTAAGTAGGCTTCTAAAAGTAGGCCTAATCTCATTAAGTTAAAAATATTTAACAGTTGATGTATTAAAGGTTCTCACAGCTATTAAGTAGTAACATAAATTTAATCTATCAAAACTTTAAATGAAATGATAAAAGTAAACACATGATACTTACCTTTTTTGATATAGGATATAATATGTTATAACTATCATAAATCTAATTAATACCATTGTTGTTTGTTTTGGTGTAAACTGATGTTTAACTAACTATAATTAAATATCCCTTAAAACATTTTACTACAAATTTAATTTAAGTAAATTAACCTCAGAATAATGGATAACTATATTCAAGTACAACACTGATTGTTACTACACATCAATTCTCATCTGTTTAGTTTCAATAGTTTTTTTTAAATGCATAGAGGTTGCTTATTTAATTTCTTTATTACCTCCTTGCACTGATTGCAATGCATAGAGGTTATTACTTTTGATCACCTGATGTCAAATAATGCTCAGCTTATTAGAGAAATTCCATTGAAAAATAAACTATTAATGAAACAATTTTGAATGAGATGACAAGAGATCATGAAATGTGTTCTTATCCTAATTTCTAAAAATGTTTTGAGAATTATTAAATTTAAGATTTAGAGTTTATAAGTCATAAGTTTTAAACCTAGGTTTCTGATATATTTCTGTCTAATATGACTGTCTTTACTGGTATGTTAAATAAATTAAGTCCTGATATTAAGTACAGATATTTTTTTAAAGTTTTGTGGTATTTTTAATATCAAACATAGAGAATTAGTTAAGTTTCTTTTATGTTTGTGTTGAAACAGTGATCCAAGTGATTTTAATTGTCATTTACAGTGTTGATTTATAATTTTTGCATCATTTTTCATTACATTTTATTAAAGTGATCAAAAAATTGTATATGCGTTTTTAAAAATCCTTTCAGATAAACTAGACTGGTAGAGTGACATTCTGTAATTTTTTGATGTACAGTATTTTCTAAAATCAGTTTTATTACTGCCTACATATATTTTATTTCTCATTACTAAACATTTAGGAAAGTACCAATTTTTTTTTTAACATGAAACTATTAAAATCAAACCTAGTAATACAAAATCTGGGCAAAATGTATTACCCAGTGAAAGGTATTATCTTGAGATATAAATGTAAAATTTGCCTACCCATTTCAAATTGTGGGATTTTCCACATTTTTTAAAATCTTATAATATGGAGCGTTTCTCATGGAATATGCAAACACCAGATCTAAATTCTGGTAGACAACTTGAATGACCTTACGCCTTTATCAATTTAAGTTGTTCTTTTGAGCTATTCCAATTATAAATACTAGTATTTTTTTAATCAAGACATTCATTTCTTATTTGATTATCAAATTTTGCAGTTCTATTAGTAATGTAGAGTAAAAGATAATGTTGTTAAGGACAAACAACACTTTAGGAAGTCTTTGATTTCATAACAGGATTCCTAAATAAAATAACTTAAAAACACCATTGTGCAGGGAAATGTTAGCAAAACTAAGAATCCTTAATTTAGCAGAGATATATGTGTCAAATCTCTCAGCAATGAAATTTTAAAACTTCCTGTTAGTTCTAACTTTTATAAATAGCATGGGCATCTAGAGGAAAAGTGTATAGTTTTTGTGAATGCTCTTAGGCTAAACAAAAACAGTAACCTGTTATTCATTAACAGAACTTTTAAAAACTACCACTTAACTTTAAAATTTCCAAATCTGGAACAGTGTGAGGGAAGGTTAATATGTTGGTTGCACATAACAAACATAATTGCTTGATCTTGAAAACCTTCTCAGATATAATAGAATCACATTCCTTCGAAATCCCACAATGACCATCCTCAAATTACAGGATTTTAAAAAGTGTTTGCAAGTCTATAACTAGTGTTGTCAGTGAATCTCATGTTGGTAAAATCCAAAACTGTGAAATTAGTAAACCTGTTTTGAAATATTAAAAATTGTGAAACATTTTATCTTTGTTTGAAAATCTTATTCTGCAATGAATTAATTGTAATTTCCATTAAAATCTACTTCAATTAATTGGTATGAAAAAATCATTGTACTTGTATACTGATAATATACTTTGTATTTTCTTACAAAATATAATTTAATTCCTGTCATAATTTTTTTTCAGGATCACGGAGCACCTCTGGTTTCAAAAAATATCTTGTATGGACAGTTTTCCTTTAGATTTATGTACAATGGTGTACCATGTGTCTTCAATGATATTTATAAAGTAGTCCATTGGATCAAGGCCAAAATAGGAGCCTAAGGTTTTGATGTTTTAATTCTTTGAATTGTATCAGCTATTGTTATTAATTATTCAAGCTCATTTATTTATAATCTAACAGGACATAAATAAATAATAAGAAAATATTGTGGATTTTAAAATTACCAAATCTATTCTGTAATTATAAAATTGTATGTTGAAATAAGCAATGGAAAAATTGTTACACTATGGTAATGTAAAGATAATACTGTTCACCTAAATTTCTGTTCCTTTTTTAATATTTCAACTAAAATAATGTTTATTGCCATTGTCTTCAGTGAATATAAATAATAATTACAAGTAAATTATTAATGATTTATTTAAATTTATAAGTGTTTTAACACTAAGAATAACAAAAAATTATGGATTATTTTATTAACAACCTGTTTTGTAGTTGTATAAGATTAGACAGTTTATGAGTTATATAAGACTAAACAAGATGACTATGAATGTAATTGTTCATTTAACTATGAATGTAATTAAAAAATGATTATTGATGGAAATTGTTTATTTAGAAAATGAAAGGAGTATCCTGAGACCAAGATTTGAAGGGCCAAAGGCTGCAGAGGAGCCATAAATAATGAAGCACAATAAGAACATAGTATTGATCATAGATAAACTAGTAAATCTAGTAATTTACCTTGTTTAGCAAGCCTTTGTACTGGTTGAGTTTTTGTATGATAAGATTTTTTTTTTTAAACTGAACCAAATTAAGTCTCATTTAGGTCTTTTTAAAATCTGGCATACCAACTTTCATATAGAATCAATATATATGAATATTCATATAGAATCAAAAGTGTAAACAAAATTTGCAAACATGGTTTTAAAAAAACTTTCTGCAGTACTTGCTATGTTACTTACAAAGGTTTAAATGAGTACAAATCTGTAACAACTACTTTTATTGATTTGAGCATGGCCTTTGATACAGTCAATCATGAAATTCTTTTGGGCAAATTATTTTTCCTTGGTGTTAAGAGGTAATGTGTTTCAGCTTGTAAGGGGTACTTGTCTGATCACATTCAAACTGTTGGGGTAAAAAATACTATAAGCTCCCCCAAAATAATTGATATTGATGTTCATCAAGGAACATCAATTGGATGGAACATCAAGGAACAATTGGTCCACTATTGTTTTTAATTTATATAAATAATATTTTTACAATGAGTTCTGATATCTATGATTTTGCAAATGACACAGTAGTACTTAGCATTGAAGATTCCTGGGAATTAAGTCAACTTAAAATAAATGAATTTGTGTATGATCTCCATAAATACTTCTCGGGTAACAGATTAACTCTTAACGACGTTAAGACTGTTCATATTACCATTTATTGTTAATGATAGTGTACCTGACTATACCAGCTTATCTATGAATAATATGAATATTGAAAGAACATGTAACATCAAATACTTGGGTGTTCGAATGGACTATAATATTAAATGGAATTTACATATTCAACATGTTGTTAATTAAGCCAGATATTTTTTATTTTTAGCTTATAGGCTGAAACATCTACCTAATAAAGTACTTGTAACTATATACTTTGCATTTGTTTATACTTTAATCAATTATGCTTTAATTAAATGAGGTGGTGCATATAATACTGACTTGAAACCACTGATATCAATACAGAATAAATTTACTAACTTACTTGGCTCCAACTCTATTCCCACCTTTGAACATCTTTATATAACGAATTGTTTAAATTATCATTATTCTTATCTAAACTCTTTATATACGAACTTTATTAGTATGACACTTGGTAAGGATACCGGAATTCCACTTTATACTAGAGCAATACATAAAAAGAACAGCATTTATACTGCTATAAAATATTTTAATCAACTGCCTGCTCATCTAAAGAATTTGTCTGTTTCTTCTAAAACAAGGAAAAAACGTTGTTGAATTATATAAAAGGAACTTATAGTTAACTCTATGAGATATTTACTAAAACAAAGTAAGTGTGTGTGTGTGTGTGTGTGTGTGTGTGTGTGTGTGTGTGTGTGTGTGTGTGTGTGTGTGTGTGTGTGTGTGTGTGTGTGTGTGTGTGTGTGTGTGTGTGTGTGTGTGTGTGTGTGTGTGTGTGTGTGTGTGTGTGTGTGTGTGTGTGTGTGTGTGTGTGTGTGTGTGTGTGTGTGTGTGTGTGTGTGTGTGAAAGTTTTTCTTTATTTTAATTTGGAAAATGATCTCTGAGAGTTCTGTTAGAACTTGTTGATACACTTTTATAGTTTTATTAATTTCCATAATCTGCACTTGCACAATGTATGTATCCAACTCCTGAGATGCAGCTGAAAAATAATTTATTTATTTACATTAAACTTACAAATTATGAATTATTTTTTTGTACAATTCCACACTCTTCTTGCGTTCAGACATCAAAACATGTCACTTGACATTAAAAGCAGGTCAGGCAGTACGGGTTTTTATTATTATTATTATTATTTTTACATATTTAATACCAAATCATAAATTCTTTTTTTAAAATTTACTACACCAATTTCTATTAACGTTTCCCTTATGATTACGATTTTATAAATTATGTTGAATATCAGCAATTTTTAAACCTCAAACTAAATTTTTTGAAAAAAGTAGTAAACCATACGTTTTATTTTGGTACTATTGGTAAATAGTAAAATTTTATCAAAATTTAACAATAGTGTAGTGCCTATTTTGTATCATACACTTTTCCATTTTTTTTTTTTTACAAAGAACGGGTTTCAAAAAAACTCTTTTTGACAAACTAAAAATTTTCTTGTGCATGAGCAATCAAACCCTAATGTAAAATTTATAATTATTGCTCAATTAGTTAAGGCTCTAATTATGTGCACATAGGCACAGACATCCAAGAGAAAAGAAATCAGGTAATCAAAATCTAAAAATAGATTTTTTGCATAATGTTTTTTATATCAGTTACACTAATAAGGATGAACAATCATGTTAATGGCAAGGGTAAAGCAACAGGAGTAACTGCGGCTTGAACTAAGGACATTGAAGTACACAGTTCAGAGACACAGTATAATGACCAATGCTTCAGCCACACAAACCACTCAAAAATTTACAACAGACTAAATTTTTTGTTTAATGATTATGGAGGTATATCTGTAATTAAAAGTTAATTATTTGGCATTAACGTTTTTTTTTACAGTGCTTACTTTAAAATTATAGGTTTTAAAATTAGTAAAAATACTGAATGTAATTTTAATTCTATCTTTTTAATAAACATCATCCAATTACAAATATTATAATAATTCTAATAATAAATAAAATTAATAAAATATTTTAAACCCTTACCAAAGCAAAAGTTGAGAAAAATCAAAACAAACAAATTCACCAACATTTTTGTGCTAATCATCATGCACAATTTAGAACTAAACCCTCAAGGAAAAATGTACTGATTAAAGTTTGTCCGATTAATTTACTATCAATTTTACCTAATCCTGTATGTCACTGATAACAATAGATAAATAGGTCTAGATTTTGACTTAGGCACATGGCATATATATGTAATATATATGTAATATATATATATATATATATATATATATATATATATATATATATATTGTGTGTGTGTTTTAACAATTTTGGTAATTACATGAACAAAAGCGCAGCGAAATCCATTCAAAAATTTTTAAAAATGGCAGATTCCAAATTTAAAGTAAAATATTTAAATACAGTTGTAAAAATTTTTTTAAAAATTAATCTCATATATATTGAAAAATCTAATTTTTCTAACGTAATCAGTTTTAAAAATCTACATAAATTATGATTTAAGGAGCATATATATATATTTTTTTTTCCTGCAAAAAACCGTTAAGGTTATCATCACCGAGGATGGGAGCATATATATGTGTGTGTGTATATATATGTGTGTGTGTGTGTGTGTGTGTGTGTGTGTGTGTGTGTGTGTGTGTGTGTGTTAACAATTTTGATAAAACTTAAAAAAATTGCTGAAAATACAAAAATGAATCTGAAAGCAGTTAGTGTTCACTTTCATATTTTAGTGAAATTTAAAATGCTGATTTACGCATATTTTAATGGCGACTTTTTTACAGTAAAATCACATTTCCAAAAACAATGTATGATAAAAATTATTGTAAAATTGTTATTTGTTGGAAATTCCCTTCAATTATGCCAATGAGACAGATATGTTCCATAAAACTTCTTGTGATAAGTTCATGTGATTAATCTTCTGTTTCTACTATCAATCATTTTTGATAATCCAATAACGCTACTTTTTCTATAAATCATATTACTTGCACAAAAATATTATTTCAGATTGGGTCACCTTGTGGGAACTCAGATTATAATTTTATTGCCAAATAAACTAAATAGGTTTTGTGTTAAATAATAATTACATTCAAGCCTCAAAAGTTAAAAAGATCTAAATTCAAAGGCAGCATGTTGAGGAGTGCATATTTTTTCACTTTGTTAGGCCTAAGTGTCTGCTTAGGTAAGTTATGTATTTTCTAGCTGAATCTTTAACTAATTAGATTAGTCTTTCTATTTGGCCTACCTTATGTATTAAACATTTAGAAACAACATAAACTCAATAATACTGTGATAAGAGTTTTCCATGCAAAAATGTTTTAGACCATAACAAACTGAACCACCATTTTTTAAATCTAATACTTTAAAACTATAATATCTTACAGTTTTTAAACTTATCTAATGTAATTTCCAAATAAACACTGTTAACAATGTTAATTGAAACACTGTTGATTATACATTTTAAGTATTCCAATATAAACAATTAAAATACAATTTATAATTATTTTTTATTATTATTTATATTAATTGTAAATATTGGCAACACTGAACATTGGCAATATTCAGTTGAAGTAGCATTTAGGAATGAACAGCTGTGATGTGAATATCAATATCACATCAATATCAATATCAATATCAATATCAATATTGTCAATATCAATATATGATTAACAATATCCTTGCATAATATTAGATATTACGTTTTTATAGATTAGAAGTAAATTATTACAAGTAACTTATCATCTATAAATAAGTTTCTAACACCTCACTATTGATTATTGTATCTCAAAAATGAAAAGGCCTACAAAGTTAAAATTTTGCATAGTAACTTCACTTATAGTATGTAATAAATGAGGCTGTACAATGTTGTTTCAGTTTTATGTGAAACAAAGTTGCAGGCACTCAAAATGTCTGATTTATTTGCCTGTTATATTAAAAGGCATCTACTTTGTAAGTTTTCATTGGGAAATGATTTTGTACATTTAAATGAAACTTTTTTGTCTGTTAATTTAAAAGGCATATTACAAATTTAAAAAGCTTTTCACTGGGTCAAAGTTTAACAGATTTCAAAAAAAAAAATCATTGTATTTATTAAATACAGTTCTTAGCAGGTTCAATTAAGCTGCCATATACTAATTCAAAACAAAATGGCAGTCTCCATAAATGCTTGATTTGTTTTAAAACGAGGTATTTCCAAGCGTTCAAGAAGCCAAACAGGTTGACTTTATAGTTAATTTTTTAATGTTATGTATTGCAACAGCCAAATGTGATGTTAAACAAATTCCTGTCTAATTTAATATCTGTTTGTTATTGTTAAAATGCTAATTTTGTTGCTGCCCACTATGAAACAACTAGATGGATTTCAACAGAAACATTTATATTTGTGAAATAAAATATTTGGTAGGGTTTAGGTTGCCTCAAACACTTTTTTGCCTGTTTGAAACAAAATGGCAGAAACTCAAAACACCTGATTTATAAAAAAAGGTATTTCCAAGAGTTTTATAAGACAAACAGGTTGAACCAACAATTCTACTATATGATTTTTTTCATGTAAAATGTTAATTGGATGGTAACAGTATTTTAATTCCAGGAGTGGTGTTTGGTTTTCCTTAACAATCTAAAAATATTTCCCCAAAAATATACTATATTGCTACCAATTATAATAACTTGCTTTTTAAAAACAAATGCTTCTTTTCCACACTTATTCTAGTGTACACTGAAACAAAATTTTCAATTCATTTTCCAATTAATCAAATGTAATTTTTATTCCTTGAAAAATACCACAGCAAAATACAGGTAAACAGCTAGTATGTTATAAAGTCCTTATATTTGATATTTATTTCACATGGCTAAAAATCATTATTCAGTTATAGAATTAACAATAATCTGAATTTAAACTTAAAAAAACAGGACTGCTGGATGAAGTATAAATTAGATTTGTTAGAAAAATTGCTCCTACACAAGCAAGTATAGCCACGGGGGTTCTAACTTTCTTTTATAATTTTCACAGCAATGATGTAAAGATATGTTTCAAATGATGGCTGTTCTGGAAATGCTTCAAATGTGAGCCAAGACGCAAAGGTGCAAATTCAAAAAAAGATGTTCCGTTAAGGGTCACAATTTAATGCAAATTTTTCTCCATAATAATAATAATAATATAACCAAGGACAAGAAACAATGGTTCCAAGGCAAAGTCAAATCCAAGTGAACGATCCAAATCTCTGACGAAGAAAGAAAAGCAAGATCACAACGAATGAAGCAATACTGGGCTACGAGGAAGGCACAGAACATTAAAAAGTGATTGATTTGACCCCAAAGTACAATCAAATAAAGAAACAAATAAAGAATAATAATAATAATAATTTGTTTCTGTTTAATTTGTTATAAATAACAGTGCTGTACTTTCTTCAATAGAAAATTGGACATTATTTATATTTGAAACTCATTTGCCTCAACAAAGTTAGGCATTCTTCTGTTTCCACTGACTGCAATCTTTTGTCATTCACTCCATTAAGTGAATCTAGCACATAACATAGATAAACTATTACAATTTAGTGATTTTATTTAGTTTTATTAGCAGTAGACACTAACAAATTAAGCTGTTTAGAAAGTATGCATGAGTCGCTCAAACATAAAGTTGATGCTGATTGTTTTCTTTTGATTGTCATGGAGTTGTTTATCATGAATTTGTACCACAAGGTCAGACACTCAAAAAGGAGTTGTACATTGATGTTGTACTTACGGCACTTACTCAAGATGCACTTAAGGCACTTACAGGAAGATGTTTGATGGTAAAGGCATGAATTATGAAAAAACAAGAACTGGGTTTTGCATGATGACAACACACCAGCACTTGTCTCTGCTGGTTGGCCAATTTTTGACAAATAAATGAACAGCCGTTCTTTCCCATCCTTTGTACTCACCAGATATGGTTCCAGTAGTTTTTTCTATTTCCTAAAATACACCTTAAAAGGATGCCGTTTTCAAAATGTTAAGTATTGCAACTGGATGGATTTCAACAGAAACATTTATATGTTTACTAAATACATTCAAGAAAAATTGCTGGCCCAGCTAAAAAACATCACACCAAACGAGTTCCAGGGAGTGTATGAACAGTAGAAAAAGAAAATCTGGGACTGGTGCATAGCAAGCATGAGGAGTACTTTGAAGAAGACAAGCATGTGTAAAGTTGTTAATATTGTAATAAAGATTTTATGACTAAAGTTCAGTCTTTTTTTTAAACAGATCTCTTACTATAAAACTTTTAACACAAGCATTTCAGATAATTTATATTTTCATTGAAATATAAAAAAATATGTCAAAATTTAATGTGATGAATAAAAATGTTATGTTTTAAACAAACTGTTGTATTTAAATCATTAACATATGTATAATTATGTAATAATACATAATCTATGTAATTCTTCTACTTGTATAATCTGAGAAACAAAAAAATTACTGACAAAACCAACATGCATTAAATAGCTCTTGAGGAAACCCCTTAACACTGGACCTAATGCAGTGAAGTGAAATTACAAGGAAAATGCATTTAACTATTTCAGAGCTATTCAAAGAATGACGTCTGCATTAATGGATAAGTTGCAAAAATTATTAAAGTGTTACACTATAATTATAACTAAAAAACAAAGGAAAACTGAATAAAACTGTTACATTTTCCCAAAACAAATCTACGTGTAACAAATTTAACATACTTAAAATAAATAAATAGAAATGAGATTCCATATTTAATTTAAAGAATCACTTTTGTTGCCTCAATGCAGTGTTTTCCCCTTTTTGTCATGCAAACTAAAAAACTAAACTATATACATACATACATATATATATATATATATATATATATATATATATATATGTAAATGTATACATACATATGTGACTATTTTGTTTTAGTAACAGGTGAATTGCTTCATGAAAAACTAATAAATGATCAGAATTATCTAAATTCCAAAAATTTACAAATTATTGGAGGCAACGATACTACAATTGAGAAACATCCATATCAGGTAATGTTACATTAAAGCCAGGTTGGTGTCTTAAATGAATTTACCAGAACTGGCATCATGAATAACAAATATTTTGAAATACATAGTATAACTTGGCATACAAATTTTTCAGTAATTTTTCTGTAAAAAAAAATCAGTTTGAAGTTAATACTGATTCATCTTAATCTAAATTTTAAAAGTCTGATTGTAATTAATATCAAAATCTACATTAATTAGCTTTTTTAAAATCTCACTAAAAGTGTAAGAAAATGCAGTCATGTTAAAAACCTTTTTTTACAAATGTATTTTGAAATTGTATAATCACAAAAAACTGATAAAGTATACAAAATAATAATTTTCTATTTTGTTTTTTCCAAATAAATAAAAAGATCATGCAAGGAACTAGTGATAATCTTTCTAAATAGAAACAAAGTAAGAACATGTTCCACGTTTTTAGAAATAATATTTATTACTATCTTTGCAAGTGAAAAAAATAATAAACATCTGTGATAAGGTAAAGAATTATAGTGGTTTTTTAGAATACAAATTAAATTAGTTTTGAAGAAAGACACTAGATAATGTCAGGTATTATTTCAATTAAATATTTAATTTAAAAAATATAATTACAAACCATTAAAATCCAGCATGAGTGTGCAAGCACTCGGATGCAACACGCACACACACATTTCCTTTTATTAATATTAATACAATATATAAGAAAGATAGACTTATTATATACACATAAGTGTTTTTTAATATTGGTAGAGACATTTTTTTGATAGGCTATCATTTTGAAAAATACTTTATTTACTACCTACTTAGAATAAATGACTGATAGATAGTTTATAATTGTAATCAAATACAGACATAATTTATTGACTTATTTAGTCTCTTAGTGTTTATTATTAATATTACATCTTTAATTATTTGGTGTTTCTTACTTAAAATAAGACGTAAAATGTATTGTATGTTTTAATTATCACTAATTTTTTATTCCAGGTATCAATAAGCTTTTCAGATGGCACTTTTTTAGCTGGATCAATTCTAAACAAATATTGGGTTGTAACACCAGCAGCTGGTCTCAGTATGTAAGTGCTGTTATTGTTTTTTAAACAACATTATGTTAATGATAATAGATGAACTGCATAACTTACTCCATAAAACAACACAGATATGTTTTAAATGAATGTCAATTTGAAGTGAAAACTTCTTCAAGGTTGACCTAGCACTTTTTTGTATGAGAAAAATAGAAACAAGCAATGGTATGGATAATATCCCAGTAGCACACATTGTTGGCTCAATGTTGAGATTTTGTCAGCAAAGTTGGACAATGGTTAGTTAATAAGACAACTAACCATTATTATCTTCAATGGGCCAACAAGCTGTTTGCTTGTTAGGCCAACTGTTACATTCATGAAAACCTCTGCTATTGGCCCAACATCAATTCTTAGCTCGTAAATTAAATATGGTATAATTATTCCAAAAGTTTAAAAATAGTGTCTTATTTGTTAGTATAGCAGAATTGCCAACAACAGAACACATTTTTTTTTTAGCATAATTGTGAACAGAATAATATTATATCTTTAATTACTATACTAACATTAGTATTACAATGATTAATTTTTTTTTTTAATTCTTATTTTATTTCTACTTAACTATAATAATTTTTTAAGGATGATTTTATGATGTACTTATTATTTGAAATATTGCCAGCACTGTGGAAAAGTGAAAGTATGTCCCTTACTCCTTTAGTTCTTTGTTGTCATGCCACAGTTGTAGTTGCATGGCCCTATGTATACAGTACAGTTATAATCATAATCTGGTGCTTTTTTTTGACATGGCTTTTCACAAGTGTTATTTAAATAAATTTTGTTTGTGTGAATTTTGTCTCTTTTTATGAAATAACCTTGTTTCAGTAACAAAATATGCTATGTTGGTTACTCAACTAACTTTCAGTAATAGGTCTAACCCTACTAATTACCAATATGTTTAAAATATTATATTTTATTTTATTGATTCGTGAACTTAATAGTAATCATAACTTCTCTACTTTTGTGAACACATCATAATACTTTTTCTTATCAAATTCAATATGTATTCTTACTCGAAATAATATGTACATTATGATATATAATTAAAAAGCTAAAGTAGGCTACATATTATATATTAATTTGAGTAAGAATATTATACATTTGATAATAAAAGGTATTCAAATGTGTTCACGAAAGTAAAGAAGTTATGATTACTATTAATTTCAGTAATCAATTGAATAGAAATATAACACTTTAAACATGTTAGTAATTAGTAGGGTTACCATTGAAAGTTAGTTGGGTAACTGTTGGAAGTAAGTTGGACCAACAATTTCTTTGTTGGCTTTTGGTGATTTTTAATTGTTGGCCCTTTGTTGGGATTTGGTTTGTTACTAGTTGGTAGGCATTTGTGCCAATTTTAACCGTTGCCCAACCGAGTGTGAAAACAAAATACCAACAATGGGCCAACAGAAAATGCTAATGGGGTACATATAAAAGAGCACTTGCTGTGTACACATTGTTATTATTCTTGAAGTGAATACTACCACTATAAAATGCTGTGTATATTTGTGGCTCAGTGCTATCATTTCTGTTTATGAAACTAAGGAAGATGTGTTCAAAACCCACTGTTGACTTAACTTTTTTATATTTCATAGTTATTTGTTTTAAAAGTTGTATATAAATGAGTTTAATAGTAAAAAATTAAATTATAATTAACGCTATTATTCCGCTACCCTACCCATTCATTAAAAAAATTTTTAGAGTGTTTACAATGAAATATATTTAGCACAAAATTGTAAATGTATTTTTAGTAAGTTCATTAATAATATGTAAATTATTATAAATGCCAATGTTATTTTAATTTCATTTCACTTCTCATTCAGAATTTTCTGTTATGATTAATATTATTCTTATACACCTATTAGTCTACTGGGATATTGTTAACCCAGGCTGGGAAACATTATCATTAAAGTTAGATTATAATTAAGTTGGTAATTTCAAATACCTAACAAAATTTTTAAAATGATTAACTTGACCTAATTTATAAAATTTGTTTATAAAAATAAGAGATGGGGAGGGATGAATACAAAACAAAGCCTTGGAGAGAACAGGGTAAAACATAAAGGAGTTGTCTCTTTGTAAAATTCAAGTACATGATTCAAAAAAGATTATGAATTACAGGCATAGCTAGAGCTTTAGCTAACATTTCAACAGGTGAGTAAACATTTCAAAACAATTTTCATAACTAGAAATGTAACTGGCTCCATTGCAAGGACCAAATACAAGATTAAAAGAATTATTAAATTAACATTTGATGTGAAATATTTTTGTTTTCTTAGGTTTTTGAACAGACGTCTTTCTATCCGAGTAGGATCCAACAATACAAACTCAGGCGGCACTCTGTACAAGATAAAAAAGACAATTCTTCATCCCAATT
Source organism: Callitettix versicolor (assembly GCA_022606455.1). Classification (NCBI taxonomy): domain Eukaryota; kingdom Metazoa; phylum Arthropoda; class Insecta; order Hemiptera; family Cercopidae; genus Callitettix; species Callitettix versicolor. The sequence goes on from CM040184.1 coordinate 67,963,021, forward strand.
TTGACAGTAATTATTGGTATTATGATATTGCTCTACATAAACTCAGCAAACCATTAAAATTTGGCACAACAGTTAAGAGTATAAACCTTCCTACAAAACCATTAAACTTTGGTAAGAAAGTAGTAGTTAGCGGTTGGGGAGCCACATCTGTTTCAATGGTGAGTCTAACATTAAGAAGTTATACATTGTTGAAAATTTATGAGAAATTTTATATATTTTATTTAGCCTAATTTTAATCACTTATATCCTGTCTTGTAGTTATGTTTGAATTACTTTAAAAATGCATCCCTTCAAGTTATAGTTCTAATTGAACCAAAATTTTTTCAACAAAAATTAATTAAGACGAAAAATTCACAATAGGTTAATTTAACTTATTGGATGTGTTAAACAATAGATTAATTTAACATAGTCTGGATATGAGAAAAAAATTTCACTTTTTACTTTTTTATGCTATTTTTTCAATTGGGAGAAACCTAGGAGTTCCTCAACAATTATACTAGAAATTCTTAAGTGCGATGGCAAGTTAATATCTTCTCCCAATGCCAAGCAGTAAAGGGTAAAAGTGAGAGAAGTGACATCCGTGAGGGTTGTGTTGTTCTAAGCTTGCCCCTCTGAGCATAGTCAACAACCAGCAATATTCTACTATATTATTATTTTAATTTTAAATATGATTAATTTGTTTTCTCCATAAATATTGTAATCTTCTGCAATACAATATTTGAATGACTTTTTTTAGAACAAAAATGGATCCAGTTTTAAAGAGATAACATTAACAACAATTGGGAAAACTAATTGCTCTTTTGAATATTCAAATGCTATCGGCTATACTATATCAACATCTCAGAAATGTGCCATTGCTTCTTATTATAAAAATGGCCCATTTTATGTAAGTACTAATAATAGTCTAGTGTAATAATATAAGTAGTAATAATGTAAAAGTCTAATAATAATAAAATTAAGTAGGCTGCTAAATAGTTACTGTTGCCCTACTCTCATTATGTTAAAAATATTTAACAGCTGGTGTATTATAGTTTCTCACATCTACCAATTAATAAGTTAACTTTAATCTAACAAAACTTGTAATGAAATGATAGGTAAACATGATACTTACCTCATTTGATGTAGGATATAGTATGTCACAACTATCATAAATCTAACTATAATATTAAAGTATCCATTAAAACATATTACTACAAATTAATTTAACAATGCATAACTATATTCAAGTACAACACTCATTGTTACTATACATCAATTCTCATATGTTTAGTTTCAATAGTTTTTTTTAAATGCATAGAGGTTATTTTTTTAATTTCTTTATTTTTCCTTTGCACTGATTGTAATGCATAGAGGTTAAAAACAATAGAAGTTGTAAAACAAAGTATATATTTCCCATTGGTTGAAGATTCCTTGCTAAGAATAGTCAAATGGGTTTCGTTTAGCGTAATTGTAAAAAAGAAAGTTGTTAGTTGAAAGGCCAGCCAATATTTATTTAAGTTATAAATATTTAGTTAAAATAAAAACCTTGAGAAATTCCAGAAAAAATATTTAATGTTGATGAGACATGGGTTGACAGTAATTTGACTTTTAAGAAATGCTGGCAATCTTTGGGATACCGGATGACTGGAGTGCAGTCCACCATTTAATTGTATTACATGCAGGAAGTTTAGAGGGATTTTTTAAGGGTGCAATGCTTCTCTATAAATCGGGGACCACTATGGTGATCATCATAAACAAATGAATCAAAGAAATTTTGAATCATGGTTAAATGAAAAATTGCTAACAAATACTCCACCATCTTCCGTAATCTTCATGGATAATGCACCGTATCGCTCTGTTTCAGTGGAAAAAGTACTAACAACAAGCTCTGTAAAAGCAGATATAGTAAACTGGTTGGTAAAAATAGGTGTTCAGTGTGATATGTCAAGGAGAAAGGAACAACTTATTCTTTTGTTAAATATTCATAAACTTATGGAAAAGAATTATTAATTTGATTTGTACCTATCTAGCTTAGGCCACGAAGTTTTTAGCATTCCTCCGTACTTATCCTATCAAGTTAGCTTAGGCCAAGTAAAAAGATTTATAAGAGACAATAATTGTGGTGATTTAAGCCTTAACAATCTATTTAAACTTACTGAACGCGGAATCGCTACAGTGACACGAAGAGATTGGAGGTTATTGTAAACATGTCAACAAAATATAAGACGAATATTGGGTAAAAGATGGAATTGTATCAGATGTGGTGAATGATATGATTATTTCTCTTGATGAATCTAATAAATCTTCTGCCCAAACCAAGGTGCATTAAGATGAGACTGATAGTGGTGACATTCTAGCCACAGAACTTCCATGAGGTAAAAAAAATTAAGTAACTTACTGTCAAATCACACAGCCTTACAAATTAATTACATAAATTAGAAATTAAATAGTCCCCTTTACAAAATTTCATATTCTTATATTGATTATTGTACCCGCTATTGGATATAAACCAATGTTTTTAGTTACGTTAGTAGCGGTAGTTTTTACAAATTTAAAGATCTGTGCGTCAACATCAAATTACCAGCGCGTGGGCACATTTACCAGCAAGGGACAGTATAATGGAATCACATTCCTTAGAAATCCCACAATGGCCATCTTCAAATTACATGATTTTAAAAAGTGTTAGCAAGTCCATGTCAGCGAATCTCATGTTGCTAAAACCCATGATACTGTGAAATCAGTAAACGAGTTTTGAAATCTTAAAACCTGTTATAAATTTATTTGAAAATTGTATTGCACAATTATTATAGTAATTGTAATTGGCATTAATCTTCACAAATTCAATTTACATGAAAAAAATATCTGTATTTGTATTTTGAAATAAAATTAATTTGTATTTTCTTACAAAGTGTAATATAATTCTTTTGATAATTTTGTTTCAGGATCACGGAGCCCCTCTAGTTTCAAAAAATACATTGTACGGACAGTATTCCTTTAGATATATATATGTGGGTGTACCATGTGTCTTCAGTGATATTTACTGAAGTGGTCAGTTGGATCAAAACTAAAATAGGAGCATAATATTTTTGTTTTTGTTTTGTTATTTGTATTAAATCAGATATTTTTATTGACTATTCAAGCTCATGTTATAATCAAAAAGAACATAAATAACTATTAAGAAAATATTGTGGATTTTAAAATTACCAAATCTATTCTGTAATTATAAACTCATAACGTCTAATAAGCAACGGAAACATTGTTATGCTATGGTAATGTAAAGGTGATACTGTTCGCCTAAACTGCTGTTCCTTCTTCAATATGAGAATTTTTCAACTAAAATAATGTTTATTTCAATTGTTTTCAATGAATATAAATAATAATTATTAATTTATTTAAATTGTTGGTTCAAATGTAAAAGTGTTTTATTAATAAGAATAACAAAAATTTAATAATTATTTTAATTAACAACCTCTTTTATAGTTGTATAAGATTAGACAGTTTATCGGTTATTTAAGACTAAACAAGATGACTATGAATGTAATTATTAATCTAACTATAAATGTAATTAAAAAAATATAACTGATGGAAACTATTTATTTAGAAATTGAAAGGAGATCATGAGACAAAGGTTTGATTTTTTCCCTTTTTTTTGTTATTTTATGGCAAAAAGAACATTTAGGCTATTATTGCCTTCCTAAATGTAAGTGTAAGTTTAAAGTGTTAAAGTCGTAAGTGTGTGTTAGACTCAGGTACCTCTACTGATGTTTTAATCCTCTCAATAGGTGCAGCTAGTCTGCACCCCGCTGTGGGTCCCAAGGTTTGAAGGGCCAAAAGCTGCAGAGGAGCCTCATAATATATAAATAATGAAGTACAATAAAAACATTGTCTATTTTTAGTATTGATCATAGATAAACTAGTAAATCTAGTAATTTACTGTTACTGTTTATTGTTACTTTGACTAGTTAGCCTTTGTATTGGTCAATGTTTTGTAAGACATAAACTATTTTTTTTTATAAACTGTACCAAATCATGTCTCATTCAGGTTTTTTTAAAATCTTTCATAGTAACTTAAATTGGGAATATTCATATAGAATCAAATTTATAAACCAAATCTGCAAACATGGTTTTAAAAAATTTTCTGCAGTACTTGCTATACTTTATAAGAGAAAGTATTGCAATATGATATGACTGACAAAAGAGATAAATCCTTCAAAATAAATTTTTTTCACAATTCCTTACGCCTTACATTCTTTGTATACAGTAATAAAAAGTAAAAATTGTTTGCTGTAATTGAGATTTATTTTTATTAAAGTTGTGAAATGTTTTTTTTTTTTAAATAATGATAGATTATTCAAAATCTGAAGTCTCAAAAATTGCAGATACAACATATTAGCTCAAAGAATAATTGATCGACATCTGTCAAATCGAAAGATGGGTCCAGAAGAACAGACTAATGTTAAATCATAACAAAATTAACATTATGTCCCTACACGTAGATTTAAGAACAAAATTGTTTTTACAAATGGACAAGCTTGTTATAAGTGGAAACGAAATTCTATTCTGCAGAAAAAAAACCACCTAGGCTTAATTATTGACGATTCTTTTAGCTGGAAAGATTGCTTCAATAACAACACATGTAAAACAATTTTTATGTTATGTACTCATTAAATTAAAAGTTGTATTACTGTTTGATGTTAAAGTGCAGCTGGTAAAAACTCTGTTTTCCTTTATTTTTTTTACCACAACATATAATTAGTAGGTTGACAGTAAAGTTGGCAACAAACTTCAGAATACTCAAAATTAATGTTTATACTTTATATTTAATTTAAATCATTAGAATCACATTTCACCATTCTATAAATAAGTTTCAGTATTAAAGTTAAATACTTCTGGCAGTTATCATACACTAGTACTTCTGCATGCTGTTCTGCTCTCTAGATTGTCATGCTATCTAGCTGAAAGGTTTGTAAATAGTGCTGAAATAAAATTGACTGCTATATATAAAGGAACCACTCTATTAGTTATTCCATGGAACAGAATTGATGTTCTAAAGGAGTCATTTACAGGCAACTTGTAGGCTATGGAATTCTCTACTACAAAATATAAAAAACATAACTGACCATGCTCAGTTTATCAGTCTGTAGTGTGGGTCCCATCAGAAGTAGTTTTTGGTTGGCTTGCAGGTAGAGTGGAAGTGGTTGTATGTGCAAATGTGTAAAAGAAATTCATCTTTTCTTTATAATATGGTGTGCATTTTATATATGAATAACTTTTAATAACCTTCTTGCTTTTACAAACATTTTTTTCACTGTATTGTATTTTTATTACTTTGTTTTCATTGTAATTTTCTATTATTTTTGTGTTGAGGTTAAGTGGAAGAGAGGACCTTACGTACTAACTTCGTCTCTGCAATTAAGATAAATAAATAAATACGTAAAACATGTAAGAATATAATAAAGCATGTGACAATTGTACTGCTTTGAGAGTGAAGCTCACATGGCATGAATCAGGAGCTTCCAAAAGAACTGAACAAAAAAATTATTACTTTATACTGTATAGGTCTACAAAACTTAAAATACTAATAATACTATATTTGATTAGTATGGTTAGTCCTTGCATTTGGATTGTTATTATGTGATTGTCACTGCAAGATCAGAATCAACTAAAATTATTATTATTTTTAATTTATACTTGGTTGTATTATTGACCAAGTAGAGAAAGATCTCTGTTTTAACTTGATCGTTTAGAATGTGGTTTGTATATGTTGTTTGTTACACAGTTTTGGCCAAAAACCACTGACTGATTGTTTTAAAATTTGAAACAAAGTTACCTTGTGTAAAGCCTGATACATATGTGTAAGATTGTTTTCCAATCCCTTCTGTTGGACGGGACCTCAAACGGTGACCTCTAATTTAACAATGATAAGTGTAGTTGCTGGTTATTTCATGTAATACTTATAGAAAGTCAAGTAATATCATAATTTTAACCACTACATGGAGGAAGGACATAAAATTTCCAGTAATGTTGATGTAATATTTTGTCTAAATGTTACAGTTACCAGTTAAATTGCCAGAAAGTTTACTAACAGAAAGGTATGTCAGAGCGCTGTCATAGATAGGTGGCCAGGCAATTACATTGTAAAGTCTACTGTTCTTTCAAGTATTAGTAATATTACAATTGATTTTAGTTACTGATCTTAATATAGTAATTTACTTACAAAACATAAAGTACTTGGTATAGTACAAAATATAATCCATTGGTTACTTCAAATTAACTTATTATTAGTTAAGGTAACATTATAATATTATTCACACATAAAGTCTTCTTCTTAAAATCGGCTTACAGCATGTTTTTTTCAGCTTCAAGGAGTTCTTTTTCCTGTTGACTATTTCTCAATTTCCTTGGAGGTCTGCCTAGAAGATTTCTGGAGTGAGTTTTTTTTTCTGGAGATTCTGTTGTATTATGTCCAGTGTTAAACTTATGTTGGTCCAATTTAATTTTCTTTCAGTCAGGGTTCTTTTATTTAATCACTAACATTACATTTCTTTTCTTTGAAATTCGGCAAACTGGCTTCAGTTATGAATCTTCATATATGATCTGCAGAATTGTCCTTTAATAGTGGCATTGTGAGTTGATTTTGGCACAGTTTATTCAGTAATAGATTTAATAACTAATATCACTTTATTTTACATTAAATATTTACTCTCTAAACAGATGATGAACATTTTCCATATGATGCTTACATTTTCGATATGATGTATTTTCCAATTAAAAGTAAGAAAACAATCTAGGTTCTTATAGTTTCCTTGATCCAATGTAAGACTTTAAATATGTTGGAGAACATAACTGGTATATTTAACCCTATGTATCTAAAAGAATATTGTCCATATAATTTATTTTTCAAAACCAAAGGCGCTCCAAAATCCTGCGGAAAATTAAACAATTGTTTAAATATTTTATTGAGAAGAAAATAAGTACAGTACAGTTTAATTTAAAGGAATATAAAAATTGTGCTAGTATAGGGCCAGCCAGTGAAACGGGATGATTAAATAAAGTAATTGATTGTTGAAAAAAATCTTTTTTTAATATTTTTTTAGTAAATAATTGAAAGTACAAGAATATCCATTATGGGTGCAATATGAAAAAATATTATTTTCTGAACACTACGTCTACCAAATGTCCTCCATTGCAGTTAAGGCATTCCTGGAGCCTGGTTTGGAAGTTTTGCATGACCTCTCGTAGCATGTTGACAGGTATTGCCGCAATCTCATCTATAATTAATTGTTTGAGGGCTTGAATGGTTGTAGATGGATCTGCTTGAAACACATTTGTTTTTAGTTATTCCCTCCAGATGTATCACTTATTCCAATGCAGAGGGCATGTTGTTTGGCTGATTGGCAAGGACTTCTAGTCTATTGAATGCTGCGATGTTTTCAGGTGTTCGAACAGTTTTTACAATCCCACCTCTTTCTTAAGACGTTGATGTTTGCTTGAGATTGTTTATCCATGTTTAAATTACATTATCTGACAGAACAGGCTGGTTACGCAGTATGTTAAAATGATGTTGGGAAGCACATCGAATTTGCAAAAATTCTTCGGCATTTTGATAATATGCTTTCACCGCATAGCTACATTGTTCACCTGTTCAACGATCCATTTCAACTAAATGGTAGATTGTACAGGTGGTGATGGTAATTCCCCATTTTAAATATTGATGAATTAGGTAAATTTTTGTGTACTTTTACTTCACAACTTGATTTTTGTAAATCTGTCTATCAAATAAACATTAAAGAAACATTTAAGACTAAATGGCCTACCTGAGTGACAAACAGTTACAGAAACAAATAATTTTAAAAAAACATAAATAAAATACTTCCGGAAAGAAAATGGAAGTGGATTTGCCATACTTCGAAGTAGGAGGTGAATGCCTAAAGTGGAACAATTAGATGCCAAGAATAAAACATTTAAGTGGACAAATCAGGAATGAGATGTGGAGTGATGATTTACATGTTTTATTGATAATTTATGCTCCTAGAATAAATAAAAAGGTGTAAGTCCAATTGTCTTACAAAATATTTACAAAAATAAATTTATAAAATCTCAAGTATATGTATGATATCCATTTTTTGTGTTACAATGATGACATTATTATTCATGAGTTAATTTATTAATTATTTTAAAAACAAATTTTAGAGTTAATGATTGTTGGATCAGCTAATTGAATTATGTGTCTTCTGTACAAAAATATATACTTACAAAAATTGGTCCATTTTTAGGATTTTTTGCAACAGCACAAGCTTGTGATTTTGACATATTATATTGTACTGTACTAGAATAAATTGACTGGCAATTGTCGAATTTAACTGCTGACATTGTTATCTCTTTAAATCGATTTCCATTACTTCCCTGAAAATAATTAACAATAAATAATATAAAAATAAAATAAACTGAACTTATAATTTGATAAGTGGGTACGATTATTAAAATAGTAAAAGGAATACTAGGATCTTTATGGAACAAAATTTAGCAAAACTTACCATAAAATGAACACTAACAATGAAACTAGTTAGCATGATTTTCATTTTGGTAATATAACCAGCCTCTTCAAAGAGCAAGTATACAATCATGCAAAAAAATCATAGGGATCTTGTATATTTGTATTTGTAAGTTATAAACTAATAGTTAACAAATTTATTATTTTTTTAAAATTATTTTACAACTATTGTTTCTGAACCGTTTGATCTTTGACCACCAAAGCATAATTTTGAACCATTTTGCAGCTTACAACAAACTGTAGTACTATGTGAGCTAATACAAAATAATTACTAAACATGTTATTAATTATAACTGAATAAGTTACAATAAATAATCACTTAAGTTGTTTGTAATTCAGAATACATAAATTTGTTAATATTAACTCTCTTTATTTGTTTCACCCAATTTTGGGATACATTAAATCAATCAATTTTTAATGTTCTGTGCCTTCCTCGTAGCCCAGTATTGCTTCATTCGTTGTGATCATGCTTTTCTTTCTTCGTCAGAGATTTGGATCGTTCGCTTGGATTTGACTTTGCCTTGGAACCGTTGCTCCTTGTCCTTGGTTATTGTTTTGGCTGTTGTTCTGTCCATGAGCATAGTGTCAGTGATTTGTAGTTCCGTTATGTCTTTCTCTGTTTCTCTAAACCAAAGTGGTTTGGCTCTTCTACTGCGAAAGTAGCCAAATATGTTTTTGGTTAGTCTATTTTTGTCCATTCAGAGGATGTGCCCATAAAAATCAATTCTCCTTTTTCTTATTGTGTCTGATAGTGTTTCAGTTTTTTGGTAAAGAGTTTCATTACCGATGTGGAGTAATTGGTTGTTACGGAATAGGGGCCTAAGATTGTTCGTAATATCTTTCTTTCTTTGATCTCCAGCCTTTCAAGTGGGCCCTGGGTTGTGAGAGATAATGTTTCAGCTGCATATAAGGCTTCTGGTTTAATTACCGTATGATAATGCCTTATCTTTGTATTCCAGGAGAGGGACTTCTTGTTGTATGTGTCCTTGGTAAGTTGGAAGGCTAATTCAACTTTATTTCTCCTAGATTCCATAGCTTTTTTCTCTAGGGCGTTCCAACTGATCCATTCCCCAAGATATTTGAATTCTTTCACTTCAATATATTTATTGTTAATATTAACAATAAATATAATAAAAAGTGTACTGAACCAAAGCTTTTATTGTTAGCTTTGGTGAGACGAATCAATAGAATAAAAGTGTTCAAGTGGAAGAATGTAACAGAAATATGGAACAAACAAGCAAACGAATTTCGTCTATATTTCTGTCCCTTTTTTCTTCCTTCTTTTCAATAACAGTGCACGTATTATATGAAAATGTTGTGTTGCTTTGATTTTGCTATTTTTCCTTAGTTGATTAATATGTTCATGTTGTAACTGTTTATAATACATTCTAAATTAATATAAACATTTCTAATAATTTTTGTTGTTATTGCCAGTTTTTAACAACATAACCTGAAACTTATTGTAGCCGTAAACTTGTTATAACAAATTAATATCAAACAGCTGATCTTTTACTATAACTGTAGTAAATAAAATCTGAACTAAATTCATGTATTTATTTATTTAAACAAAACAAGATATTTGTAAACATATCTTCAAACTTATTATGGTTCAGAAAACTTAATTAATACAATATAATTCAGAACTTATTTTCAATACACTGACGCTCAATTATTGTAATTATTATTTTTTAAATAATTGAAATAAAAAACCTCAATTGGAAAAATATTAGCAAGAACAGATGTGAAAAATCAATTTAGGTGAACATTACTTCCACCCCACCACATTACTACAGTATAATAATTTCTGTTGCTATTAGTTCTTATTTGTTTATAGAGTAGATTACTTAATTTACCAAAGTTATCTCACCTGTATAGATGTGGCACCCCAACCACTGACTACAGCTTTCTGTCCTTTTTTCAGTTCCTTAACAGGAAGTTGTACCCTTCTGACAGTTTTCCCAAACTTTAAAGGTTTTCTGAGTTTAAGTAAAACAAAATTATACCATGACATACCAGAATCGAATTTAGGATGGAAAACCAGCTTCTCTATTTTGTAGAGTGTGCCGCCTGTGTCTGTATTGTTGGAGCCTACTCGAGCCAAAAGACTTATGTTTTTATACCTAAAGCAGCAAAAAGTGTTTGTATTAAGTAAGTACCTTTTGATTTTGTATTTTATTGAATTAACATATATCATGGGGAAATTCAATAGCTATTGAAGCCTCATTATAGGAAGCACTATATCAACCATATAACAACCCAATATCAACCATATGACAGGTATGTTATGCAATTATATTTTAATGTATTCTACAGAGAAAACCTTTAGTAATTAATTAACACTTTTAAAGTTAGGCTGCTGTTAATTAACACACTTGAAAAAGTTAAAATAATAAAATAAAGTAACTGATTATAGTTGAAGGTTTGTGGAATCATGGCCCCACAAAGAGGGGTCCAATTGCACTTGAGGGTGTGGGGTCCACACTCTGCAGTTGCCCGGGGGTGACTATTTGAGGTATGTTAAGAAAAAAAATGAAAAATATTTGTTACCTGTTTAAATTAATGTTTAACAGACAATAAACCTAATCAGTGTATAAAATAAAACCTATTCTAGGCATGACCGATTTCCCAACTTTATAAAAAGCAAATATTTTACCATAATAAGAAGCCCACTTCAGATTTTGGTTCCGGGCCTGAAATTTCATTGCAGGGGCGTCATGTCATGATATTGTATCATATGTACTGGTATTTATATAAATAAACTTGTTTTTTTTAAATACATTCTTCAGAAATAACACTTACAAAGATAGGATTGCAGCAGTTGACAAGATCCAGTGTTTGTCTAAAATTGCCCCAGCAACAAAGTCATATGGCAATGAAATTGATACCTGAAATAAAATAAGTAGCCCAGTGTAATCATGGTAACCTACATACAAGCCTTGTATTAAGCCTGTTATTAATGTTTAACCAATTTATAATATATAATATTAAAATTGTATTACATATTAACAGTATATAATTTTGGAAATGAATTACATGCTGAAATTGAATGAATTTTACTGATCTAACAGTTCATGCGAGTAAGAGACTAAACAATTATCAAAAGTGGATGTCGTTTAATAACAGAAGAAATATAAACTTGACACACAATACAAAAGTAAAAATAGAGCACACATAGAGTATTTTAGTGATGAATAATAAATTACATCTTTTTACTGTAGCTTAAAAAATAACTGAATCAATAGAATAAATAGTCATAACCCCTAAACTATGATTTTTTTTTTTTTATTTTTTTTTTTTTTGGTGTTTAACGTCCGACTATTATGCACACTTGGGCTAATGCAGACGATGAGATGATTTATAGCATATGAAAATGCCAAGCCCTGGCCGGGAATTGAACCTGAGTCCTCAGGGTGAAAGCCCAGTATGCTATCTATGAGGAAGGGCACAAAGGGTAGTGGGTGCAGAAAAGCTTGGGTCCATAAAATGTGTGTGTGTGTCACAGCAGAAAAGGATTCATATATCAGAAAAATACCCATATAACGAAATTTCATTGCAAGTATCGTAGTTTAAACATACATTAAAATCCATTTAAAATTAATTTTTAAAAACTTTCCAAAATACTATTAGGAAGCTAGATAGATTTCTGTGCAAATGGTCTGATGTTAAATTGATTGCTTGTTTAAACAAACGGCCGATCGAACGAGATAACAAATTAAAGTCAAGGGCAGTTGAGAAAAGGATCAGTCCTCGAATGGGGGGATAGTCCAGAAAGTTACTAGGAAGTACATAGTACGAGAACCTTTGTGATTGGATGAAAATCTGTGATTGGGAAAGCTGATAGGGAAGACGGACTCAAACACCTTAACACTGCCGATTGTACAGGTACACCAGAGCAGGACAACATTGCAACATCCAGGATCTGTAGAACTATTCCAACACCAACATCTCAACCATGTACAAGGTACTAATTTCATTCTAGTTCATTTGATGGCTGCCTTATGCAGTATAATTAGTGAAATTCAATGTAAATTCAGGCCTGTAAAATTAATTAGGAAAATAGTAAAATTGGCAAAAATAATTAATCCATCCTAATTTCAAGTATGTATAGATAAAATATATTTTTTATATGTAACTGGACATGTTCTCACAAACAATTTAATGAAACACAATAAAAATGGTAATTCCCATGGTTCACTCGATCCCAAGAAAATAATTTTATATTCAAAAATTGAATACAGAAATAATAAAATTCTGCAATTTTTAAATTGTTTGGCTTTTGCAGATGACATGGCCTTACTAGCTGAGACATTGGATGAAGCTAAGGAACAGACTCTTGAACTCCAGAAACAAGCGTTAAAAATGGGTCTCAAAGTTACATTCGAAAAGATTAAAATATTGACAAACATACAAAAACCACCAAAAAAGCTTCAAGTGGGAGAACAATACATTGAGATAGTCAAAGAATTCAAATATCTTGGGGAATGGATCAGCTGGAACGCCCTAGAGAAAAAAGCTATGGAATCTAGGAGAAATAAAGTTGAATTAGCCTTCCAACTTACCAAGAACACATACAACAAGAAGTCCCTCTCCTGGAATGTAAAGATAAGGCATTATCATACGGAAATTAAACCAGAAGTCTTATATGCAGCTGAAACATTATCTCTCACAACCCAGGGCCCACTTGAAAGGCTGGAGATCAAAAAAAAAGAAAGATATTACGAAAAATCTTAGGCCCCAAATTCCGTAACAACCAATTACTCCACATCAGTAATGAAACTCTTTACTAAAAAACTGAAACACTATCAGACACAATAAGAAAAAGGAGAATTGATTTTTATGGGCACATCCTCCAAATGGACAAAAATAGACTAACCAAAAAAATATTTGACTACTTTCGCAATAAAAGAGCCAAACCACTTTGGTTTAGAGAAACATAGAAAGACATAACAGAACTACAAATCACTGACACTATGCTCATGGACAGACCAGCCAAAATAATAACCAAGGACAAGAAGCAACGGTTCCAAGGCAAAGTCAAATCCAAGCGAACAATCCAAATCTCTGACGAAGAAGAAAAGCAAGATCACAACGAATGAAGCAATACTGAGCTACGAGGAAGGCACAGAACTATAAAAAGTGATTGTTTTAGTGTACCCCAAAGTTGAGTGAAACAAATAAAGAGAAAATTCTGCAAAGTGCATGGTTCTAAGGAGAAGCCATTATAACAGGGTTACGTAGTTTGCCCTAAAGAAAACTACCAAGGTTTAGTTTATCCCAGTTTGTAAAAGGTTGATAACTAATAAAATTGTTTAAATTAAATATTTAACTGGCATTAGTTACTGCAGCTGGGAAATAGATAGATATTTTTCTTTTTTGTATATATGCAATAAAAAGGTTGGAGGATAAAAGGAAGGACCAGGAAGATTCTACCACTGCAGTGTGTGTGTGTGTGTGTGTGTGTGTGTGTGTGTGTGTGTGTGTGTGTGTGTGTGTGTGTGTGTGTGTGTGTGTGTGTGTGTGTGTGTGTGTGTGTGTGTGTGTGTGTGTGTGTGTGAAAGGTTTTCTTTATTTTCATTTGGAAAATGAACTCTAAGAGTTCTGATAGAACTTTTTCATACACTTTTACATCTTTATTAACTTACATACTCTGCACTTGCAGAATATGAGCAGGTCTTGCCTCAAATGGCCTCAAATGCACAGTTGGATAACATTCAACCGTAAACTTACCTGATATGGATGTTTTTCAATTGTAGTACCTTTGCCTCCAATAATATTAAAACTGTTGCTTTGTAGATTGTGATCTGCAATACTCAAATCTCTGTCAAACTGTAGTAATACATAGTTTTTATCCAACTCCTGAGATGCAGCTGAAAAATAATTTCTTTATTTACATTTAAACTTACAAATTATGAATTATTTTTCTGTACAAGTCCACACGCTTCTTGCATTCAGACATCAAAACATGTCCTTTAAAATTAAAAACAGGACAGACCGTACGGGTCTTCTTATGGTCACAATTGTTATCAATTATGTTGAATATCAGTATTTTTTATACCTTCTTGAACTGGATTTTTTGAAAAAAATAATAAACCATAAGTTTTATTTTGGTATTGTTGGTAATTAGTAAAATTTTACCAAAATTTAACTTTAGTGCCTATTTTGAATCTATACACACACACACACACACACACACACACACACACACACACACACACACACACACACACACACACACACACACATAAAAAAATCTTTAAAAAACTCTTTTTGACAAATTAAAAAGTTGTCTTTAGGAATGAGCAATCAAAACCTGTCACATTTATAAAAATCATTCAATTAGTTTAGTTTCTAGTTATGTGCGCATACACATAGACATCCAAAATAAAAGACAATTTTATGACTTTTTCAACTCAAGAGTATTTAAAAAAACAGGTAATAAAAATCTCAAAATAGATTTTTTATTCATAGTGTCCATACTTTATGCCATTTAAACTAAGAAGGAAGAGAGCTGCTGTTAATTGCAAACACAAAAACAAAAATAAAAAAATCGTTCCTGATAAAAAAACATACATCTCCACGGAATATGGTTCAACTTTAAGCCACACCCTAAAAAAAGAATTAGCCAAAGAAAATATAAATGTCTCTTGCAGAACAAGTAATAAGTTGTCAACATTATTAAAGAAGCCAGTTGCAAATAAAAGTGGAGATAACTTTGAAAAAACTGGCATATACAAAATGAAATGTAGTGATTGCCTAAGCTTCTATATCAGTCAGACATCTCGTTCTTTTAAGAAAAGATTTAAAGAGCACATACCCAGAAATGCATTATCAACAAACTTGACTTTCGCAAAACCTCTCATGGACAAAAACCATAAATTTGAAGACATCCATACCAACATGGAAATATTACATTTATGTCATAAAAGTAGTTATATGGATGCGATTGAAGAGTTTGAGATTTACAAGAGCAAAAAATCAGGCCCCCAGAACATCCTCAATGAAAAACTTTCATTTAAATCAAATTTCATATATGACATGGCTCTAAGGATAAGTGATTTGAGTGACAAAAACCAACAGATGCACCGTAACTGATAACCAAACGAGCGCGCTACTAATGATGGAGACTCCGCAGTCCGGAATGTAACGACGTACGAGTCGTGTGTGTAGCTTGGCCAAGCCGATTTTCATAATGAATATTTTAAATGTGTAATTGTGCTCAGTGTTTGTGATGTATGTTTTAATGTTTTGTTTGATTTTGTGATGACCTCGACAGAGGGATTTAACATTTTGTATGGCCTGAAGATGAAACTATAGAGTTTCGAAACTGCGGTAGCCTTTATGAGGTGAGTTGATATACCACTGATGGGAAGAATAGGTATATAATCCTAATCACTTGAATATGTGGTCCGGTGGCTATGTTACAATAATGAATGTTAATGGCAAGGGTAAACCAACAGGAGTAACTGCTACTAGAACTAAGGACACTGAACTACACAGTTCAGAGTCACAGTATATTGACCAGTGCTTTAGCCACAACAACCACTCAATAACTTACACCAGACTAAACTTTATGTGCAGTGATTCTTAAAGTTGTATCTGTTTGTAATTAAATGTTAATTATTTGGCAGTAACTTGTTTTTATTACAGTACTTACTTTAAAATTATAAGTTTCAAAATTATTAACAATAACGGATGAAGTTTTAATTCTATCCTTTTAATAAAGCTCGTCTAATTACAAATAATGTAATAATTCTAATAATAAATAAAATTAATAATATTGTAAATCCTTACCAAAGCAAATGTTGAGAAGAATCAATATAACCAAATTCACCAACATTTTAGTGCTAATTATCGTGCAAAATTTAGAACTAAACTTCAAAGAAAAAATGTGCTGTTTAAAGTCTGTCTAAATAATCTACTATCAATTAATACCTAAGCCTGTCTTCCACTGATAACAGTAGACAAATTGTCTAGGTTTTGAATCAGACACATGGCGAAGGGTATCAATGAATGACATAGAAAGGAATTTTTAAAGATGTTAAAGATATATATATATATATATATATATATATATATATATATATGTGTGTGTGTGTGTGTGTGTGTGTGTGTGTGTGTGTGTTTGTGTTTGTTTGTGTGTGTGTGTGTGTGTGTGTGTGTGTGTGTGTGTGTGTGTGTGTGTGTGTGTTTGTGTATGTGTGTGTTGTGTTTGTGTGTGTGTGTGTGTGTGTGTGTGTGTGTTTGTTTGTGTGTGTGTGTGTGTGTGTGTGTGTGTGTGTGTGTGTGTGTGTGTGTGTGTGTGTGTGTGTGTGTGTGTGTGTGTGTGTGTGTGTGTGTGTGTGTGTGTGTGTGTGTGTGTGTGTGTGTGTGTGTGTGTGTGTGTGTGTGTGTGTGTGTGTGTGTGTGTGTGTGAGAGAGAGAATATTTATTTATTATTAATAATATTTATAGATTAGATTATTAAATAAATGTAAATAAATTTATTTAAATTATAAATAAATATACAATTTATTACATTTATGAATAAATTGTAAATTCATTACAATTAATATATAATGTAATTAACAAAACATGTAATTTTTTATCAGATCTGAATAGCATCATACCAAGAGAGCAAAGTGCAACTCAATAATTTTTTTTAAGGGAAGCCTAATTTCTCAAAATTGATTATAATTTTGTCTGGTAGTTGTAACTAAATTAGTTATCAAATTTTAAATAATCACTATGTGCATTACACAAAACTTCCTCACATTCAATTATTCCCCCAAAAATCCAATTAAAAGCTGAAAAAGAAATAAATAAAAATAAAAAAATAAAATAAATCTGACAGCAGATTGGAATTTTTAAAATTTACTTTTGAACCATAAATTTATCTATTTAATTACATTTGATGAATAAAGACAGAACTCTAGTAAAGTACTTAGCAAGAATCATGAGCAGTTAGTTGTTCTTATGGATATCTGTAAGGATATTAGTAAAGAATAAATGCATCACTGATTTCAATTCAAACATAACAAATAAAATATTTATAAATATTATAACAATTTTGTTGTCAGTTATCGTAGCAAATTTATATTACAGTATTTGAGATACATGCAGCACTGTAGTTACATTTCAGTGTTTCTTCAAATATACTGATTTATGCGTTTTATTTTTCCCAATAAACTTCAAACAAATTGAACGTTCAGTTTTCAGCAAACAATAAGTAGAGATATTCAATGACATCTTTATACCAAATATCAAATTTCTATGAAATCAAAAACAGGAAAATATTTCAGTTATTATATATTAAATCCGAGATTAGATTGTTCAAAAATAATATTCGTTGAACTGCTTTATCTGTATTTCCAGGAACTCCTTCAATTCTGAAAACTCAACACTAAAAGGCAATAAAAGGCGGATTATGGGATATTTCTTATTGACATTTAATTATGAGCTGTATTAGTTAATTGTATAATTATTTTTCTGTAAAGTCCCTGAAAAATTGTGTTTGATAATAGATAATGTGGTGTTTACTAAGTTCTAATAAGTGAGACATTAAACAATATCTAGATAAACTATCTTCAATATCAGCAAAAAGATAAACAGTTATATTACCTCAGCTTTATAGAAAATAGTTAACAAATCAATGGTGTTTTGTATTGCATTATCTCAGCCTACAAGGCATACAGTCTAAAATGCTTTACCTGAGTTTGAAGGTATATGTACTTGTATGCTTGTAACTGGATAAAGTTTATATTAATATCACAACAGTTTTTCTAACATAATAATTTATTATTTTCTTTTCGAAAGTCTTAAAATATGTAGTGGCATTGTAATTTTCTTTCTATACAAAATTTCAGTTTTTTACAACAAAAAGGCACAGACAATTCAAAATCTTGAAAAATCATATTTTTTAAATTTTATTCTTCTCCAACTTATTATAAAAACAACACTCTAGTGATATATACATATATCAGTGATAATATATATATTATTGTTATCTGCGTATAGACCCTGTTGGATCACGCAAAGCACTCCGACTCATGTCTTATTCCCCCTAATCCTCCACACCTCCCTCATCCTGTCCCCATGGATCCTCTTCCGCTCCTCCGTCAATTTTACCCCTGTTCTCTTTGGGATTTCATTCTCTGGGACCTTCCAACCGAACATCTTTCTCCTGTATGCGTTCCTGTCTTCAACATCTGTTGAGTCTATTTCTGCGTCATGTAAGTCTATTCTGACTTGTGCAATCCACGATGTTGTTGATTTGACACACTGTATATATATATATATATATATATATATATATATATATATATATATATATATATCTTAAAATTTTAACACTGACTGCATTGTTAAAACAGATTTTTCTTGAAGTGTAAAACATGAAGGCTGCCTAAAAGCTCTTTCTGGCTCAAAAAATCGTCAATGTAAGAGTCTGGTCTTTAGACAATGTCACTCTGAGCTGAAAAAAGTACATTAATGCCTGGATGGATTAAGAGGAATGAATAAGCCAAGGTGTGTTCTGCCAATGACTGAATGGGCATATCCAGTGTCAAAAATGTAGCCTACTAGACACTATGAGGACCCCAGTATTATTTATTTGTTATCCCTTTAATTGTGTCACCAAAGGACTGTTAGGTACTTAGTACTTGTGTGAACAATATGTCTGAGATATACGAAACCAAGAGGAATATTGTTCTGATGCCAAAAGTACTCCACTTGAGAAACAAATCATGGGTAATTTGACACCCGTGGTGCCACAAGGTAGTAATGGAGGACAGGACAAGTAATAAAGAAACAGTTTTTCCATGCCCAAATTTGGAAGAAGAGGTTAGAAGAAGTTTTGTAGAAGGAGAGGAGATTCTATACAGAAAAAAGACATTTTGTTTGGGAGGATAGACATCCAAATAAGTGATCATAGATCTGGGTGCACATTGGAGGGAAATTAAACACCAGTGGCCAATTCATAGTCTTCAAAACCAATAAGGACTCTGAAAAAAACTGAAAGCAGTATGTCAATTCTTCAATTGTGAAAGAGTGACTTTCAAGTTAGAATGACACAAATAATATGTATTGGGAACTGTCTTAAAAAATGGCTAGGATAAAATATCAAAAATATTTTAGTTCTTATTTCTCAAAGCAATATTTGGTGTATGTTATTAACATATCACATAAAACTTTAATATTATGATTCAACAGATATAACAACTAACTGACCTGGACATTCAAAACCATCTGTTGAAATATCCAGCAACTATTCCTGCAAAACTTATAATCTGCCATTAGAACTAAAAATCAAATACACAAATTGATATTATTTTGTGCAGTACGAAGTAAAATAGTAACTGAGGATACTTGAAAAGAAAACAACATATTCCTTCAAAAAGTTTTTTTTTCTTTATAAAAGTGTAAAGCAGACCCATTACAATGACTTACTACTTCCGTAAAGTCTACATTGTCTAGATGCACTTGACACAACATAAAAATAATATAAATACACAGAATATATTATTAATAATAATGGAGATCTAACTAAATCTAAATAATATATATTAAAACTCTTTCTATATACAAAATATATTACATTTTACTATACCTACTGGGCATTGTGTCATGGTTTACATCTACATGTAGCCTAAAAGGTAACGTTCAGAAAAACTTACTTGCTAAAATTTTTAAAACATGTAAAATTTTCTAATATCACAGAAATGTGAATTTTCAGTGGAATCATAGAGTAAGCATAGTGGGCAATCTATGAGTGACTGATCTATTTATCAACTCATTTATGAAGGAGGAACCCATCCTCCAAACGCTGATTCGAGTTCTTTGGCCATGGCAAGACAGAGACGATCTTGATGGGGTGCAGCGATGACCTAGAAATATTTTGTAAAGTTTTAATACAGTACTTTAGGACTTTAATATAATACTTTAGTATAATATTTAATATGTCAAAATAATTCATTAATTTAGAATAAGCAAAACATGATTAAATATATTATATTGACGTATTAAATATATATAATATTTATTATTTATTTATTTATTAATTACCAACTTTTCCTTCATACAAACATTTAGTTACATAAGAAGGACCTACAGGTATAATATATATGTATACATATAATACATATATATATATATATATATATTTATTTTTAAGGTGAAAAGTACAATGAGGCTATTATCGCCTCCCTAAATGTAAGTGTGAGTGTAAAGTGTTAAGTGTAAGTGTGTAAGTCGTAAATGTAGTAAGTGTGTGTTATACTTAGGTACCACAACGGACATCAAATCCTCTCAATAGGTATAGCTAGTCTACACCCCCTGCGAAGTATATATATATATATATATATATATATATATATATATATATATATATATATATATATATATATATATATTCTATTTTATATTGAATGTATTGAATATTATATTAAATATAATACTGATATTATATTAACATGACACATAGTGATCTTGCTCACATAATGGAAGTGAATTTCTAAAATGCAACAAAATTAAATTTTGTCCTGTTTGAAAATCAACCCCAACAATGTAAACTTAATAACAGTTTTACCTTTTTTGAAAATATAATGTCACCAGTGTAATTAATGTTGAAATCTATATCGGAGGATCATTATTGGTATACATTTTATAGGTCTTACTATAATGTCTAATTCAATTATTTATTTTCCAATGAAAATTCGTTAATACATTTTGTTAAAATTTTGCATCGTTAACGTTTTACATTTGCTAGTAACAGTTTGTTTACAGTTTCCGAAAAAAGCTAAATTTAATCAAACACTATTGCTGTAAACGTTTTAATTTCAGTATAATAACATAGAGTTAAAAAAATATAAGGCATATATTATTATTAGCCTTGAAATGAATACCAATACTGACTGCCAGATTACTTTTTGAGGGGTTGTTAAAGTTTATATAAATGTATTAAGATGTTCGAAATTTTAGTCTGATTCAAACTTTTCACAAAAACTGATTTCGGTAATAATTTGGACTAGTTCATTAACTAGCCAAATTTGTTCAACAGTTTCAAAGTGGCGGCCATTTCAAATCTTTAAAAATTCATAGCTTTTTGTCTGTTTCTGAAAACCTGAAAATATAAACTGCAAAAAAAGCATTTTGAATTTTCAAAATACATTTTTTAACGGTGGTCATGATTCATTTTCGCTCTTTCAATGTATTTTTAATGTTTAAAATCCTAATATTTGCAGTGTTTAATGCTGATTACGATGGTGGATCCAGAATTTCAAAAAGGTTAAGTTAAAGAAAAATACTTTTGGAAATTCACTTCTATCACATCAGTGAGAAAGCTGTTTGAAATGATTGTTTGTATTTTCAGTTTTTGACTATTCTTACTTTTTATTACAGGATTTTTCTGAATAAACAATTCTTACTTGGAAACCAATAGGAAGGCCATCCTTGTTTAAACCCATAGGAACGTGAGTTGAAGGAAATCCCATAGTGTTGAAGATCATTGTGTAAGCAACTCCTGCGGTCTTCATGGTGAATTGGTTGTGGTAGTAAGCAGGAATAGGGTGTGTGGGGTAGAAGAAAACTCCATCATCTTTTAACATGCCCTGTAACAATTTAAAAAAGTTAAACAGTTTTTAAAAGTTCTTAAACTATTTAATCTAAGCTATTAGTAGTCATAGTACAATGTGATTCTTGTACCTTCATATTGTTCTTTTTAATGTTAACTGTTAACTACCATCAGTATCACAAATTGTTGGTCCAATGTTGAGATTTTGTCAGCAAAGTTGAGCAATGGTTAGTTAATAAGCCAACGAATTATCTTCAATGGGCCAAAGAGCTGTTTGTTTGCTAGGCCCAACAACTGTTACATTCATGAAAACCTCTGCTGTTGGCCCAACATTCATTCTTAGTTGGCAAAAAATATAAGAAATATTTTGTTAAAATAAATATCTTGTAAATTAAATAGGGTATAATTATTCCAAAAATTTAAAAATAGTGTCTTATTTGTTAGTATAATAGTATTGTATTGATGTTGTAGCATTTACTGCAAAGTGCAAGCCCATGTGATGACTTACACAGAATTGCCAACAACAGAACAATTTTTTTTTTTTTTTTAGCATAATTGTAAACAGAATAATATTACATCTTTAATTACTATACTAACAATAGTGTTACAATGATTAAATTTTTTTAAAAACATTCTTATTTTATTTCTACTTAACTATAATCATTTAATATGGATGATTTTATGATGTACTTATTATTTGAAATATTGCCAGCACTGTGGAAAAGTGAAAGTATGTCCATCTTTTAGTTCTTTGTTGTCAACATCAATCGTAGTGGCATGGTCCTATATGTATAGTACAGTTATAATCGAAATCTGGTGCTATAGTGCTTTTTTTATTTGGCTTTTGTTATTTAAATAAATTTTGTTTGTGTGAATTTTGTCTCTTTTTATAAAATAACCTTGTTTCAGTAATGAAATATGCTATGTTGGTTACTCAACTAACTTTCAATAGTAGGCCTAACCCTACTAATTACCAATATGTTTAAAATATTATATTTTATTTAATTAATTAATAAATTTAATAGTAATCATAACTTCTCTACATTTGCGAACACATTTGAATACTTTTTCTTATCAAATTCAATATGTATTCTTACTCGAAATAATATGAACATTATAATATATAATTAAAAAGCTAAAGTAGGCTACATATTATATATTACTTCAAGTAAGAATATTCTACATTTGATAATAAAAGGTATTCAAATATGTTTGCGAATATAGAGAAGTTATGATTACTATTAAGTTCGCTAATCAATTGAATAGAAATATAACACTTTAAACTTGTTGGTAATTAGTAGGGTTACCATTGAAAGTTAGTTGGGTAACTGTTGGGAGTAAGTTGGGCTAACAATTTCTTTGTTGGTTTTTGGTGATGTTTGATTGTTGGCCCTATGTTGGGATTTGGTTCGTTATTAATTGGTAGGCATTTGTGCCAATTTTAACCATTGCCCAACCGTGTGTGAAAAGAAAGTACCAACAATGGGCCAACAGAAAATGCTACTGGGAACAAATTTAACAAAGATTGCTGATATTATTACGCCCTCCTGTAGCTATCCTTCTATATTGTACTGTTGGTCTAACATAAGTCATACAGAGTCAGGGAGTTGCAGAATGGAAATTTACTCCAATAAAATCTTATGATAGTTGTGTTAACTTGTTCACAGAAAATTTTGTGTCCCTCTAAGGAAATAAACAGTTCAGATTGTGTGCAATGTTTTCATAACAAAGGGAGTGTTTATTGGGTACGGATTCCTGGGCATACCAACATACGACAAGACTGTAAGGAAGCTGACAAAATTGCAAGACCAACTCACTTTCAATATTCAAAACTACTACACTTCTATTCTAACATCGTGCATGCAAAAAACAAAGCATTCATGCAAATTCAAATGGATCAACATGTTGAATAATGACACAACTTGCAGAATCCTTTTCGACCTTTTAAAAAAATTCAAATAACCTTGAAAATATGAACACAATGAAAAGCAAACCCAATATTTAATTTCCCATTTCTGAACTAGACACACTTACAACAAGGAATATTTGCACTAATTTAGTATGGTAGACTTGCATCAGTGTGTTAAATGTAAACAGAAGAAAGCATTGAAAATACTTAAATGTACAAATGGGGATAATTTAATCAGACATAACCTACTGTGACAAGACAAACATCAGCAAAACAGAAAACGTCATCTAAATACACTTTTGCAGAAATTGTAAAACTTGCTGCACAATGTAGAAAACTTTGTGTAATCAGAATTGTGGCTTAAAGCATATGAAAAAAATTAATTATAAGCATTAAAATTATCAGCTTTCAACTGTCATTATGCTTAAGTTTACAAAGCATGTTTAACAGACTCATCTGAATTCTTCTGGTAAATCACTTCAGCACAGATATAAAAAATCAAAATACTAACAAAATACTGAGTTCATAGTAGTTTCAAAGAATATTCATAGTGCATTCAAAAACACACTATTTGGAACTGAAAATTTGCAAATAATTTCCTTTAATTGTTGTTCTTCCTAATTAACTGCTCAATTTTAATGTTATGATGCATAATATTAATGTTGTAGCAAATATTTTTCTACTTAACTTTCTTCGCTAAAACATTTTCACTTATTTGTATAAAATAATTTCACTTATTGTTAAACAAAAATTACACACCAAACTTGATTTTAATGCATAAATAGTAGCATAGATTAAACCAGGTTAGTAAAACTCCAGAAATAAGCCAACACACATTATCTATTTATGCATTATGTAGAGAAAACCAATTTTGGATATTTTTTATGAAAAACACTGAAATTTTGTAACTTACTAATAGAATTAGGAATAATAGAAATTTTATTATGATTTGATAGTGCATTATGTCCAAGAAGGATGTTTACTTACAATCAACTTTTGTTTCAGTTCTTCGTTCTTGGCTTGGTAGTATTGTGTTCTGCTTTGAGGGATCAGACAGTTGACCTTGTGTAAAATTGTGAAGAGGATTCCAGCCATGGAGTATTCAGAAAGGCCAAACAAACTCTTCACTAATTCAATGAAAGGGTTCTTCTTGTTCTGTGAATAAAATAACAGATGATAAAGTTCTTATAAAGGCAATATTTGCACACAGCTCTCTCATTGACATACTAAAAGCAAATTTCCAAAAAATAACAATATTACAGTACATGTTTCTTACACTTTTTTAAAATTTGATTTCAACACTATATTCAGCATTGAAATGTGCATGCATTAGCATTTTTAATTTTCAAATTACATTGATTTAATTGAACTGAATCAAAGAAACACATTGAAAATTTAAAATTCTAATTTATGAAGTTCTTAACACTGATTACAGTGGGGAAATGAAATTTTCAAAAATTTATATGGCAAAATGTTTTCAATATTTTAAATAATCACCACTTTTTTAATAAGCTGATGTGAAAACAGGTATATCCCTCAAAACCAAATGTTTTTAAACTCACTAAACTTTATATTTATTTCTTATACTGAGAAAAGAATGCATTTTTTACCCCATTCTCCTTACCTTTGGATCGTCGTTGGCAGACATACTCATCAAATCAGGGATTCCTTCCATTTGGAAGAAAACTGAACAGGACATTTCAACAGTATCGTTCAACAGTTCTTCTAATTCTTCATTCTGTAACATGACAGACAATACATTACATAAGATGTTACAGCCAACTGATTACTGACAGCTGGAGTCTATGTTAGAAAAACTGAGCTTTAAATGTTCGCACAGATAAAATGAAGCCACAACTAAATGTTTGGCTTATAAATTTGTTGGTAACATCAATCTACAGTGTAAAGTGTAAATTAAAGGACTTACAGACTTGCTACTTTAAGTTCAATTAAGAAATAATAAGAAAAAATTAAGTGAATTATCTGTTATTGTGACCTGTGATTGTAGCTATTGATATTATTGCTAAACTCATCAATTTGATTTTTTTTTTTATTAGTATTTACAATCTGTCTACAGGACACTACAGGACAAGTAAATTGTATTGCTAAAATAATGACATGAAAGCATGTACCCATTGATACATACAAATAATGAGATTATATAAATAATAATAATAAAATATTGCTACATAATGTTATATCTGTTAGGTCAGCTGTTAATTGTCAGGCAGGTCACTAGGTATTCTCCTCTTGAGTCTTCGTGTTGTCGATCTCATCATTAAATTTTCAGTCAAAACATTTGGATAGGCTAATATTCGATGTCGGTAACTATTGCTATAAGTTTCAATTTCTTCTGTGATGGTCGGAATATTGAGTTGCTTGTGGATTATTTCATTTGTGATTATTTTTGAAGCTGTTAAGATTAAACGTAGTATCTTAGATTGGAAGCATTGTAAAATTGTAATATTTGATTTGCAAGCAGAACCCCACAGTTGTAGCCCATAAGTCCATATTGGTTTCAGTATTGTCTTATATGGTAATATTTTGTTATTGGTTGAAAGTTTGGATTTGTGCCCAATCAGCCAGTACATATTTCTGAATTAATACCAAGTAATTTGAAAATGAAAATATTTTGAAATTTTGCAAACGATGTCCTTGTACAATAAAACTAACAGAAATTCTCTAAACCAGTCCCGTTCCAACTGTCACAAAATGCGAGGTTTATGGTACATTGTATGGATCTTCTCATTACAAGTCCATTGAACAATCATAAATTTTATTAGTTATAATTAAAACGAATTTTCAAAATTATTTTACATAACAAAAATCTATGCCTTTCATACAGTCATACTTGATTAATTCGAACTTTTTAATCAAAAAATGTTTTCCATTCGAAGAGATTTGTTTTTCACCGCTGCTGCTCTAATTATTTCCAAAAATAGGAAAAGCAACTTTGGAATATTTCTGTTTTTCCAACTGTCTGTTTGTGCACTAGAGTGTTTTGCATAAATAGTAGCATAGTGAGTTTATTTTCCTAACAAATTGTGTTGTAGAACACCTTCCTTTCATTTAGGAGGATAGCTCTATGTGGAACTTGTCAGGCAGTTATCAGGGTATTGTAGAACCAGGCCATAGTGGGAAAGAAAAACAATAATGTAAAATAAATTTACTAAAATATTTTTAACCATTGTACTGGAATTTTGATGATTGTATGACTGCAAATAAATTATCCTGTATACCTTGTTTGGTTGTTAATGTTGGGGTTAAGTATGGTTTAGACTGTCTGAGTTTTTTTTTATTAAAAATAAATATAATTGTAATAACAATATACTTGATGTTAAAAAACAGAACAGATTACATACCTTATTTTCGATAGCACAGTTGTGGGTTTTGCTGAAGTGATCAATAGCACTGTGCATGGCCTGGTTGATTTCAGGATCAACTGGGATCATCACCTTAGACTTACACATCTCATCCTTGTATGCTACACGGACCTTGCTGATATCAACCTGAAATTATTGAAAAGTTTAAATGTACAAATTTTTTAAACATTCTGATTGTTTTAATCAAATTTTCGTTAGAAAAAAATATCAAAACCTACTTTCTGTACTCTTTAAATTTTTTTAATAAACTCTACTAAATTGTTTAATAAAGTCTTACTTTAAACTTAAAAATTAGCATAATTGCTAAAAAAAAGCAGTTCACCTCTTCGTCCAATCTGAGTTGTTCGGCTTTGTCACCGGCCATAACCTTAATGATTGGTTTCAAATCCTCAGCATAACGAGCGATTGGTCCAACTGTGAGGAATTTTTCAAAACATCCATCGCCAGATGATGGGACATGGCCATTCAACGAGATGTATCCTGTTGATATTATTTTGTATTTATTAATTAATTCTTTAAGATGAAATTGACCAGGTATTGTATTAAATATTCTGTTTTTAAAATTATTGATGATTAAAATTATTGAATGATGGAAGATTCATGTTATTATTATTTTTTAAATGGGCATTTTCCATCATTTGTGTAAGCTACATAAAATATCAAATAATGATGAAAAGATAAACATAATTTTAAATTAAAAGGTTGAAATTTTAATGATTAAAAAGTGGATGTATTGATCTATACACACAAATGATAACAAGTGTCTGATTAAAAAAAATGTATTAACAGATATTTTATTTTTTTTTTTGGGGGTTTAACGTCCGACTATTGTGCACATTTGGGATAATGCAGACGATGGGATGATTTATAGCGTATGAAAATGCCAAGCCCTCGCCGGGAATCGAACCCGGGTCCTCAGGGTGAAAACAGATATTTTATAGTTAGTATTTTTACTGAACTTTCATTCCCAAGTAAAATAAGTTTGTAAATGGTATTAATAAATTTACACCACAAATATTTGTTGTAGTCAGTAAGAAGTACCAACCTTACATCATCATATTTCTCTGAATTTTAAACAACTACAAAATATTGATATTTCTGTGAGTATCCAATTATTATAAGACAAACATCATTAAAATAAATTTTTTAAATAATATTTTTTACCATTTATTTTAAAACTATAGAAAAATAAATACAATTTTGTACTTTATTAATACTTCTATTTCAAAAAAAAAGTAAATTTTATTGAATACAATTTGATTTTAATCTTCTTTACGTATTTGGATATTTTAATACGCTACTATTTTTATTTCTCTACTGAAGCAGTTATTATTTGCTTAAGACAGGTAAAAAAGCAATAAACTTTTTCTACCAATTATTATTAGTGATTTTCGATGCGAAAATGAGATATGGAGATATGAGTACTAGTAGAATAGGTTTTAAGAGGTCAATTTATATCTGCATAATAAGTTTTTAAATTTTTAAATTTGATTTTCAAAAATTCAGTTAGGCAGCCACATGATCGATTATCATCTATATGTTTTTGGTAATATTCTGTATAAAATATGAAATTACAAGATCAGAACTATAATTATATGCTGCTGTAATAGTCAGGGTTGAGTTAATATTACCTGTTTTTCCGAACAGCTGATTTTGTAAAACAGCTGTTTCTGTTAAGTTAACTGTGAAAAATATATTTATTACATGACTAGAGCCTAGCATGCCTAGTAGGATAATAAATTAAATTAAATTAACTAATTATTACAAAACTAAATAACCATCAGTTGACAATTACCAGGTGTAGGTTTGTGTCCAAAAACTCCGCAGAACATGGATGGCAGACGGATTGATCCTGCGATATCTGAGCAGACACCAAATACGGAGCTTGCTGAGCTGATCAAAGCAGCCTGGAAAACAATGTTTATAAGTATTTAAAAACAAATGATTGTAAAATCTTGTTTAAAAAATTGGAAAAGCATTTTTGTTACCTGGGACACACACACACAAATTTGTTTAGATGTATTATGTGTAAATATGTAACACAGTATATGTATTATGTGCAACAATTGATTTTATTTTTACTAGCTTGGATTTTAGTAGCTTTTCTACTAATTTTAGTAGCTTGGACAGTTGATTTTAGTAGCTTTTCAACTGATTTTAGTAGATTAGACAATTTATTTTAGTAGCTTGGACAGTTGATTTTAGTACTTTTTCAACTGATTTTAGTAGCTTGGACAATTGATTTTGGTAGCTTTTCAACTGATTTTAGTAGCTTGGACAATTGATTTTGGTAGCTTTTCAACTGATTTTAGTAGCTTGGACAATTGATTTTAGTAGCTTGGACAATTGATTTTTGGTAGCTTTTCAACTGATTTTAGTAGCTTGAACAATTGATTTTAGTAGCTAAGACAGTTGATTTTAGTAGTTTTTCAACTGATTTTAATAGCTTGGACAATTGATTTTGGTAGCTTTTCAACTGATTTTAGTAGCTTGAACAACTGATTTTAGTAGCTTAAACAATTGGATTTTAGTAGCTTGAACAATTGATTAAGTCCAGAACAGCTTGCAACTTAGCAAAATCTACTCACTCATTAATTATGAATGCTATTCTATAACTCTTAAACTCCAAAAAAATTCATAAATTTTTTAATTTAGAATTTTTTTTGAAAATATGTTTTTAGCACTGTTAGCAGCTGAAAATATGAAAACAAACTTGAACATAATCTCAAAAATTTTTAATGCTTAACTTAAGTTTTTGATTAGCTGAGGTTAATTCTTTCTTGTTATAAATATTTGTGTACCAAAATGAAAATTTATCTGGTGTTATTCAGTTATGCTAGTTTTTCAAAATTCGTAATCATCACTTCAGTAGGTAAAATATGTGTAAATATAACTTATTCTTTGAATTCTGAATCTACTAATTACAATATATTGTCTAAGATTTTTATGGTATATACAAAAACTTTTGAAAACAATTTTGAACTATTTCAAAGTAAAATACTGTTACTAAATAGTATTAGGCTCTCAATATTTTAAAATTGGAATCAATTACTAATTCCATAAAAAAATTTAAGAAAGTGTATATTAATTATTTCCACGATTGAATTGATTGTAAAAGGATAAATAATTAAGTCAATGTCCTCAACCTAAAAGTAATGTAAAATAAGAAAATTTATATTTCCAACATTGATTCACTATACTAAAAACAAATGAGGTACCTTGTAATAGTCTTTACTTATTCTGATGTAAGTAATAATTATAAATATTACTAGCTAGGAACATACCTCTCCTCCAGATGATCCTCCAGGAGTTCTGTTCAAGTTGTAGGGATTGTTGGAACGTCCAGTGATCAAATTGTTTGATTCCCAGCACAGGCAGAGTTCAGGTGTATTGGAAACCAGGATTGGGATAGCTCCAGCTCTGCGTAAATTTTCAACAGCCACTCCATCTCTGTCGGCTTTCATTCCTTTTCTTGGCAAGCAGCCAACACTTTGGCTCATACCTAACATTAACAATTACATGAATTCAAAATTATTATTATTATTATTATTATTGATAATTAACATAAGTGTTTTTAACATAACATAAACATAAAGAACATAAACATAAACATAACATAATATCATAAAGAAATTTTGGTGATCATGAAAAAATCAACCTTGAGATTTTGATAG
This sequence comes from Callitettix versicolor, assembly GCA_022606455.1. NCBI lineage: Eukaryota > Metazoa > Arthropoda > Insecta > Hemiptera > Cercopidae > Callitettix > Callitettix versicolor. The sequence goes on from CM040184.1 coordinate 67,994,066, forward strand.
ATCTATTTCATGTTTTTAGGCCCCTTGAATCTAAAAAAACTGATTTTTATTGTGTGTGTGTGTGTGTGTGTGTGTGTGCACATTTTTAAAAGAACTCTTTTACAGTTCGACAGGAGGTCGTTAAGACAGGTTGTCGCCATGATTACTGGACACGGACACATTTAGAGTCATCTGGATAAGGTGGGAGTACCATAACCTTGCCTGTGCAGAGCGTCGGTACTTTGTGACAAGAGTGTCATCTGTGCAGGCAGGAAACCAAAACCACAGCACACATACTTCTCGAGTGCAATGCCCTGGAGTCCAAAAGAAGAAGACTCTTTGGACTGCAGCAACCAAATAAGGATTTTCACAAGGACACCCTGTACAAGATTCTGGAGCTTGTCAAGGGCACTGGAGTTGGTTTAAGATTAATTAGAAGGGGAGTACAAAAAGGTTATTAGACTAGACGGAGGCCAACAGAACCTCATTAGTAACCCAAAGGAAAAAATTAAGAATCCACATAAAATGCTTAGATGGACACACATAAAAAATTCCAATTCAGGAGCTAACAAAAAGGAAAAAACAATTAAAAATAGGCCTAATTTTTCAAAATCAGTCCATCAAATTTTGCTTTCATGATTTCAGTGTAGCAAATTTGAAATTAAAAAAAAAAAAAAACAGTTCAGGAGTAAGTTGACAGAAACGAAAAGTAAGCATTTTTTTAATACTTTGAGCATAGCAAGTAGTACAGCAAATATAAAGATTGATAAATATATGGATTAAGAGATTTTCAAAGTTAGGCCAAGTAATCATGGACTTTCAGTTTTGTTAAATGGACAGGTTGGGATGACAAAGGCCTTGAACTTGAAACTATCTATCCACACTGTTCACAATTAAGTTCTCAAACTGTTAAAAGTATCTTAACACACTTGGAATAAACAAAATAACTCAGTAAAACAGTTTGTAAAAAGTAGTTGTTTATTCATATTAAACTCTTTTTTTGTTATTTTAAGGTGAAAAGCACATTGAGGCTATTATCGCCTCCCTAAATGTATGTGTGAGTGTAAAAAGTTAAAGTCATAAGTGTAAGTGTGTGTTAGACCCGGGTACCGCGAGGGACGTCTAAATCCTCTCAATAGGTGCAGCTAGTCCGCACCCCCTGCGGGTGATATTAAACTCTTATAGCTACTACGATAACAAGGTGTCTACGATATAGTACCTACGATATCTTGTACTATGATATCTTCAGAGGGTGTCTTACAAAAACTTAAAGGGTCTTAAAGCATTCTTCACAAAAACTTAGAGGGTCTTAAAGCATTTTCCACAAAAACTTAGAGGGTCTTAAAGCATTCTTCACAAAAACTTAGAAGGTCTTAAAGCATTCTTCACAAAAACTTAGAGGCTCTTAAAGCATTCTTCACAAAAACTTAGAGGGCCTTGGAGCATTCTTCACAAAAACGTAGAGGGTCTTAAAGCATTCTTCACAAAAACTTAGAGGCTCTTTAAGCATTCTTCACAAAAACTTAGAGGGTCTTACAGGGACTTCTTGTTAAGACTAATTAAGTTTTCTAGTTGTTCTTACTTGTGAATCTGTGAATTAATCTTATAAAAAATTTAAGCAAAGAGGTTAATTTAATATTGATAATTATTATTTTGATTATAAAACTATATTATCAGAACTATTTACATTTACTTTTACCATTATAACTTGTAACTAAAAATATTTCGCATTTGGCTTGCCAATGATTTAAATTAAACCAATTCACACACACTCAAAACACTTCAAATCCAACAATAAAAACACATATGGAAATGCAGTGTGTGGGGACAATAACAATTACCTTTCAATCCATTGCTTTCCTTGACAGTAAATGGTACACCGAGGAACGGTGTGTCTTTCTCCATCTGTTCAGGAGTCTTCACTCCGGAGTAAATAAACCTGTCGACATCGTAGGCCTCGCTCAAAGCAGCGTTGTATCTTTCTTCTACTACTGCGTTAATGAGAGGGTTCACTTCCTTACAACGAAGGATGAAGGCTCGCACCACTTGTTCGCTTGTTAACTAGGATATAAACACAAAACATTGTTGAAAACACAAAGGTACCAGAAACACTGTTTAGAAACAGTGTTTTGAGGGGTACAATCTAGTATTCGCAATTTTGATCGATTCGATCAAACCTGACACGAAAATTGAATTTCGTAAAAGCCTGAATAGGTTCGTTGTTGAATCTTTAAAAACTTCAACATTATTTTATATTGTATGTTTTTAAAATCTGATTTTATCATCATAACTTTATAATCTCTATAGCTAGAATTTAACTTATGTTTAAAGAATTTTGTACAGCCGCTATTTTAAAAAAATATTTTAAAAATAATCTGTACATAAATATATTGGCGGTCAACAGAATTGGGCAGGGCTCGGCCCCTGTAGGCCGTTTTGGCTGTCGACTCCCCCCCACCATCACACGCTCCTTTATTTCGAACATTAAAAACTTGTCTTTTGTCTGTAGGATACATAACAGTACCAAATATAAGGATATAATTGTTTTAAAAACCATTAATTGAGAATATAATGGAAAAAACTATTGTGAAATTAATAATGTGAACCTAAAATTACACTCTTTTTAAATACAAAACAGCGTTTATTCAAGATAATACGTGATTGAGTTTACAATGAAACATTAAAGTATTGAGACTTACAATTTATAATTTTCAGCTGTTTATTTTTGAAAATTTCGAAATAATCTCTTTGTATTCCAATGAAAATGTTACGTCATTTTCAATGGCCATTATGGCAACAGCATTTAAATTTACACTACCCACAGAATTCCTCAGGTAATTTTTCACTCCTTTAGAGTTGAAGTCGCGAAACATTATAGTTGTGTTGTAGTAGGCCGCTTCTAATTAAAATGAAGCAATGGTACTTATCGTCTTCTGTTTTCTTGCCATTGTTAAATACAATTTTTTGTACTACTTCTATTAATATTTTTCCACAAATTAAAAACTTTTTTTTTTTTTGACACCCCTACTTTTTGCCCCAAAATTTACGCCCCTAGGCTCGGGCCTACTTAGGCTAATACGGCTTTGGAATCGAAAATGATAGTTTAAAAAAGAGCACGCACGCACACACACACACACACACACACACACACACACACACACACACACACACACACACACACACACACACACACACACACACACACATATATATATATATATATATATATATATATATATATATATATATATATATATATATATATATATATATATATATATATATATATATATATATATATATATATATATATATATATATATATATATATATATATATATATATATATATATATATATATATATATATATATATATATATATATATATATATATATTTGAAATCCCAAATGAGCAGGAAAATGGACGGAGGAGCGGAAAAGGATCCATGGGGACAGGATGAGGGAGGTGTGGAGGATTAGAAGGAACAAGACATGAGTCGGAGTGCTTTGCGTGATCCATCAGGATCTATGCATAACATAATAATAATAATATATATATATATATTATTGCAAAATAATATCGTTTGGAGCACCTAAATGGAGAGATATTTTGAAAAACTCAAAAAAGAAATAACTCTATAACAAAAAGAATTATGAATATGTAATTAGAAATGCAAGATCGTAGTTCGAAAACCTGCACGTTGTCCCAAACGTATGTAGACTTTAAGGTTATGTTAATTTTAAAATTTTATCACTTTAAGGTTATTATAACTTTAATGATATATTTATTTACTATTGCATAAATTAACAGCCGAAACGGGGTCTTGTAGTAGCTAATGTCTTACAAATACAGTGCGTGTATTTCAAGTACCTCTTGGTTCCTAATCTTCTTTGCTAATGAAGTAGCACTCTGAAGCACGATAGGGTTTCTGACTTGCGGGAAATGCTTAACTCCTCGCAGAGACATTAAATAAAAGATTGGTAAGGTCAGCCAACTGATAAAGATCTCCAGTGCGCCAACAATTCTGATTCCAATCTCCATCTTGTCTGCTGATCTGCGAACAAACAACAAAATACTTAGACTGATTCGCTTGTTATAACGTTCATTTCTTCACAAAATGAAAAAAAAAACAATCTAAGCAAAATACTTTACCGTGATATACATTTTAGTAATATAGGGACATCTCTGACGTACACGTTTTCGGAAGAACACAAAAACAGAAAGAAATAGATTCTTCCATGCATACCTAACGATGAAAATTGTTTTAAATACCTCTTCCCGAAATATACTCCTCTTTATATTATAATGTCACTTTATGTATTTATAAAAAGTATAATGTTAGTGAAAACATCAATCTTCAGATAATTATGGATAATCAATTTTCTGATCTCCTGATCCCTAAAAAATTGTTTTTACTTACGTTTCTGCCATATTTTCTAAAAACGTCTCTTTTCTAACCCTTTTTTTGTTAAAAACCTGTTGAAAATAAATACATAGGATTTTTTAACGATCGAATTTGACGATTTTGAGAAAACTTTTCGCCAATCACAGGAAACAAAAACAGAGCAGTTGGTATAATTTCTGAAAACCTATTAGAATTTGTTCAAACTGTAGTCAAAAATAAAGGTCTATAACTTACGTTATTGTAAGTAAAACAAAAATATATCTTGACCAACTTTAGATATATTTATTTACTTTCAAATCATAAATTTCTTTTACTTAATTTGGTAAACAGACTGAATGAATAATTTAGTAAACTGATTTTGAAAAATTTAATTTTGAAATTTTCTGTTTTATTTTGACGTAGAAGCATCACCGAATGTAGGAAGACAATCGTGCACCAAAGTAAAACACTTCCTGTTTATGTAACGTCAAACTACAATACGTTTTTAGAAACAAACAAAATGCCCGCCATTTTAATCTTGTTTAAAGAAAAAGGGTGTATGTTTGCTTTGACATTCTGTTTGATTATTACAGTATTAAGTGGGTTAGCTTAACATAGTAAAACTAGTGTTTGTAAATTAGTATTGTTAACTGGTCTTGCTTGTTTAAAAACTAGTTTGGGCAGAAAGGTTCTACGTTCGCGCAATTATGTTTTACATTCAGTTTGTACACTATGGACATTGCATAAGCAACGTAATTTGAGTGCGTTATGCAACCGGATCTCGAATAGCCAATTTATAAACAAAAGCTTTGTTTTGCGCGTAACTATAAATCGCGAGAAACGACAAAACAGACATAAATCTTGAAGGCACTGGTCGAATGATGGTAGAAAGTACATCCTTACTGGGAACAGAAAAAAGAATGTTAAAAACAAATTGCCCGTAAATTGTTTTATTGAGCTGAGGTGAACGAACCAAAGAAAGGAAAAGTTGAATTTAAAATGAACGGTAGAACTGTTAAAGTGTCCCCAAAAAAATTAATGAACACTGATCGAAAAATCACCAGGTACGGAGAAAATATAAAGTCCACGGCCATTTGGATTATAAAATAATTAAGAAACATATATATTTCCAATAAATGGTGCGACAAACCATAGGGAGTATTTCGTAGTTATTCGTTGTACTCGTAAATTTTCAGAAGTCGAAGAAACAATCCGGGACTTTTGCTGGCATGATGGAGGCAAATTCACAAAAAAAGTAAAACAATTTTTAAAAACGTACTTAGCAAACATTTTTGTATTTTACTTTAAAATAAATTATGCAAAATATCACGTAAAGTTTTTCATATTCAATTATTTTCACGAAAAATCAAGTTCTAAAACTGCATATACGAAACCGGAAAATACCTGATTTCTCAAAATCGGTTTATCAAGTTTTGCTCACACGTGAAGAAAAATAACGCACGTCATGTTCAGCACCAAATTTTTAAAAAATACATTTCCTCAGTAAATCGAATAACAGAAATAAACCCGATAACTGTTTGAATTATAATTTGTTATTTATATTACAAAAAGTATTATTTTTTTAATTTAAATTGTTTTACACTGACATGGCTTATTTATATTCAAATATGAACAAACTTTGAGCGAAATCTGATAAAACTATTTTGAGAAAACTGACAGATTTTTTTTTAAAGGTGAAAAGCACATTGAGGCTATTATCGCCTCCCTAAATGTAAGTGTGAGTGTAAAGTGTTAAAGTCTTAAGTGTAAGTGTGTGTTAAACTCAGATACCTCGATGGACGTCTAAATCCTCTCAATAAGCGCAGCTAGTCTACTTCCAATTTTAACAGATTTTTAATTTCCCCTGATAGCTCCTTAATCAGATTTTCGGGAAAACCTTCACAAATTCTGTTTTGGGTACGATAAAAATCGATTCTAATAAAATAAATTTTTAATAAATTTTTGACCGAAAAGAGCGCCCAAAAACATTTTTCGAAAATTGGAAATGCTCCACGAGATATGTGCAAACCAGACCTGTAAATACAACTAACTAAAAATATATCATTAGTTAATTTTACAACTATGCGTCCTGATACAGGACATATAAGTAAAACCCGCTTTTGGAGACTTAAAACCGGATAGATCCATTAAAATCCACAGTATACCGAGAAAATAATACGGAAATAAACCCTGACCGCCTTAAAATTCTTCATTACGTTTTTTGAAAATCTGATTTCACCGTTACAATCAAGCACTTTAAAAAAAAATATATGACCCTAATTTTGAAACGATAGAACGATTTGTACAAGCTGTTATTAAAATTAATTTTCGTGCAAAATTTGAATCTCATAGTAGGTTAGCTATACTACATCAGTCTACCTTTCTGGTGTTTCCGTTTTCGTCATCTTCAGTCTTTCCGAACGAATCTGGTTGTTGACAAAAATCTTTGGTAAAGAATCTGGGGATATTTTCAGAAAATCCTTTTATAATTGAAAAAAATCAAAAAATACACTCGCTAACAATAACACAAACACAAATTTTGATTAACGCTTTTCGTTTGACTTCGCGAGCACTACAGCAGTTGGACTGACACTGACTAAACTTATTTCAAACACGTATAAGTAAGAGCCTATGTAAGAGCTGTAATTACACTGCCTAAGAATCAAACCTCATTATCCGTCATTAAAGCTTCAATTAAACTTAGTGTAAGTCATGTTGCTGTACAGCCTAACAAAGTATTTTGCCTAATTATCTTCTTTTTCTTCTTACAGCCTAAGAAGTTATTGCACTGCCTTCAAAATAATTACGGCCATATTTTCTGTTATCGTTCCCCGCGTACCTCTCCATTGGTTCACAGCGGGTTATTAGCAAATTTCAATTGGAAAATGATCATCGGAGAGGCCATCATGATAAGATCCACCTGGCATCTTGATTTCTAGATCACTTTTTTAAGGGTCGTTAACAAATTTCTATGAATGAGTGTGTTAGCACTCTCACGTTCGTAATTTTTCTCCGATTCGATTAAAAACTTGACATAAAAATAGATTTCGGTAATAGATTTGTTTGGTTAGTTCGTTGCCCAGAAGAATCCGTTTCGACAGTTTCAAAATGGCGGTAATTTCAAATCTTAACTTTTTGCTATTTTTTTGAAAACCTGATTTTCAACCATAGTAATCTGCGTAAGTTATAATTTAAAATTTTCAATATTCATTGAAAAAGAACTGAATAAAACAGCGGTCAGGGTTCATTTTCGTATCTTCAAGATTGTTTGAAAATATAATGTGTTAAATCACGCTGTGTTTGGTTCAAACTTGACGCAAAAATTGATATTGATAATGTCTGGACAAGTTCTTTTTTCAGCAAAATCCGTTCAACCGTTTCACAATGGCGGCAATTTCAATTTGTCTAATTTATATGTCACGCGTTTTCGAGAATCTAATTTCACTACGACTATTTTTTTACAGTAAACGATCTCCTTATATAATATATTCCATTTTCTCGGCATTCTTTTATACGTAATGTAATTCCTTTATGTAGTTAATTATCTGCTACAAAGTACTGTATTAATTACTTTAATCGTTGCATTCTTAATAACTGCAATTAATTCGAATGAAAGCGAAATTTAATTCTAGTAGAAATTTAGACCTTTCAATATTGGTACTTTTTAAAATATATTTTCACTTTAATCAATTATATAATATATTTATAAACGAAATGCGTAAAATGCAACGAAACATTATTACGTTATTGTGATTAAGGGTGGCTGAAATGCCGCCTAAACAGCTGATTTCGCATCACAGCTGTTTAATAATACGATGCTGTTTTGAGGTTGTGTTTTTTGTCACTGATTATGATGAATATAAATAATAATAATCGGAACACGATGCTGTCTTGCTGACGTGGATAGAAGCGAATTTCCAAAAGTATTTTTTATGTTACCATTTTTGAAATCTTGATTTCACCGTAAAATCAGCATTAAAATCAGTATATATTAGTATTTTAAAAATAGCACACTTTAAAATTACAATGAAAATGGAATCCAAAAAATTTCATAATTTTAATGAATTTTGAAAATTTAAATTGCTAATTTATGTAGTTTTCAACACTGATTACGAGGGGAAATTTATTTTTTTAAAATATTTACAATTTACAAGTTACGAATTTTTAAAGATATGAAATACTCGCCATTTTCCAAACTGTTGAACACACACACACACACACACACACACACACACACACACAAAATTTTAATGACCTCTTAAAAAGTAATCTAGAAGTTAGGATCAGTTCTCATTTCAAGGTCGTGGGTCTGGGTCTTACATTGATGGCTGCTTCAGTATATTATTTTTCCAACGAAAATTGGTTAAACATGATTTCAGTATAACTTAAAAAAACTAAACTAATTCTTCAATAACAAAACTTGTTGGTCAATCACAAGTTTCAAAAATTAACACGTTAATTATTAACGTCACATAAAAATTTACTGTACTATATATTATTGGAAAAGAACTGATTATTATGGCGAAGAAATTACAACATTGATATATTATGTGAATTTTAATTTTAAATGGTCTATACAGTAAGACCCGAAACCATGAAATATGCACCGATCCTGACTTCTGCAGATATTTTAAAGTGCTCTTTATAACGTTTAAATAACCAAATTGAAATTTTAGTCCGATTTGATTCAAACTTGGTAGAAAAATTATTTCGATAATAGCTTGGACAAGTGCGTCACCCACCAACACCCGTTTACCCGTTTCAAAATGGCGTCCGTACAAAATGTTTAAAGAAATGCTTCTATCTTCCTGATTTCTTTATTTAACCAGTGTTATAATCTGCACGGAATACGAAAATGCACCCGCGGTGGTCAGGGTTCATGTTTATACTTCCAATCAAAATTGGAAAGTTTTACTTGCTAATTAATTCAGATTTTTAACGCTGATTACGATTGAGTACATTTTTTTAAAGATTTTGAGTGTCCGCCATTTTGAAACGTATACACAAATTGTGAAGGTTTAAAATATTACTGAAATAAATTTACCAAACATTAATTCTACCGTCTTCAAAAATAAACTTATCAATATAAGTCATAAACTGGCCAAGGAAAATGTGTTCTGTGGATCAGGATAGGTGCACACTTCACAGTCCAAAAGAGCAGTTCTTACAGTAAGGGTTACTGGACGATAACTTATTTTTCAAACAGGAAATTTACTAATACACTTTATATACGTGCTTAAAATTAGACGGACCAAATTAATTAGCTAATTAATACAATAAATCCTACAATTTACCTTACTTTCTTGTTATCATGAATTTGATTTAATTATACAAATCACTGTACACTGCGTGCTACAACTTGATGGTCTGCAGTACAGGCTTTGCAACTCAGATGTGATATGGAATGATTGACTTATTCATCAAGAATTGAGTTGTCATAGTAACAGGTACAACAACTTTTAGATATAAATAAATTTTCCTTAATCAGAAGGTTATTGATTTCTGTTAGTCGCAGAGGTCTAATAGAATATTTATCGTGTTTTGAGTCAGTTTTTTACTTTTTCACTACATCAAGTACAAAAGAAGTTTTGCGACGGTGAAAACATCTTCAGGTTTCGAAAGATTTCGGGTTTTCTGAATCCCAAAATTAATTTCTACTTTGACATTTGTTGGGCGTGTTTCGTGATATTTTGCATGCAGGTCTGTTTTACACATATGTGGGTTATTTTTTGAAAATGTTTCATTTGCTTTCCCACTTCGACCACCGAGCCCCTGTGAAAATTATATATACGCTCGCCCGTGTGTGTGTGTGTGTTGTGTTGTGTGTGTGTTGTGTGAAATAAGCGCTGATCTCTCTCTCTCTCCCTCCCTCTTCCCCCCCCCCCTCCCCTGTGTGTGTGTGTGTGTGTGTGTGTGTGTGTGTGTGTGTGTGTGTGTGTGTGTGTGTGTGTGTGTGTGTGTGTGTGTGTGTGTGTGTGTGTGTGTGTAATACAGTAGATAACCTAAATAAATATACATGACCAAAATTGAATCAAAATTGTTAATGCCGATTTTTGTTTTGAAAAAAATTATGTTTTTTGTTGTGTTTTGATTAAAATTAAATGGACGCGCGCGCGTACACACACACACACACACACACACACACACACACACACACAGGGGGGGGGGGGAGGGAAGAGGGAGAGAGAGAGAGATATCAGCGTTTATTTCTAGTCCCGAGTAACTTACATTTGATTTATCAAAAGAAAAATATAGTACATCATTCATAGAAAAAAAAATTTTCACGTTGACGATACTTTTTCTATACTTCTTATAGTGATGAAATAAAATTGATTATATTGTGGTATAAAGGTACGTATAGTTTTTTTCTTAATTATAGGCTATTACCACGACACGATAACAAAATTCTGCTTAGCGACATGAAAACCAAATTTTGATTCAGTCCAAAATATATCTTATATTAAATTTTGTTCATTTGAATGAACCAAACAAAGTAACCACATAACAGTTTTTTTGTTTTCGCCGAACAAATGCGCAAAACGCTCAAAACAAATATAAAACTTTCCTCTAAATTGTCTTCTACTTTGAAACTACTGAATTTATAATTGGATCTAATAAATACTATTCCGCACTGCTACCAATATAACAACAAAAGAAGCAGTGAACAATGCTTTCTGTATTGATCACCGCAATCCAACCATACCATTATGCAAATGGCAGTGACAGGTTAAGTGTACGTTTTCAACTTAAACAATTTAGTTGTTGACGTGGTGAATATAAGACTTTTCAAACTTAGTCATCACATTTTGTAGGCCTAATTCGGTCCAGGAGTTTGTAGTGCCAAGTGATACCACAAATTATTTCCAAAATTATAAACATACAAATTATAATAAACATACAAAATTATAATACAAGTGATAGTGCCAAAATTATTAAACATTATATTTTACAATTAAAAAAATGCACACTATTTAATACTTTAAAAACAAATACCACGTATTCTGCATATTATAAAAAACAATATGTACTACAAACTGTAACAATATTAATTATCAATTAAATATCTCAAAATTATTAGAAATTTTAATCTATTGTGAACTTAATTCTTGAAAATTCCACTTTGCTAACGAGGAAAAACCAAATACCCACATAATTGTAACAATACCGTACAATACAATAAAACATATAAAAAAGCAATAATGCCTGAGATATCACCATCAAATGGTCACTGATGTTTGATAACGATAACACAATAATGTGATTAAGAAACAGACAAAGCATTTGACTCTTTGCTGTATTCAATTGTTTATTACTTGCTTTTTGTGAAATCTCTTTGTTTTTATGAAATGCTACACAATTTTGATCGATATTTAAGTACTAGTATCGATATCTCGATATTATCGAAACTCCATTATCGATTCCGTTACTGTAAGCATCGAAAGAAAAATATCGATATCAATTAATATCGAAAGTATCGAAACATCCCTTTTCGATTTATCGAGGGAATTTCGATACATCGAGAATTTCGATTTATTTTCTAAGCGATATTTTAAAATTTTTAATGATACATTGAGTTTTTTTTCATATAACATCAAAATTTGAGCAAATTCTAATGGACTGATTTTGAGAAGTTAGGCTGATTTTTCATGTTTTTTTTTTATCGATAAGTTCTAAAGCGATTTTTCGATAGAAACTATTGTATGTAAGAAATGTACCATTTATTTTGTATTTGACATCAGATTGTATGAAATTGAAATTATTGCTTTTGAAATTGAAAAGATTTGGTTTATGAATTGTAGTATTAATCCAAATGAAAGACAATTCAAAAGAAGAAAAAGTACATAAATTGTTACAAGTTTGTTTATAAACGATCGACTATTTTCCTGTAAAAAAATTCGATTCGACACAAACCCAAATCAATCTCCGATAGCAAATATTAATAGATTCCTTCTATCTTTCTCCTTTTATCAATCCTTTATAGTTCCTTTTATCAATCTCCGATAGCAAAAATAGTAAATATTCCTTGCGATATACACCCAAACTGTACTTTCTACTTCAAATCTAATTTTTTTGTCAGTAACTACTAAAATACTATTTTTCCGAGACAGAGAAAACACGTTTGTTTTCGATATTTCAAGGCTACATTTGAGCTGAAATGGCTGTAATTCAAGGCTATATATTATTTAAGCCGTTAAAAAATAGACTCGAGATAAGGATAAATTAAACTTACTTTTTTTAATAGAAATCGAACAATTCGTTTAGCTTCTAAAAATATGGACGCAACCATCTAAATTTTTTTATTTCTGGAAATAAAATTAAGTATTCGAAAGAAAAAAATACTTTTTATCGATCAAAATATCCACAATTTTCACGGAAGCACCACATTTTCTAAATACTCCGTCTAATAACTAAAGAGAAAATTTAAAAAAATGATTTTTCACTCTAAAAATCTTTAATTTATTTTCTGATGTTTGGCATGTTAACTACTATTAACAGAAAACAACCTCAAATCCTTGAATTTTTAGGTTAACTAACCCAAGGCTAAATACTCAAGGCAAAAATAGTAAATTTTTACTACTCGATCCGTTGATCAAATTGTGTGATTTACAGACCTGTACTATTTGAAAGTATAATATCCATCGGGCAGTGAACTAACTTAACATTGTTGCGTCACTCCAAACATCTGCGCATCGTGATGTTTCAAGTGACCCGCACATCAATATCCTCACCTGTCGCTCCAGTCGTGTCGAGAGCCGATCCAGGAGTCGCAGACAGATCCTAGCCCAAGACTGTTGAACTTCAAACCAAAGTTCAACTCAAATCGGAAAGAAAGACAAAAACTTAGTTGCCAAACTAGATTGTGTTTATTAGTACGAACGTCATAATTGACCTTGGAATAGGTTTTGAAGGTGAATCAATATCCCGGTGAGCAATAGGTAAATAGGAAAAAAATATCTACGTATTTGTAACTGATTGCAAGGTTGACGTCATTGTGTTTTGGTTAGGAAGAAATAGGTTAACGTTCCAAGGTGTCCGGCTATCGGAAGTTAAACAACGTTTTTACGATATCGTGTCACGGTCTGACGTAATTCGAAAAATAAGGACGTTGACGCCTTATAAAAGTATCCTTACTACTTACGGTAATCTTACAGCTCTACCAGAGATAACGGAGCTTTAGTGAATTATATTTGTACTGCTTAAATACCAGACTCAAGGCTGTGGAAAATCTGGAGTTAAAATAAAGGATTATGGTCTTCCCGTCAGTGGTCTATCCACTCACCTCATAAAGCCTACCGCGGTTTCGAAACGCTATCGTTTCATCTTCAGGCAGTTGTACAAAATGTTAAATCCCTCTGTCGAGTCGTCACAAAGTCAAACAAAACATTAAAACATACATCATAAACACTGAGCACAATTACACGTTTAAAATATTCACCATGAAATTCGGCTTGGCCAAGCTACACACGCGACTCGTACGTCGTTACATTCCGGACTCAATAAATAAAGGGTGCAAGGGAATTTC
>CM040184.1:68012953-68045453 GCA_022606455.1 Callitettix versicolor
TTCGATTTCGTTGAATCTTGTAACACAAATCGATTTTGATAACTGTTCCAACTAACTCGTTACCTAGGAAAATTCTTTATCCGTTTCAAAATGGCAGCCATTCCAAACCTTAAAAAATATTGACAGTCGCGGTTCATGGCCGTCAAGTGTTGGTTTTTATATTACTGAACACTATTGGTAAACTGAAATTATACACAATTGGTATTAAAAAAATCGATACTAATTTATCTATATCAGATATAAAAAAACTAATTTCCGTTATTGAACCAAAAATAAAAAATAAATTATGTTTTCTATTCCTTTTTATTTCAATTATTTTTTTCGAAATTAACATAGCTAGTTTTTAACAACATAACCTAAAACTTATTATATCATAGCAGCTGTTCAATGAAATCAGCTGATCGTTACGAATTAATATAAAATAACTGAACTTTTACTATAACGTAGCTAGTTTTTAACAACATAACCTAAAACTTAATATAGCCTATCAGCTGTTCAATGAAATCAGATGATCGTTACGGATTAATATGAAACAACTGATATTTTACTATAACTACCAATATAAATGTGTGCTTTCGCATCACGTGACGCGCAAAATCGTTAATGCCTTAATTGTGATAGCAGGACTTGGGCATATAATACAACGGCGTTCGTTCATCATTTAAATATTAATTAACGACCTTATTTATACGCAGTGTGCAAGATATATTTAACTGTAAACACTCGAAACAATTTTGTGCTAGATGGTTCGGGTATGTAAAATAACGGCGTTAATTATAACAAATATTTATTATTAAACTTATTTGTATATGTCTACATATTTTTTAAAAAATAAATAAAAAATTTAAAGTCAGCAATGGGTAATTAAACTTATATCGTTTAGTTTCATAAGCAAAAATCGTAGCACTTAGTCACGTATGTACATAGAATCAATGACTATAAGAATACTAATAACATATATACGACAAACGTGACTTTTTTTACATGTTATTGGTGCTATCACGCCTTTCTATTCCCTTAAACAAAAAAAGTCCGCTTTAAAAGTTTTCCTACCTTTTTTGAAAATTCATAATCAGCGTTAAAATCAGCATAAATTAGCATTTTAAATTCTCAATGTAATTAGAAAATGAGTGTAGTAAATTTGAAATAATGAAATTTGCTTTTGTTATTTGTTTTTTGTTTATACTTGAACTGTTTCTAATTAGATACACTAACTTGAGATATTACAATATGGCAAACCAATTTTGAGACCAAAATATAGCGAACCAATATGAGATCAAAATGTGGCAAACCAATATGAAAACAATATGAGATCAAAATATGGTGAACCAATATGAGACCAAAACATGGCTATCTAATAAGAGACCAAAACATAGCGAACCAACATGAAAACAATATGAGACCAAAATATGGTGAGCCAATATGAGACTAAAATATGGCGAATTAATATGAGACCAGAATATGGCGAACCAATATGAAACCAAAATATTGCGAACCAATATGAGATCAAAATGTGGCAAACCAATATGAAAACAATATGAGACCAAAATATGGTGAACCAATATGAGTCCAAAACATGGCTATCTAATAAGAGACCAAAACATAGCGAACCAACATGAAAACAATATGAGACCAAAATATGGTGAGCCAATATGATACTAAAATATGGCGAATTAATATGAGACCAGAATATGGCGAACCAATATGAGATCAAAATGTGGTAAACCAATATGAAAACAATATGAGATCAATATATGGTGAACCAATATGAGACCAAAACATGAACATCTAATAAGAGACCAAAACATAGCGAACCAACATGAAAACAATATGAGACCAAAATATGGTGAGCCAATATGAGACTAAAATATGGCGAATTAATATGAGACCAGAATATGGGCGAACCAATATGAGACCAAAAAAAAAACGAACCAATATGAGATCAAAATGTGGCAAAACAATATGAGATCAAAATATGGTGAACCAATATGAGACCAAAACATGGCTACCTAATAAGAGACCAAAACATAGCGAACCAACATGAAAACAATATGAGACCAAAATATGGTGAGCCAATATGAGACTAAAATATGGCGAATTAATATGAGACCAGAATATGGCGAACCAATATGAAACCAAAATATTGCGAACCAATATGAGATCAAAATGTGGCAAACCAATATGAAAACAATATGAGACCAAAATATGGTGAACCAATATGAGTCCAAAACATGGCTATCTATTAAGAGACCAAAACATAGCGAACCAACATGAAAACAATATGAGACCAAAATATGGTGAGCCAATATGAGACTAAAATATGGCGAATCAATATGAGACCAAAATATGGCGAACCAATATGAGACCAAAACATAGCGAACCAATATGAGATCAAAATATGGCAAACCAACATGAAAACAATATGAGACCAAAATATGGTGAACCAATATGAGACCAAAACATGGCTATCTAATAAGAGACCAAAACATAGCGAACCAACATGAAAACAATATGAGACCAAAATATGGTGAGCCAATATGAAACTAAAATAAGGCGAATTAATATGAGACCAGAATATGGCGAACCAATATGAGACCAAAGTATGGTGAGCCAATATGAGACCACGAGAAGATTCGTACAGCGAGAAAGTAAACCGCACGAATTTGCGTTGACCACGTGACCCCGCGGGCCGGATCTGTTAGCTTAGAATTCAAATGCGTTTTGGTCCACTGCCAATTTGATATCGATGTCCGATTCGTGAATTTGTTTGCGTTATTATAAAGCGACGAAGACATTACTTATAGAGCAGGCAGTGAATTTAGATTGGCATCAAATGGTGAGCACGACAATGAAGGATGGTTCGGTCCTCCGGGTTCAAGGTTACACCGGTTCGTCCAAAGATTATAAATATTTCGAAAATATAATTATTTTTGTAAGAAGAAAAAGTGAAATTAGTTTAAATTAGTGAAATAAAATATTGAAATACTATATGATACATTTTTATTTTCTCTTAAAACGAAAATTTAATGATCGTGACAAAAATTAATGTTTATATTTCAATGGATTTGTCTATTTGCATGTTCCCCGAGTAAGAAAGAGATTTTTACAAGGATTTCTATTCGTTTGTGTGCGCGCGCGCTCATGACAGATTTTTATCAACATTTTGTGTGTAGGTCTGGTTACCCATGTATCGAGACGATATTTACTTCAATTTTAAAAAAAACAAACGTTTTTTGGAGCACAAAGTCAGTTAAAAGCAGTTAAAAAGCAAATTTCTTTGGTTTTTTTTTGAATTTTGGGAAAGTACAAAATCGTAAATACAAAAATCGTTATAAAACCAGTTACTGGAGAAACGGAAAAAACTTACAAAAAAGCATAATAATTTTTCAAAAACAGTTTATATGATTGCGTTCAATTTTTCAGTTATAAGTGAAGATTCATGGTTAGATTTTTAAAGTTTCAAAAGACACTGACAATATGAAAATCAACCCTGACCGCCGTTAGATTCACTTATATTATTTTCAACGGAATTAGAACATTTTAAATGCAAATTTGAGCATATTGTAACGCTGGTTACTCACGTGAAAGCATATTTTTCAAAAAAAAAATGTATTTTTAAAATTGTCGGCCATTTTGATACGGATCAAATGAATCTTGCCGGATAACGAACGGGTTATTGAAAAAATCGATTTCTAAAACAAGTTCGAATCAAATCAGACCAAAATTGCATACGATACTGGAAAAAACACAGATATTTTTAACGACTCCTTAAAAAATGATTTCATGGTCAAGATCGGGTCTTGGTGTTACAATGATGACATCTCCAAAAGCTCATTTTCTAATGGACAATCGCTAATAACAAATCCTTATTAAAAACTAAGGCGCATATTACATTATCATAGAAACAATCAAATTTCTTTAATCAAAGATATTTGATGAAATAAATTTGACGGCTCTTTGATGAACTATCAAAGATTTTCAAAATAAGTAGGTATAACCTTAACATTTTGTCATTTTCTGTTTGTATCACATTATTCCGCTCGTTCTTTTCGTTGTATACATTTTAAAACGATGACGAAATTGTCACAAACTTTTGAAGCAGTAAAAACATTAATTCTACAATATGAAACAGAGAAGTGTTTGTGGAATATCCGTATTAATTCTTACAAAAACCGAGATTTAAAATAAACTCATTCTTAAAAATCGTCTAGTTGAATCACGATCTTTCAAATGCAATTCTTTAATAACAGTGGCATTTACATCTAGTATATTTATACTTTGTATCCATGGTCGGACCCAAATTCGTTTTTCTTTCCTTTTATTTAGCAGCGCCATATCAAGATAAGTGTTTAATGTATAACAAGCCAACATTATCTGATCCATTACAGCCACTGCATTGAGTAAACATAACCTCAAAATAGTTTTAGTTAATTACCCAGCTGATCAAAGAAAGTAATATGTTTTCTTTGAAACAACTTTGACAAATATTTGAACATGATATATTGTCAAAGTTTTACCAAATACGTAACAGTTATTTACAAATATCTCTGATAGTGCCCCTAATACAGAAGTGAAAAAAAAACAGTTTGAAGCAATATCTACAACACAACTTCTATCGGTGAAATTCTAACACAAGATTGTTGCAAGCAAAATATTTGTACTTGTAATTAACGTCTGATATTTAAGGTAAAACATCTTACAAGGCAATGCAAATTTTATGTAATTATATTTCCAAGGAAACTAATGAAATTCCTCCCGGCTTGTTTCACTTCTCGCCATCTTCTACTTAACGATATTTCCAAGGTTATGTGGGTAATAACGCTAAAAATATATTTTTTAAGGTAACTCACGTCAAAACAATCCGTTATGCGATTTTATTTTTAGGCATATTTAAAAAAACCCGTTACCAAAAACTATTTTTAATGTTTAACCTCTACTAAATGTATTTTTAATATTTTTTTATATTCTTTCGTTTTTGCATCCTTATCTGTACAATACTGCTTTTAAATGTTCACAGGCCTAGTTGATAGCGTACTGGGCTTTCACCACGAGGACCCGGGTTCGATTCCCGGCCAGGGCTTGGCATTTTCAAACGCTATAAATCATCCCACCGTCTGCATTAGCCCAAGTGTGCACAATAGTCGGACGTTAAAAAAAAAATTAATTGTTCACTTATTTTTGATTTTTTGATTGATATTCTCTTTCTTACATTCTTTATTATCGAAAATTCTCTTTTTTACCATGTTATATTAATTACTGTGTTATTTTCTTATACTTGAAAAAAGTGAATATATTTAAAATAATTGTTTTTACTATATTATAATCGTAGTTTTGTTAGTCCTTTTTCTTTTTACAGAGTTTTTCTGTTCCTCAATTCATCCTTATTGTTTGTACGTCTTTAGTTCTTCCCATTAGTTTTTTTTCTGTTATCTTTTTTGACACGGCACTCTCTCGCTAACGTAATGGAAGCAAAGTTTCAAAATGAACACATTTAAAATACTAAATTGAATCTTCACCACCGTCTGTTTCGCGGAGACTTTAACGATCGATAAAAACGTGTATGAAGTTCAACATCTGTGTACATTTCCCCATAGTATCAATCTTACTAATTTGGGGATAGTCGACTTACAAGCAGGTTTCTGTGGGTTACTTACATCTTTCGTTTTCCTAAAGTATGACCGGTATAAAAACGTTAAATCACAAAGAAAATTATATTTTCCTGTTGAAACGAAAGCGGTAGTGTTGACAATTTGATTTATTCATTTCAAAAGTTAAGTTTTCTGACAACAAATAATCACAAACAACGTATAATGTTATCACCTCTATGATCAGGATTTTTATCGTAGCGTGTACAATCCAACAACTGCATGCGTGTAGGAAAACCCTAATGTCATGAAAAGTGGGTTAAAACTATAAAATCAATATTAAGTGAAGAAGTGAATGAACACAGGTGATTAGCACTTCATAAGCTGGCATACGGGCGTCGCTTCGCCTCTTGTTTAGAGCAATCGTTAATTAAACATTGCGGTGAATGTGCTAAGTACCTAACTACATCATCTATACATATAAGCAAAAGACTTCAACGGTTGGTTTCGAAGGAGTACTTTTGTTACCTGGTGAATAATTATAAACTGTATAAATAAAGTATGACGATAGTGGAAAAAAATATATCTTGAAATTTTGATAGATTTAGGTCCCTAGTTAACCAGCCATTAAGCGCTGTTCTCCAATCATCAGCTTGGTAATGGTTTGTGAATGCATGTAAAAGTTAAACAGGCTGGGCCAGATTAATACGGTTGACACTTTCTGGACACCATGGTCAGGCTGGGATAGAGGAAAATGAGAAAGAAGATGAGCTGGGAATGAAGGAGCATTGAATGAACTTAGAGGATCAAAATCGTTTGACGGATTTGACAACAGTTACGTCAAGATGAACCTTAAAGAGAAAGGGTAGAAGATCTAAGCTCTGGAAAGATAAGCGATGTTAAAAACAGACCAAGGAGCTCCTCTGGAAGTTTGACAGAAGAACTAGTAACTCTAATATCGAACCTGCGACCATAAAGTGCGCAAATTCAGAAACTGAAGCTTTAATCACCTCGGACACGCCGATACGAAATACATAGAATATGTTGATAGAAAACATCGATCTATTTTGTTGGATATTTTTTCGCAATTATTCATAAAATATTATTAATACCATAATTTCAAAAATTTTTCAAAACGTATTTTCGTATAGAAAATGTAATTCTTGTACTTTTCAGTTAAACGACAATTTAACCGGTGACCGTAATACTCACGGAAAACGTTACTGGACCAAATTTGTTGGAATTTTTATGCTGTTTCTTCAGTAAACGCTCAAAATTATGATAGGTTTTGCCGTTCAGCCAGTATTACAGGAAATTGCACTCTCAACGTTGAATCAGAGTCAGCCATATTGTAACGGACGGTAATGGGAAAAAATCTTACAAATACGTTTTTGGGTTTTATACAAGGTATTTTAGTTCTAATTTTCAAAATAATCGATCAATGCGTTTGGCAAAAACTGCGTACACTTCTTACTGTACACTCGAGCGCGCGCGCACACAAATAAAACTAACTTTTTTGTTCTTGGAGGACCTGAAAATGGATATATCAATCGAATTCTTTAAATCGAAATTTTTTTATCACCAAATTTTCTTTATGTTTTGTATAGTGTAAAAAGTACAAAAAATATCTCAATTTGCAAATCAGTTACGAATGAATTCCCGCAATACTTTCATTAACCGTTGCCAGTACAGTGCGACCTTACCTCGGGCGGAACTACTTTTTTGACAATGGTTTTTTGCAAGTCTGGCGGCCACCATGCGTTATGAAGGTTGCGGTTAAATTTGGGCCTTACTGTTGAACTTTCTCCGAACTGGCAGTTACAGCAAAACAATCAGGAAGTAGAAAGTAATTGTAAATTTCTTAACCGCTTTTTTAGACATTGCATTTTTGTGGTTAAAGGAACGATATTTCGAATAGTATAAATCAAATTGGCATGATCAAAAGTGGACCTATTTGAGCGCCCTCTTTTAATTTGGATATTTCGTGACAGAAATTTAGAATAATCGCAAAACGCAGCTGCGATTGTTCGTATTTCATAAACTTACAATATCACAACGCAACAATATTTTTAATACTTTTTAGAAAATCTAATATCGTCATCGCAACCTGCACAAATTAGCATTAGCCGCCTCGGTGGCCTAGTTGATAGCGTACTGGGCTTTCACCCCGAGGACCCGGGTTCGATTCCCGGCCAGGGCTTGGCATTTTCATACGCTATAAATCATCCCATCGTCTGCATTAGCCCAATTGTGCACAATAGTCGGACGTTGAAAAAAAAAAAACAAAACAAATTAGCATTATAATTTTTTAAAATGAAAATACCAACGGGCAGTTTTCAATTCTGATTATCATAACTAAATCAGATTTTCAAAAAAGTGTTAAAAATATTGTGATATTTTGTACTTTTTTGTTTCAGCGAGACACGTGCGTGACCCAATTATAATAAAATCCGATCAACAGTTTCAAAATGGCTGCCAGTTCAAATCTGTAAAAATCTAACTTTAAAATGTTTTTCACCGTCGTAATCAGTCAGCGTTAAGATGTACAATTTTTAAATTACCGTTCACAACACGAAAATTAAACTGACGGCGGTCACGGTTCTTCTTCTGGAGATGCACTAAGCTGAGGCGAGCGGAAAGGCATTTAGTGAGTTAAAGAACGCATTTTTATCTTTTAAATATTTCTACCCACTTTAGGAACCCTATGTTTGAAACCCTAGTCAGCGGTAACCTAGGTAACGAGAAATAATAAGTTTGGAGGCATGGTCATCGTGGTTGAGGGGAAGCGGCGTCAGCTTCAAAACCGAACAGAGTCAAAGCTGCGCAGAGCGGAGCCTAGTGACGCCGCTTGACTCCGTTCAGCTCCGTTATGTTCTCATTGACCGCACTTAAGTTTAAAAACAATAAGTTAGACTTTGAACGCGTAGTCCGCTCCGTTCCGCATTCGGTGACCACCCCGCCTAGAGTTTATTCGATTTTATAACAGCATAAAAAAACAGCAGTAAAATAACAGCAGTAAAAAACCGCATAAAATAACAGCAGTAAAAAACAGCATAAAATAACAGCAGTAAAATAACAGCAGTAAAAAAAAACAGCATAAAATAACAGCAGTAAAATAACAGCAGTAAAAAAACAGCATATAATAACAGCAGTAAAATAACGGCAGTAAAAAAACAGCATAAAATAACAGCAGTAAAATAACAGCAGTAAAAAAAAGCAGCATAAAATAACATCATAAAATAACAGCAGTAAAATAACAGTAGTAAAATAACAGCAGTAAAATAACAGCATAAAATAACAGCATTAAAATAAATTTAACCGTTACCAAAATTGCCTATTTATCTGAAATTAAAACTTTTTACCTTACACTTTTTTTGAAAATCTTATGCCTCCATCGAATTTAGCGTTACTGTAATTGAAGGCGGTCAGGGATGTATTTTTAAAATAATTTGAAGATATTTAAATGTCAATATATGCTATGATGAAATCAGGCTTGCAGAGTGTACGATAAAAGCAATATTGTTGGACGTTCACTTGCAACACGTCAACGATATATTTTGAATTATAACTTGGGAACCGTTTTTTGCGATATTCTCGAGTACAACTATCGATAAGTGACGTTACTTGTACCATTTGTTTGCGATACTTTGAACAAGTTTAGTGCCGAAAGGTTAAACGTCACATCAACATTGCTGACAGTTTAATTCCCACCTTCTCCTCCCAGCTAAGGGTTGTAAAATATTTTACGAGTACAAATTACAGTTACGTAAATAACGAAGAACAATAACGTCTCGCGGCCGCGCACTTAACTTTCTAACTTTGTCTATAAAGCTGGGAACGTTTACCTTTAATCGGTTGTCCTGTTTTGGCTTTATTAAGCAAGGATTTATATTTCAAGTACTTAACTGCAAGACATACAGCGGGGTTGCTTTTCTTCGTTTCACGCCGTCATTGAAGTAATCGCCGCACGCAGCTGTCTCGCTGACGTGTTTGAAAAGCGCAACCGATTGTATCGTGTATACGAACATTTCAACGCACGAAAACTTGGCACTATTTTGTTAATAGTTGTTTCGATGCAAAGATCAGTTTCAAAATGGCAGCCATTTTAAAAATTAAACATTTTTACGAGTTGAAAATAGTGGATTTTTTTTAAATAGCCTGACTATTACATCGCTGTAGGCGGAACAAATTAACTGTTTTTTATGAAATTTTACAATTATTTTCGTTTGACCATCTCGGGAGCATTTTATCATTAAAAATTGGGCTGTCGCAAAATTATCCTAAGTTTTTTGAACAGACTTACTCGAATGTAGCTTTTAAGTATCCAAATGAAATGTTTTGATCAAAAATTCAATAGCGTTTGGTAGCTATGCAGAAAAGTAATACACGATTTTTTGAATATTTGATCAATACATTTCATTTGTATACATAAAAACTACATTCGATTAAGTCTGGTCAAAAATCGTTTTAGGATAATTTTGAGCCAGTCCGATTTTCAATGCTTAAATGCTTTCGAGATGCAATTAACACCATAAAAATCAGTTAATTTGTTCTGCCGACAGTGATGCAAACACAGGCGGACTGTTTAAGTAAAATCCACTACTTTCAACTCGTAAAAATGGCTGCCATTTTGAAACTGATTTTGTCCTATTTCTCAAAACCTGTTAGAGTGTTTCTTCAAACTATGATCATTTATGAAGATGCAAGTGAAAGTCGGTGTAGCGTATTTGGAAACAAATATTTTTCGGGAATAAATGGAAAAAACTGAAAAAAAGTCGGTGTTTGTTTGTTTTTTTACTATTTATTCATGAAGCGTTTTTTTTTTAATTTTCAAAATTGTTACATTAACTTGAGTTAAGATTGTTCATACATTATGATCGATTTTTGTGCCAAGTTTAAATCAAATCGAATTAAACCTCTCTCTCTCTCTCTCTCTCTCTCTCTCTCTCTCTCTCTCTTTCACACACACTCTCTCTCTCTCTCTCTCTCTCACACACACACACACACACACACACACACACACACACACACACACACACACACACACACACACACACACACACACACACACACACACACATACAACTTTTTAAAAGTTTTGACGAATCCTGAAAAGGTAATCTAAAGAATAGAATCGGCGCTCATTCACGGCCCCGGGTCTGGGTCTTACCATGACGGCAAATGGTTCACTTTCAAACGATAATTCGCTAATAATAATTTAACCAAATCTCTTTCTATACAAAAAGCGTGCAATGTCCTGACTGACTGACTGATCAACGCAAAGCCGAAACTATAATAGCCAGAGACTTGAAATTTTCAGGGTAACTTAATATCAACATGTGGGGTGCACTAAGAAACAATTTTCCAATACTAAACCCCTAAAGGGGTAAAAATAGGGTACAACAGTTTTTACTGGAAAAATATATTTTTAAAACTGAACATAATTAATCTAAAAAATAAGTAATGAATTACGTTTTTCACAGTTTTCCAAAATTCATCCCCCAAAGGGACTAAAAGCGGGAATAAAATGTAAAAAAGTATATACAATTTTGCATTGAAAAAAATTTTGTTCCTCTAGATACACAATTAATCATGTATTTCAGAATTTTATCGATTTCATTCCCTAAAAGAATAAAAAAAGAGGAATAATTGTTTGCATTGGAGAAAAATATTTTTTCATAGGGTTTTCTTAAAACTAAACAAACACATTAAAGCCTCATGTGGGTTATATTAGTTTTTGATCAATCTAATTTGAATGCAACCTGTTTGACGTCAATAAAACACATTTTATTACAGATACAATGTTTTTTCATATCCGCTGTAAGATAATCACAATTTTGGTGAACTATACGGTCACGCTTTTATTAATACATTTTTTAAGTTTCTAAATTATTACAATACTGAAACAGTTACGTTTTGTGGGCATAGTTTCGCGACGGGTAATGCTAGTATTATTGCAAAATTTGTGTGAATGCTTAAATCCTGGACGTAACCATGCTTACAGTACAAAAGTTCTTCTATTTAAAGGAAAACAAATTGTATAATCCCACGCCCTGCCTTAAAGCTTCACCTTCAAATTGAAGCTCTTAGTGCCAAGATTAAAGGAAAACAAATTGTATAATCCCACGCCCTGCCTTAAAGCTTCACCTTCAAATTGAAGCTCTTAGTGCCAAGATTAAAGGAAAACAAATTGTATAATCCCACGCCCTGCCTTAAAGCTTCACCTTCAAATTGAAGCTCTTAGTGCCAAGATTAAAGGAAAACAAATTGTATAATCCCACGCCCTGCCTTAAAGCTTCACCTTCAAATTGAAGCTCTTAGTGCCAAGATTAAAGGAAAACAAATTGTATAATCCCACGCCCTGCCTTAAAGCTTCACCTTCAAATTGAAGCTCTTAGTGCCAAGATTAAAGGAAAACAAATTGTATAATCCCACGCCCTGCCTTAAAGCTTCACCTTCAAATTGAAGCTCTTAGTGCCAAGATTAAAGGAAAAATAAATTCGTTATTTAACAAAGACGGCAAACACTTTCCACGGTAACTTTCCGTAACAAAATCTATGTTCAATTTCATTTGGCACTGTTTAAAGTTGAAACAACAAACTAGTTCAATACATAGCCGTGAGGGACGCTTCTAGTTAGAGTTAACTAGTCAAAAGAGGAAATAGTGAAAGGCCATTAAGTACACATTCGTGCACACACACACACGCGCGCACACACACATGGATAATATTGTATTACTGTTCAAATTATGCAGTCATTTTTTTAGTAGAAAACTGCTTATTTTATGAAGAAAGTAAAAAAAAGTACGCTAATTTATTCAAAAATAAAAAAAGAAACATTATTGACGTGTTTTTTTTCAAAAAACATCGTTTTCTCGTTATCTGGATTAAGAAATTTCAAATGTTCGCCCATTTTGAAAAATATTATTAGATATTGTTTATTCTTTCAACAATATGTCTTTATCGCAGTATAATTACAATGCCAAATTGCAAATTGGTCAAATCATTATTTAGTGTTTAGTGAAAAAAGAAAACGGAGGTCAGTAAGAATGCTTTATAAAATAACCAGGTTTCTACGGTAAGTAGTTCGAAAAATTCTTGAAATAGGCGCCTAAAACGTGCACAAACAAAAAGAAATCACAACAGGTGCTCGAAATGACCTCCGATTCAGGTGATACATTTTTATTTTTAACAATAGATTACTGTAAAACGTAATTGAAGGTTTGTTATGCATTAGTTCTATAATCTTATCACGCAAATAATGATACCTCAGTAATACGTCAATTTAATTAGGCCGCCAACTAATACGTCAATTAATATTATTAGACCGCCTCGGTGGCCTAGTTGATAGCGTACTAGGCTTTCACCCCGAGGACCCGGGTTTGACTCCCGGCCAGTTCGATTTATTTTCATACGCTATAAATCATCCCATCGTCTGCATTAGCCCAAGTGTGCACAATAGTCGGACGTTAAACACCAAAAAAAAAAAAAAATTATTTGGTGAAAAACAAAACGGCGGCTAGCAACAAAAAAAAACCGTTTGGAAACACTATGTGTGTGTGCGCGAACGCGTGTGTGTGTGAGAGAGAGAGCCCGCTCGGCACTAAAATCACTATGTTATAACTTAGACAAGTCCGTTAACCAACAAAATTCGTTCAACAGTTTAAGAATGGCTGACATTTCAATACACACACACACACACACACACACACACACATATATATATATATATATATATATATATATATATATATATATATATAACTTTTAACGACCCCACAGAAGTTATCTAGAAATCAGGTATTCACATTTCGATATACCGGTTCTGGTCTTAGCTCTCCATTTTATAGCCACCCAATAGCTCATTGGCCAATGGAAATCCACTAAAACGTTTGCAATAATTGATCAAAAACATTCAAACTGTAAAACAATGCCCTGTGTTTTATATAGATATATTTTCTTGTAGAAGCAATCCGTTTTTATTAGAGAATATCTTTTGCTGGCTCTCGTAAGAATTTACATTTGAAAAGACCAAAG
Source organism: Callitettix versicolor (assembly GCA_022606455.1). NCBI lineage: Eukaryota > Metazoa > Arthropoda > Insecta > Hemiptera > Cercopidae > Callitettix > Callitettix versicolor. The sequence continues at coordinate 68,026,575 of CM040184.1, forward strand.
CAGAAATACCGAAACAATAATAAGTTCCAATACCAAACCCTGGGGCGATCCGGAGAATGACCTTGATAAACTGCCCAACTCAGAAGGCGTTCACGTAATTGGTTAGATCTGCTTTGGGTATTAGTGACGCAATCTGAAATCGTTTCGTTTTTAATGATGCTTTAAATCAGGGGTTCCCAACCTTTTTTCTGCTTCGACCCCTACATAATTTTTTTTTTATTTTATAAACCCCATATGTTTACAACGTATTGCACAAATATCACCGCAAATGAAGTTTTTATTAGGAGCAATTCAGTAATACAATTTTTTTTTTTAATAATTTGTATTTTGTATTACACATACATTAAAGATATAATTATGTTTATAGAAGCAGAAATTTAAATAAAATATAAATCACATAAGTATATAATATTTTAATGAGGTGGTTGCGGTTGATGGCCTTCGATTATCTTACTTATACCCGGGGAAATATTTGTTAATATTAATCGTAAATCACCACGTTCTGATATCTTGAATCGATTTCTTGTCTTTTGAAATAAATTATTTACGTAGTTAAAATCCTGACTCAACCAAGTAAGAACTAGGAAATGCTAACAATAGTGATGGAATTTATTTCATCGATCCCCTAGTAGACCCCTCGAATTCAATAGACCCCAAGGGGTTCACCTGGACGCTGTTGAGAACCCCTTCTTTAAATGTTCCAGTACAGTTAATACTTAGTCTTGCACTCTATTCTTGGATCTTCGTAGTCGCCTCGGTGGCCTAGTTGATAGCGTACTAGGCTTTCACCCCGAGGACCCGGGTTCGATTCCCATCCAGGGCTTGGCATTTTCATACGCTATAAATCATCCCATCGTCTGCATTAGCCCAAGTGTGCACAATAGTCGGACGTTAAAAAAAAAAATGGATCTTCATACTTACCGCTTTCAAAAATTCGACTTTTAATAATTAGTTACTCATTTTCAAATTTATACAACATGTGTACCAAAAATAGAATAAACATTTGGTTTGAATTTTTTTTAAAATAGTGTTGCAGAATAAATAAAAAAACCTACAGAGGTCTGGGCTTATGAGCGAATTTCCGTTGGAAAATTGAACTTGTGGTAAAAACCAGAACTTGAAATGAGCACTGATCTGACCTCTAAATTAGTATACATAGATACACACACACACACACACACACACATATATATATATATATATATTAAAAACGTTCAGCATGTTAGTATTAGGAGTGACAGTTCACCAATATAAATTTTGAATTTCAACATGTTAGTATTGGGAGTGACAGTTGACCAATATTAACTTTATATTTCTACATGTCTGTATTAGTAGTGACTGTTCAATAATATTAATTTTATATTTCATCGCGATAAAAACGGGAGTGACGTGTTCACCAATATCAATTTTATATTTCAACATATTTGTATTAGGAGTATTTGGAGGAGATATTTGTATCACTCCTAATACAGACATGTTGAAATATAAAATTAATATTTTTGAACAGGCACTCCCAATACTAACATGTTGAAATACAAAAGTAATATTGGTGAACTGTCACTCCCAATACTAACATGTTGAAATACAAAATTTCACCAATATTAATTTTATATTTCAACATGTTTGTGTTAGCAGTGATAGTTCACCAATATAAATTTTGACCTTAAACATGTTAGTATTAGGAGCGACGGTGCAAAAATATATATTTTGTATTTCAACATGTTAGTATTAGGACTGACTGTTCACCAATATATATTTTGTATTTCAACGCAGTAATAACGGGAGTGGTGTGTCAACCAATATATATAGATATGTGTGTGTGTGTGTGTGTGTGTGTGTGTGTGTGTGTGTGTGTGTGAGCGTGTTTTAGCACGTTTGGCACTAACATTGATTATGTTACAGCTTAGGTAAGTCCGTTAACCAGCAAAATTAGTTTCACAGTTTCTAAATAGTTGCTACTTCAAATCTTTAAAATGTATCAAAAGTTTTTGTCTTAGTTGTTTTGAAAACCGTATTTCACTACCGTAACCAGCGTTAGAAACTGCATACATTAGCATTTTTAATTTTCAAATTGCTTTCAAACTAAGAAATCTGACTGACGGCGGTAGTATTTCTACACGTTAGTAATATAAGTGACTGTTCACCAATATAAATTTTGTATTTCAACATGTCAGTATTAGGAGTGACAGTTCACCAATATTAATTTTATAATTCAACATGTTTGTATTAGGAGTGACAGTTCACCAATATAAATTTTATATTTCAACGCGATAATAACGGGAGTAACATGTTTACAAATATTAATTTTATATTTCAACATGTTTGTATTTCAACACATTAGCAATATAAGTGACAGTTCACCAATTTACAATTTGTACTTCAACATGTTAGTAATAGGAGTGACTGTTAACCAATATTAATTTTGTATTTAAACATGTTAGTATTAGGAGTGACAATTTAACAATATAAATTTTGTATTTCAACATGTTAGTATTAGGAGTGACAGTTTAACAATATAAATTGTGTATTTCAACATGATAGTATTAGGAGTGACAGTTCAACAATATAAATTGTGTATTTCAAGATGATAGTATTAGGAGTGACAGTTCAACAATATTAATTTTGTATTTCAACATGTTAGTATTAGAAGTGACAGTTCAACAATATTAATTTTGTATTTCAACATGTTAGTATTAGGAGTGACAGTTCAATAATATAAATTTTGTATTTCGACATGTTAGTATTAGGAGTGACAGTTCAACAATATGCATTTTGTATTTCAACATGTTAGTATTAGGAGTTCACCAATATAAAATTTGTATTTCAAAGCGATAATAACGGGAGTGGCCTGTTCAACAATATTAATTTTGCATTTCACTTTCATAATTACGCAACCAGAGCAACGTTTTTGGCAATTATTAAAATTGCTTAGACCTATTTCTTGGCGAAAATGTAGTCATTATTTTGTGGTAATTAATTTTTTAAACCGTTGGAGCGAAGGACCTATTCGATAAGGAATTTGCATACGAGGTTAAAAAAACAGCATAGTTAAATGTAGCCACTTCCTGACATAATAATTCTGGTCTGGTTTTTTTATCCTTTGTATCTGGCCGGACCAATTCGTTACATTACGGTTTTGTAATTTCGTTCAGTTACGTAATATGTGTACACAAAGTGTTTCCGTAAAACGAGGCCATAATCCTAATGCGAGGACAAACCAGAAGCTATAGAAGAAAAACGTTCCCATATATTAATAATGATAAGCAATTTTTATCGGTGATGTAAAACTGCATTTACATCACTAAAACTGCTTAAACTATGTTGAAAGTTTTCACCATAAAGGCCTACTCGTCAATGTAAACACTTAATTTAATACAAAAATCTGCTTGTTCCTACAATCCCTTTCAAAATGTAGGCCGTATTTTAAACGGAAATCACTCAAAAACAATATTAAGGTATAATATAAACTGTCGTACAAAGGGTAACAGTAAAATAGCATGCATTATTGTGTATTAACGAGAACGCTAGAATCAGCATGTGACCGTTTTATTTACGTATTAGAAAACGAAACAATTTTTTTATCCAAATCGGTATTTCTATCACACAAATAAATTATTCAACTGTTCGTTTTTAGATGATTTCAATCGGAAATTGCCGATTCTTATTCTTAGAACACTACGTCTTTAGGGGTCGTAAAATATTGTGCATTTAAAATATGGAAAAATGAACCTCGACCAGAGTCATAATACAGTTTGTGTGGACGTTATTATGTAATGGCTGTGATTAATCAAACCAAAAGTTACGAACGTTAGATTGTTAAACACACACACACACACACACACACACACACACACACACACACACACACACACACACACACACACACACACACACACACACACACACACACACACACACACACACACACACACACACACACACACACACACACACACACACACACACACACACACACACACACACACACATACACACGTATATGTATATATGTGTGTGTGTGTGTGCGCGCGTGTGTGTACTCGTATGTATATATGTATGTATATATATATATATATATATATATATATACACGTATGCACGCACAAAACACACGCGCGCGCTCGCGCTCACACACACATACACACTCAAACACACACACGCACAAACACGCGCGCGCGCAAACACACACACACACATACACACACACACGCACGCACAAGACACACACATACACACAAACACACACGGGTGGGCGCACACTCACACACACACACACACACACACACACACACACACACACACACACACACACACACACACACACACACACACACACACACACACGCGCGCGCACAAGGTCATGATCAGCTTTCATTTCAAGATCTCGGGAGCCTTATCCGTGACGGCCGCTATAATTGACCAACAAAGAGGCGTTCAGTGTATTCCCGGCTTAATTTCACACAAACGGTCTAGAAGAAGTTCATTACCACACAGAACTATCAATAATTGAGCGTCCACTTCAAGTCAGGAACTACAGAACCGGTTTCCAAAGTAATTTCTTATTGTATAAAAACCGATTACGTCGTTGCCGCAAGAACTACGTCACAGGATCAAGGCGTAGTGGGCGTTTGTTGGACAAGTGTTTTGTTTCCAAAATTCTGTGACGTCAGCAAGTAACGAAAACAATAATTAAAGAAATCGGCTCAATATTTTTATGCTTTTGATAAATAACTTTTTTTTAATGAAGTTAAAATGGGAAATTAGTTATTGGAGCAACCGTCATGGTAGTAAACAGACCTTGAACTTGAAATAGCGATCCGGTGTGTATGTGTGTGCGCGCATACGTGAGTGTGTGTGTGTATGCGTGCGTGTGCGCGCGCGTGTGTGCGCGCGTGCGTGTGTATGTATGTATGTATTTAAGTATGTATGTGTGTGTGCACGCGCGCGTGCGTGTTTATATATATATATATATATATATATATATTGTGTGTGTGTGTATGTGTGTGCGTGAGTGTAAGCGAGTATGCGCGCGCGTACATGATGAAAACACAATAGTACACACGCACTATTTTGAATAGATTTTATTCAAATTTTGTTAAGTACAATATTGTGCAAAATTCGTTCAACAGTTTTAAAGTGGTCGCTATTAGAAAAAAACACTTTTACTTTCAAATGCATAGTACCGGTTTCAGTGCTGTTTATAATAGTGAAATTGGTTTTTTATGTGTGGAACAGTTATGATTTTTTTAAAGATTTTGAATAGTTATTTTAAAATAATACAATTTTGTTACGTTTGTCAGCGAGACAGTTGCGTGCACTGATTTTTGTTTGCCTTTTACTATCTCGTACGAACTAAATAGCCCTAAATAGACGATCAATTAACCTATCATTATGTCTGTCTAGTGGTCTTTAACTCATTTCGTTTAGGCTACCGTGTTTCGAAAGTTTATGGTTTTATCTTCAGGCTGCAATACAAATGGTCAAACTCCTCCGACGAGGTCGTCAAAAAGTTAACAAAACATTAAAACACTCGTCACAACACTAAAACAATTATACTATTAAAAAAAAAATGCAAAACGGTAAAATTTTGGCCAAACACTACCGTGCGACTCGTGTGTCTTTACAGTCCGGCAGCCGCCTCGGTGGCCTAGTTAATAGCGTACTGGGCTTTCACCCCGAGGACCCGGGTTCGATTTCCGGCCAGGGCTTGGCATTTTCATACGCTATAAATCATCCCATCGTCTGCATTAGCCCAAATGTGCACAATAGTACAAAAAAAAAAAAAAAAAAATCCGGACTCGTTTTAGTAAACCTCGCTAGAGGGATTTGACCACTCGTATTATAGCCTGAAGATGAATAAAATGAGATAAATACCACTAGACGGAATAAAATAGCTCATAATCCTGTTTATTTGAACATGTGGTTCAGTGGCTATGTTACAATAATGAAGCCCCCCCCCTAGCAGGATATGCAGATTGGCTGCACCAATTGAGAGGATTTAGACGTCCCTCGAGGTACCCGAGTCTAACACACACTTACACTTACAACACTACACTTACGACTTTAACACATTTACACTTACACTTACATTTAGGGAGGCGATAATATAATATAGGGAGGGATAGCATCTATGTGCTTTTCGCCTTAAAAAAATAAAATAATGAAACTAAACAGACGGTACGGTATTTGTACTGCGGACAAAATCGATTTTTGCGGATATATCCGTTATAACGCCTCGAGTCAAAAAACTGGTTTTTACTTGATAGCCAGTTTGTTTTGCGTACCGTTCTACTGAGTACATTGCACACAGAGCGGAGACAACTAATTCAGTAATTTTAATAAAATTTGATATGCCCAACGTATTTTGCCCATATGTCAAAGTAAACTGCCATTGGAAGCCGAGCTATCAGAACCTCCATCATGGTGAGACCCAGCCCCGGGATCCTGATCATTTAATTCAACTCGTCTAACGTTTCAAAATGGCGGTCATTTTAAATGTTTACAAATTCATTACTTCTATATTTTACTTTTTTTTAATATGATTTCATTGTACAAATTTTAATGCTAATTATTTCCAAATCGGAATTTGAAAAAAGGTAAACAGAATGTTGTGTGGACGGGAAATTAAATTTCATTACGTCAGCCAAGATTGTTTGTTTTTAGTCAAACATTTAGTTTCGAACCCTTTGTAAAAAAGCCATTTTATAAATTAACAACCTACATAAAACACGTAAATCGATCTAACTAAAAATACAGTTTGGTAGCTAGCTATAAAAAAAAAACAGCAAAATTTCTCAAAATCGGTTCTTCAGAACAAAAAAAATTACGAAATTCAAAGGAAAACCAATCAACTAAATACAAACGTATTATTAAAGTATCTTCGAATGATCTGCAGCTGAGTTCATCGGACCTGAGCCGTCTTTAGAGATCACTTTGTTGTTGCTATTAATAGCTGGATTAATAAGCAACACCGGGCAAGATGGGATTACTTTCATAGGCATTCCCACAGTAAGCGCCTCTTAAGCACGTTTCCATAGGGAGGGCTTAAAGGGGCAGAGCACAACTCAGGAAAATCACGGAGCTTATTACTGGGCACTGTGGTCTGAGGGTGCACATGAACAGGATAGGCATGTACCACGGTGAAAAGAAAGAGGAGACTGCAGGACATATAATCCTTGATTGTGAAGCTCTTGCTGGTAGGAGGCTAGGGTTTTTTGATTTTCAGGGCCCTAGGATCTTCAGCAGAATGAGCTAGTCAGTGGATTGTTGGAACTTACTAAGGGTATGAATCTGCTAAACTAGCACTCAAGAGGTCTTGTGATCGCAGTGCCTGGGGTTACATTAAGCCGTCTCTGTGGCCTAGTTGATAGCGTACTGAGCTTTCACTCAGAGGACCCGGGTTCGATTCCCGGCCAGGGCTTGGCATTTTCATACGCTATAAATCATCCCATCGTCTGCATTAGCCCAAGTGTGCACAATATTCGGACGTTAAACACAAAAAAAAAAAAAGATTGTATTATCCCCTTCCTCTAGTTTGAATCTAATGTCCGAAAGATCGATTCAGGGTTTTTTAACTTCCTTAAACGTATTTGTTACCTGACTTCCGCCATAATTAGCCTACATAATTAGAAGTGTTTTGCCTTCCTTACATTAGTCAAGTAGGCTGAACAACGCCATCCTTAAAGAAATTGTGTTTACACTGGAAATGCATTAACGCGATTCGATTCGGTAACAGATACTGATTTAAACAGATTAATGCACTCAACTCTCTCTTTCCGTAGACTAAAATTCATTCTCCACTATACGACGTATAAAGAAAGTAAAGAACATGGGGAAAGTTTTTTACTTGGTCGTTTGCTCATCTGTGAGTATGCATATCTGTGTACAGCGCCCGAGACAACGTGAACACAGATTCCAAACACATTTTTCCACCATAACAATAACGTTTCCTAAACTGTTATCATTACTTCAAAGAACAGCAGACCTTGCGGTATATTCTTGATCAACTGCCTGGCCACCGCTGCACGACAACGCTCTGACGCGTTCGTAACATTTTCCGCCATTTTAACCGCTAACCGTAATATTTAGAAAAATATTACTAGATCATTTTATTGGAAATTTTATGTTCTTTCTCCATAAAACAGTCAACATTATAATAGATCTTGCCGTTCAGCCAGTCTTAGAGTAAACAGCAACTACACTCGTCATTGTTAAATCAGAAGCGAAATGAAACGTAAATGAATGAGAAAAATCTTGCACATAAGTAGTTTGGGCTTTATATAAGGTATTTTCGTATGAAATTTCAAAACAATGCTTTTGGCCAAAGCTGCGTACACTAGTTATTATAAATCAATATACCGCCATTTTGAAACGGAAGTGAAAGAGAAAAATGCTACATATATCGTTCGGACTTTGTACAAGGTACTTTCGTACCGAATTTCAAAACAATCGGTCATTGCGTTTGGCTTAAAAATGAGTAACAAACACACAAACGGTCGAACGGTCGAGTTGACACTAAGTCTTTGCTTCGCTCGGTCAATTAAATTTATTTCCTATATTAGTCGAAAAAATTTATTCAAATTATCGAATTTCCATTAGTAAATTAAATGAGCCATTGAAACTGCCATCGTGGTAAGATCCAAACCCGGTGGACATTTAAACCATACCAATTTCGAATTCAACATTCGATTTCCTAATCTATTTTGAATATTAGCTTGTACAAGTTCGTTAAGCAGCAAAACACGTTCAACCGTTTCAAAATGGCGGCCATTTCAAATCACAACATATAAAATTTAAATTTTTTTAAATTATGAAAATGAACCTAGCAGCTGTAATGGTTCATTTCGTATTTTCACATTACTAAATTATGCAGATTTTAACGCTGATTAAGGTAGAGTAATGAAATATTTTTTAAAAAATTGTAAAATTAGACTTTTTTGGAAATTCACGTCAGCGAAACATCTGTTATTATTATTTAATTTACAGTATTTCCCTCGGAATTTTTGGGAAATACCCGCCCGTACATTCTGTGCGCGCGCTCAAGGGCAAGTTTACGTACGCTGTTGCGCCATGTGATCACGTATCGTCTGGTTTCACCTTGCAGTGACCGGGCAGCGTGTGGACACTTGTATTTGTTTGCACAGCGGTTGACTCAGCCGCGTGGGTAACACAAAACCTTCAAAGTAAGCACTTTGTTCACACCCATTGTCAGAGCTCATCGCCGATAATTACGCACAGTTTACTCCGCTTTCAGCCGAATCCGGTCGACCTTTGGCTGGTTTCCGGTGTTACGGTTATTTAAGGACATTTTAACGACCTTCAAATACCGGCAAAGGCAATTAAAATGCAATTTCGGTATTAAGCTTCATGTCTGAAAGGAAGCACTAAAATATAAGCATAAAGTTGTCGCGAATATTTTCCTTCAGACACAATAGCTTGTGGGAATATAAATAATCACGCTGCTGTTTCGCTGACGTGATAGAAGCGAATTTTCAATCACATTTTTTGTTTATTTTATACTGTTTTTGAAAACCTGATTTCACCACTATAATATAAATTAAAATCAGAATTAGCATTTTTAATTTTCAATTTACGTTGGACGTACGAAAATAATCCCTGAACTCCTTATATACAATTTAATTTTCAATGAAATTTAAATTTTAAGTCCGATTATGATGGTAAAGTCGGATTTCAAAAAAAATATACAATTAAAAAATTAATTTGTTGGACGGATTTCGCTATTTTTACTCCAATAATAGTCGGTTGTAGCGCAATCACGTCGCTGGAGATTTCGATGAATCTACAACAATCTAATCAACCGATTTTGATGAAAGATAACGAGCAGGTCTGATTCGCTCATATGTCAAGCAATTTGAATTCAAAACAAGTTTATTTGATTCATTTTCTTGGCGAAAAAGTTTGTGACGTTTTTTATAACAAATATTTTCTTATGGTCCATAAGTACCACAAAAAAAAGTACGGATCACTATTTCCGGTTTATGAGCTTAACGAAAACTGAAAAAAACGGTCTTATTTTTCAAGATAGGTTATTTGCTCTATTTTCCTTCATATATAGCACAAATCAGTGTACCAAATTTGAAAAAAAAATATTGTAGTTCTGGGTTTTCTTTTGTTTTCTCCATATTTACTCTCGAACATTAAATATTTTAAAATTTTCTACAATGACTTCAGTTAATATAAATGATTGAAATTTGAGCAAAATCTACTGAACACATTTTGATGAATTGCCAGATTTTTCGTGTTTTATCGATAATTTCCATACCTGATGTGTTCACGTGTGTAATGTTTCCCGCAGAACACTTTCTCCGTAATTCAGTTTTTAAACTAAACACACTTTCGCTTCGAAATATTAATTAACCGAGTTATTTCTGCGCAATTCCCTATTGCGCACGTCTCATGTTTACGTAAATGTCAGGCTACGTTAAATTATTAATCAGATGCTCTTAACTAAAACCACGGTAACCGTAAGTTATTTGACAGCTGTTATTACGTGCTACCTACGTGCCCAGTTAATTACTAAATAAAATTTCCACGTGGACATTTTCTTCGACAGTCTGTTTAACCAAATCAATAACCGTATTGAACATATTTCCTCAAATTCAACTAAGATATTACAAAGAAAACTTAAAATTCAGTAACAATATTACAAAGAACACTTAAAATTCAGTAACAATATTACAAAAACACTTAAAAAACGTTCGTGTTTCTGTTATAAAAAACATAGGCAATGCGGGACTGGCCGACAGAAGTGATTTTTCATTATTGTGATTTAATTATTTTTATAAAAATTTAGATGCATGCAGGAAAGGGCAACTCTTGAAAATTATTTTCGTATTAAATTTCGCGCGCAACTTAAAAATCAACTGAATTTGTGTATCTTAGGCTATATAAAGGACTTTAAATAATTAATCAGTTTATAACCCTACTTTTAACAGTTATACTGTCTAAGTGTAATAATAAATATAATATTTGTGATTCTGGCATTCAAAAAATTGGTATAGGTCATACATTAAATAATTTAACTACACAAATTTAGAAAATACACATTTTCAAAATTAACAAGAACAATAAACATAACCTCAATTGAAACATATTAAAGCTATTGTGCAAAATCAGCTGTTCAGAAGTAGTCACTTCCAGTCTAGATATATACAAGAACAATATACGCTGTGAGGTATGCATTACGGATTCAAGCGTGACGCGAAAGCAAATGTTTATAGTCATGTTTTACCAACTGCGACCATACAAGTTTTCACTTCAAAAATACATTTTATTAATCACTAAACAAAAATTAGAGCGTTCCGTGACGGCAAACTGAATTTTTCCCTGTGTAAAACATACATCCATACTACGCGATAAGAAATTATCACTTCAACACTTTAATTAGAGCGTTCCATGACGGTACAGCGTTCTGTGGCGGTAAAGCGTTCCGTGACGGCAAAATGATTTTTTCCCTGTGTAAAACATACACCCATACCACGCGATAAGAAGTAATCATTTCAACACTTCAATTAGAGCGTTCCGTGACGGTACAGCGTTCTGTGACGGTAAAGCGTTCCGTGACGGCAAAATGAAATTTTTCCCTGTGTAAAACATACACCCATATCACGCGATAAGAAGTAATCATTTCAACACTTCAATTAGAGCGTTCCGTGACGGTACAGTGTTCTGTGACGGTAAAGCGTTCCGTGACGGCAAAATTAAAATTTTCCCTGTGTAAAACATACACCCATATCACGCGATAAGAAGTAATCATTTCAACACTTCAATTAGAGCGTTCCGTGACGGTACAGCGTTCTGTGGCGGTAAAGCGTTCCTTGACGGCAAAATGATTTTTTCCCTGTGTAAAACATACACCCATACCACGCGATAAGAAGTAATCATTTCAACACTTCAATTAGAGCGTTCCGTGACGGTACAGCGTTCTGTGACGGTAAAGCGTTCCGTGACGGCAAAATGAAATTTTTCCCTGTGTAAAACATACACCCATATCACGCGATAAGAAGTAATCATTTCAACACTTCAATTAGAGCGTTCCGTGACGGTACAGTGTTCTGTGACGGTAAAGCGTTCCGTGACGGCAAAATTAAAATTTTCCCTGTGTAAAACATACACCCATATCACGCGATAAGAAGTAATCATTTCAACACTTCAATTAGAGCGTTCCGTGACGGTACAGCGTTCTGTGACGGTAAAGCGTTCCGTGATGGCAAAATTAAAATTTTCCCTGTGTAAAACATACACCCATATCACGCGATAAGAAGTAATCATTTCAACACTTCAATTAGAGCGTTCCGTGACGGTACAGTGTTCTGTGACGGTAAAGCGTTCCGTGACGGCAAAATTAAAATTTTCCCTGTGTAAAACATACACCCATATCACGCGATAAGAAGTAATCATTTCAACACTTCAATTAGAGCGTTCCGTGACGGTACAGCGTTCTGTGACGGTAAAGCGTTCCGTGATGGCAAAATGAAAATTTTCCCTGTGTAAAACATACACCCATATCACGCGATAAGAAGTAATCATTTCAACACTTCAATTAGAGCGTTCCGTGACGGTACAGCGTTCCGTGACGGCAAACTGAATTTTTCCCTGTGTAAAACATACACCCATACTACGCGATAAGAAGTAATCACTTCAATTAGAGCGTTCCGTGACGGCAAACTGAATTTTTCCTCGTGTAAAACATACACTCACACTACGCGATAAGAAGTAGGCATTTAAAAAAAAATCCGCATCGAAAACTAAAAAAGAAACAACAACAAATCAGCCTACAGATTCTCAAAATAATTTCATCACCTTTACTTCAAATTTAACTAGCAGTTCATAGATCTCGCAATATATTCTTAATTAATTGCCTGGTTACCGCTCCACGATATAGCACTGACGCGCTTGTAACTTCTTCCGCCAATTTCACCGATAACCGTAATATTTAGGGAAAATGTAACTGGACCAACTTTTTATTGGAAATTCTATGCACTTTCTCCGTGCAGCGGGCAAAATTGTGTTAGGTCATGCCGTTCAATAGCCAATATTAGACACTCGTAATAGCCGGCCAAACACTCATCATCTTCAAACGGAAGTGAATGGGAAAACATCTAACACATACGTCGTCCATGTTTATTACAAAATATCTTCTCACCAACTTTAAAAACAATCGTTCAATGCGTTCGGCTAGAACTGCGTACACTTGTCATCGTTAACTCAGAGGCCGCCATCTTGAAACGGAAGTGAATGGGAAAACATCTAACACATACGTCGTCCATGTTTAGTACAAAATATCTCTTACCAACTTTAAAAACAATCGTTCAATGCGTTCGGATAGAACTGCGTACACTCGTCATCGTTAACTCAGAGGCCGCCATCTTGAAACGGAAGTGAATGGAATAAAATCTTATTCATAAGTCGTTCATGTTTAGTACAAAATATCTTCGTATCAAATTTAAAAACAATCGTTCAATGCGTTCGGATAGAACTGCGTACACTCGTCATCGTTAACTCAGAGGCCGCCATCTTGAAACGGAAGTGAATGGAATAAAATCTTATTCATAAGTCGTTCGGGCTCAATACACGGTACCTTCGTATCAAATTTCAAAACAATCGGTCAATGCGTTTTGCTTGAACTGCGTACATGCCTCATCGTTAACTCAGAGGCCGCCATCTTGAAACGGAAGTGAATGGAATAAAATCTTATTCATAAGTCGTTCGGGCTCAATACACGGTACCTTCGTATCAAATTTCCAAACAATCGGTCAATGCGTTTAGCCAAAACAGCGTAACAAAAAAAAAAACCGAAGATTTTGCTTCAAACCGTTCGCCATTTGGTTTGGATGTGTTTGCTTGTTACGCAGTTTTGGTCAAACACTTTGACCGATTGTTTTGAAATTTGATACGAAGGTACCACATATATTGAGCCCGAACGATTTATGAATAAGATTTTATCCCATTCACTTCCGTTTCAAAATGGCGGCCTCTGATTTAACAAACGCACAAACCAAATGTCAAATGCAAATATATATACAATATTTTCAATCTGACTATTTGTTTTATCCTACAACTTTGGTACTAATTTTATAAAACAGATTCCGTATTATAATTTGCTATAATTTGAATATAATTGAATATATTAAACTTGGACTAAAAAAAAAATTGAAATGAAAAAAACCAAGTTGGAGGCCAACTATACAATCATTACAACATTTAGTCGTAATCTTGACGTAGAAATGTCAAGATTTGCGTCAATTATTGCTGTAATTTAGCTATGACACTTAAAGAACACTTAATATAAACCCATCGTCAATGCAGATTTTCTTCTAACGTGATGGAAGCGAATTCCCAACAACAATTTTCTTCTATCTTACACTTTTTTGGCAATAGTATTTTACCATCTTCTATGTTTTTTAAAATCAGCATTTTAACGCTAATCAAGACGGAAAAATCTGATGTTTTAATGTAACGATTTTTTTTTAATTAATGATATCCTTAAATATTTTGAAATGTCCGCCATTTTTAAACGGCTAAACTGGTTTTTCTGAGAGCAAATTATCCAAATTATTACCATAATCTATTTGTATGCCAAGTTGAAATAATATCGATTAAATTAGCATTAATAAGTTTCTTTGTGTTTTTTTTTTCAATTGACCAAGGGAAGCCAGGTCTCTGTTTCAACTCGGCCGTTCGTCATTTGGTTCGTTTGTTACGCAGTTTTGACCAAACGCGTTGACCGATTGTTTTGAAATTTGGTACTAAGGTACCTTGTATAAAGAAGACCTTATAAAGTCCGAACGACGTATTTGTAAGGATTTCCCACGCACTACCGTTTCAAAATGGTGGCCTCTGATTTAAAGATGACAAGTGCGCAGTTTTGGCCAAACGCGGGTGTGCGTGTGCGTGCGCGCGCGCCCCGTATACACTCATTTTAGCAATTTTAGTTCGATTTAATTTAGACCTGGCACCAAAATCGATTGTGGTATTAGCTTGGAGAATTTCGTTAAACAGCAAAATTCGTTCAACAGTTTCAAAATGGCTACCACTTAAATTCTTGAACGTTTTTCTTTGGAAAACTCGCTTCTGTCACGTTAGCTACACAGCTTCGTTTAGCGACTAATGAAATTTAAAACTTTCTACACTGATTTTAGTCATAAATTTTCATATGAATCTGATTAGACGATTTTGAGAAATTATGCTAAAGTATTGATTTTTTTCGTTCACTCCGGAAACGAACTTTTTTACATTACACACTTTTTCGGGACGCGGGGTGGAAATATACATTTGAAATTATATTTCCAATGTATCTCAATTTAGATACAACGCAAAAACCGCGTTTGCAACATTTTTTTCTGTTATTTAGATTTCGAGAAAATATGATTTTTGTTAAAACCGAAAAATTTATTGTTTGGTTGTCTAAAAACCGAAAAAATTTGGTCTCAAGTCATCGAATTCGGTTAATGTATTAATCTAAAACAATCTTATAAATATTTTATTTTATTATTTTTTTTTGTGTTTAACGTCCGACTATTGGGCACACTTGGGATAATGCAGACGATGGGATGATTTATAACGTATGAAAATGCCAAGCTCTGGCCGGGAATCGAACCCGGGTCCTCGGGGTAAAAGCCCAGTACGCTATCAACTATACCACCGAGGCGGCTTATAAACATTTTATATGTTCGTGTAAAGAAAAAGTAAAAACAGAGTAAAAAGTAATTGTCTGTTGTTAAACGCAACAGAAAGTATTTGTGGAAAATAATTATATTTTTTGTAATATAAACAGTTACAACAATAATAAAACGATTAGACTCGATAAATTAATTTTAAAATTAGATTAAATAAATTAAAATTTTAAAAATTACATTAAATTAAATTATTTAAATAAATGTCTTAAGCATCCAAACAAAACATAGTGCTTGATCACTAGATACTCTATCTTCAAAAAAAACAAACAAACCACGACGGATTTCAGGGTTGGTTTTTTGTTCTTCGATTTACTTTCAAATAATAACCTTCTATTAACTGCTATTCGCCATACTGGATTATGAATTCTTGCAAATGGTACGACCAATATTTAACAAAAATCTGACCCAATTGGGAACAGTTGTTTTACAATTTTTGAATAGTTCTCGAACCTCATTTTTTCTCGAACCATACATTTTGTTTAGGTATTTATTTGCCAAGTTGAAGGACTACATTTGAGCAACATTTAATCAAAATAGTTGGAGCTAATTTTGGGAAAATCCTCCTTTTAATGATTTTTTTGCAAAAATGAGCTTAAAACCATTTTTGCAAAATTTAAAAAATTGCTCCATGATACGGCAAATCAGACCTACATTTTAGTTTTCAAACACTGCACGCGCAGACACACACACACACACACACACACACACACACACACACACACACACACACACACACACACACACACACACACACACACACACACACACACACAAGCAAGCAAGCAAAAATATTTTTAACTCCGGGGACCTGTAAATGGGTAGATCCATTTAAATCCCAAAATCGATTATTTTTTTCATGAACACAAAACATTGTACACCGGCAAAATATAAATGTATTTCCAGTATGTGCTTTAAAGTCTCGATAAAAAATACAGTAAATACACATAAAACATTGTGAAATTAACAAATGAACATCAAGAAACGAAATATTGATTCAAAGAACAAATTAATGAATATGTTTTAATATTCGACTGCACCGTACCAATAATAACGTAATATAGAACTTACTTAATTAAGCCTTCTTCAAATTGCCAGACAACTTCGGCAGGTACGACCTGTGGACCTGTGAGCTAAGCAAGGCCTCGACAGCTTCTGTCAGTGCCACACTCTTCCACTCACCAGCAGAGCTCTGGTCATCCCTTCTACCGATCCATTATCACCTATTAGAATACCAGATCACCTTTGTAACTGAAATGTTTGAACTTGGCCGGATAATGTCAAGCGATCTTCCAAGGTTGGCGGACCGTCCGAGCGTTTCGGACATAAGGGGAAATAGGTTAACAGTACGCAGGATTTGGAGGACGTAGGTTTTTTTGGTCAACATACCGGTGTATAAATACAGGGTGTTCGGTATTTTGCCGCGTTATCAGCGTCGTTTCGAGAATATTCCGAAAGCACTTTACAAGTATTTACGTTCAAATAATCTCGTTTAAGTTAGACTAAACTATAAGTGTTGCTATTTTTAGGGAGGAAATGAGGAATTACGGTTTTTGAACTATTGACGGGGAGAGAAAAATTGCTCACTTTCTACGATGTTAAAAAAATGATTATAGTGAAAATTCGAACTTCAGATTTCGATGGATCTTTACGTTATTAGGTGTCCCGAATTTAAAGAGGTGGTTTTGCTTAAATATGAGCGAAAAAATCGCTAAAATTCAAAAATTCAAAAATGTAATAAGGGAAACAGGTCCAACGTCTCAAAATCGTAAGTAAATAGGAAAAACAGAACAAAAAAATTCGGGCAATGATTTTCCCCAATTACTTTCGAAACATATTTTCTTCATTTTGTTATTTTTATCGTTACCTTGACTATATCCTAAGATCAAAATTTGCGTAAAACTAAAAAATAAGAACAGTTTTTCGGCTTTAATTTGGCAGCACGCAAACAAGTTTTTTTTAGAAACAGTCTATTAGTTTTTCCGATACTTAAGGTTTATATTTAAGCAAAATTTTATAAAAATCGTTAAAACTGATTTAGCTATAATGATTCCTTTGTTCTACTACAATGACTTTTTTTAAAATCCAATTTTAAAATCTTAATCAGGGTTAAAATCTGCAAGAACAAGCGCTTAAAATTACATTAAAATATAAGTACTCACGACATAACTAAGTTTTTATTATTTTTTTTTTTTTAAGGCGAAAATCACATTGAGGCTATTATCGCCTTTCTAAATGTAAGTGTGAGTGTAAGTGTTAAAGTTGTAAGTATAGTGTTGTTAGTGTAAGTGTGTGTTAGACTCGGGTACCGCGAGGGACGTCTAAATCCTCTCAATAGGTACAGCTTGCACCCCCTCTGCGAGGGACAAAACTAAGTACAAACGAATACAACTGCATGCTTAAATTAAACTTTGAGTTGTAAGAATGTAATTACAATTACTAAAAATTACTGGAAGTAAGAATTAATTTTTATTGTCCTAAATTGTTTTTAAAATAAAATTTAATTGTCTTGGAAGTTGTCAGAATGAAATATTAATACATTACATGTCAAAAGAATGACATTTCATTGCCTTCAAGTTCCTTAGATTTGTCATCAAATCATTAAGAACTTCCAATCAATAAAGTTTTATTACTTTTAAAAGCTCTTAATAAAATAAATACTATGTAGCCTAATGTATAAATATCATATATATTTTATCTCGATTCAACATCCCTTTTTCTCAGCACATACTATTCGTACACGTATCTTTAGAAAGATTTCTTTTCCGGCTTCTGACATTGCAAAACGATTTTGCGCTAAAACTTACTGTTTGTGGAAAATTTTAACATAGACACTTTTAAATGTCATAGACAAAAACGGCATCATGGATGCGCATGCGCGGCATCACAAACCAGATAATATTTTGTATATTTTAAGAAGCTAACTTATCAGTCATGAATAGACAACCCCATTACAAATGCTACTTTTTTGCGTAACGTGCTTAGAACAATTTCAATATTTAAGCCTACTTAAAAGTCATTAAACTTATAGGTTATATGGCCTTACAGACAGTCCCCTATGACTGCCCGCCCGTTCAAGCCGGGACAAGCATTTCGAATACTAAACACATGTTTTGGACACTGTTTATACACAAATATATTTACAATTTCTCCTTCCATCGTGCATTACCTGTTGTATAACGGA
>CM040184.1:68050453-68065453 GCA_022606455.1 Callitettix versicolor
AGGAATCCAGTCACGTTAATTTATGTCTGATTTTTTCCATTTAAATCTTATCTTCTAATTTGATTGTTTATTATTTTCCTTTCTTCCTTAAACACTATTGGATCTCCTGCAAAAAAATAATAATTGCATTATATAGATGCAACTCTTTCAAATGTTGGTTTTGGCAATAGCTTAGGCACGCTTACAAGTAATAGCTTTATGCCGGTTGGCCACCAAATACGGAACGGAGCTGCGCTGAGCAATAAACTGCACGTTCAGAACCGAACCTATCGTTGTGAATGCAACTGCGGCTACTGAAAGCGTAACGGAGCTGAGTCGGAGTCAAGCAGAGTCGCTGGGCTGATCTCAGTGTAGCTTCGACTCTGCCTAGCTCGGTTTTAAGTTGACTCCGCTCCCCCCCACGCTGACCACGCCTTCGGCAGAATGAAGAAGAAGAGGAAGACGAAGAAGAAGAAGAAGAAGAAGAAGAGGAAGAAGAAGAAGAAGAAGAAGAAGACGAAGAAGAATAGGAAGAAGAAGAAGAGGAAGAAGAAGAAGAGGAAGAAGAAGAGGAAAAGAAGAAAAGCGGAAGAAGAAGAGGAAGAAGAAGAGGAAGAAGAAGAGGAAGAAGAAGAAGAAGAAGAAGAAGAAGAAGAAGAAGAAGAAGAAGAAGAAGAAGAAGAAGAAGAAGAAGAAGAAGAAGAAGAGGAAGAAGAAGAAGAAGAAGAAGAAGAAGAGGAAGAAGGAGAAGAAGAAGACTATACACACTTTCAAAAACTTGGTGATTTTTATACACTATATCGGTACATACGTTTTGTTTGTGTATTTATAAACTACGTTTAAGAAAATCTACTTTAAGACTTCAATTAAAAAAAAGGACTAAAACTTTTTTTTATTAAACATTGCTTTCAAGATATGAGCAAGCAGAGCTACATGTAAAATTTCCGTCAAAATCGCTGTCAATTAGTTCAGTGTCCACTGATGTACACAGACGTACTGATCTCCAAATAAAAATAGAATTTTTCACTACCACTTTACTTTTCGTTTATACGTCGTACAGTGGAAATGTAAACAAACGCTATAAATCATACGCATTATATGTCGAGTCAACATCCCTTTTTCTCAGCACATACTACTATTCGTACAGACATAAATGAGGTACCTTTAAAAAAGATTTTTTAACCGGCTTCTGACATTGCAAAACCATTTTGCGCTAAAACTTACTGTTTGTAGAGACTTTTAACGTAAAAGCCACTTTTAACTGTCATAGGCAAAACGGCATCTTTGATGAGCATGCGCGGCATCACGAATCAGACAATATTTTGTATATTTTATGAATCTAACTTATTAATAACTACGAATAGTCAATACCATTAAAAATTCCTTTCTTTGCTTATTGTACTTAGAACAATTTCAATATTACTTGAAAGTCATTAAACTTATAGGTTATGTGGCCCTACTGACAGTCGTACAAGACGGCACAAGCATTTCGAATACCAAACATATGTTTTGGACACTCATTTTACACAAGCATATTTGTGATTTCTCTTTCCATCGCGCATTTATCTATTAATAGACTACGGACATCATAAAATACGAAGTACAATAAAAATGTCAATACACACAGAGGTTATCAAGCATGCCTCTTCAATTGATTAAAACACAGTTACCTATTATAATTGCGTTTGCTATCACTATAAACAAGTCGCAGGGACAAACACTTCAAAGAGCAGGATTGTATTTACCAAATGCCGTCTTTACTCACGACAATTGTATGTAGCCTTTTCAAGGTTAACTAAATCAACTAACATGTTTGTATCCACTAAAGAAAATGAAATACTTATTCAATAGGCTGTGTTTATTTAAAACTTTCACAGTGCTAAATTTCTCAAAGGCCCCCTGGTTACGTATTAGTCCGAAAATTTTGCGAACGCTTTGTTACGTTTAAACGTTTGTGGTTACGAGTCATTGAACTTTCCCATAAACTGTGACATGTGGTTAGATTTGTGGTCAGAATTTTTGTGTAATAACGCTCAACAGTTGGCCAACCTGGCAAACAATATCAACGTAGTGTAACAGATGAATTATTCAAAACGTTAGACTTGACATATATACGCTCGCTCAATACAAAAACCAAACACGAATCGTATTTATTGACTAATATTTTTCAGAAAACACAACAAATGTTAGAAATAATTGCACAAACTTTCGCACATTTAGTGATAAATTTAATTTAAAAGATTCAAATCAGTGGCATATTGTAAATTGAAGATGCCATTACAATATCTTATTTCGTGTTTGCCTACTGTATTTGAGTTATACACATAGGCCTATTTATTTAAATTTACAAATCGAAACAACTTTACTTAAATAAATGAATTTATCTTGAATTTCTCACAAAAAGTGATAGTAAATTAATAACGACTGAGAGATTTTATCAGTCTACAGATAAAACTAAAAATTGGTCTAAAAACTAACACTGTTATAATTTATATAATTTAATCTGTTTATTAATTAAAAAAACAATGCAATAAAGTACACAAGGCTGATCACAAAATATTTAAGGTTAGGTTATACCCTTAATAAGAAAATTGTGTTTATTAAAATAAAATATTTGAACAATAATGAAATAGCTAATTGTAGTTATAAAATAAAAAAATGTACACATTATATCAGCGTAACAGAAGCACTAAGTTCATCACATTTGTACATCAAGAAAAACTAGACTCACAAACATAAATAGTTTACGTGCACCTTTACGCTAGCTAGCTATTCACAAAGCGAAGACTTGCTGTATTTAAATGTCATAACCCCATGCTAACTCGCTTACTGTTGTTATACTTACGCCATCAGTTAATAGTGGGGGAAGTCTTCGCTTCTGTTTGCGAAGACGTGTAAAGCACCACACGTTGTGGTAAAATAGGTAAAATGCCGCAATGGATAACTTATAAAATAATATTAATTTTATTTTTATATTCGGAATAACGATGAATATGTGTAACTATATAAATATATATATATATATATATATATATATATATATATATATATATATATATATATATATATATAGTTAGGCTTTAAAAATTGGACGTTCATTTTTTTGTCATCAATACCTGGGCTTCGCAACTAGCCTAGCAAACCTAAAAAATACGCCAATGACTAACTTTTTTTGTTTGTTGTATTTTAAGGCGAAAAGCACACTGAGGCTATTATCGCCTCCCTAAATGTGTGGAGTGTAAAGTGTTAAAGTCGTAAGTGTGAGTTAGACTCGGGTACCGCGAGGGACGTCTAAATACTCTCAATAGGTGCAGCTAGTCTGCACCCCCTGCGGGGGACTCTGGTTTCCCTTCATTTCGTATAAATCTTTCGCCTTTTACCAATGACTAAAATATAGATCCGAATAAAATTATGGGTCGCTTTCTTGCCAAATGTTTAAAATTTTGAATAGGTTAAAAAATCGCCAAAAAAGCCGTTTAACCTAACTTTTTTTGAAAATGACTTATTGGAGCAGCGACCATGGTAAAACGTAGCCCTGAGACCATAAAATAAGCACCGATCTTGCAATTTTGGTCCGATCTAATTCATACTTGGGGGGGAGTGGTTTTCGTAACAGCTTGGAAAAGTTTATTACCAAGCAAACTTTGTTCAAGTTTTCAAACTGGCGTGACTTCGAAAACTCGTTACATTTCCAACATGAACAAAACTTGCATTAAAAAAAACTGATTTCATTGTCATCATCAGTGTAAAAATAATGCAAAAATAAGCGTTTAAAAATTTCAAATTCAAAACAATACAAAAATGAATCATAGGAAAGGGTTCAATCTTTTATACTTCAATGAAATTTGAAAAGCTGTTTTCAACGCTGTTTGAAATCAGATTTTCAAAAATTGGTTAACCCTACGCCAAATTTTTATACAATAATATATGTAGTAGAAGGAAATAAGACCAAACTGGTTCTGTTAGCTCGTTTAGACTTTTAGAAACAATCTTGAATATTTTTGTAGTTTTTTTTTAGAAAAACACGTTTAAACTAAATATTGACAAGAGCAATGTATTACAAAAAAAAGGTTCAAAGTAAATCATTCAAGTAAATAAATGATAAATAATTATAGTTAAATCATGAAAAAGGTGTCATTTGGAGTGAATGTCCCCAGAAACCCCAGGCACAAGGACAGCAGTCCCAGTGGATGGTGTAAAAGAAGATCGTGTTGGTGAATAATAATAACTCGGGTACCGCGAGGGACGTCTAAATCCTCTCAGTAGGTGCAGCTAGTCTGTACACCCTGCGGGGTTCACGTTTTCATATACGTGTTTGTAAACAAAAGTGACATAAAGCATCACCGTATGTTGCGAGCTTTTTAAGAAGATTTTAGCTCAAAAAAATTTGAACTACCTTATAGTACAAGAGAAAAACACCAATAAAATACTATTGCGTTGTGTTAATTTCGGTAAAATCACTTCCATCACGCCAACGAGACAGTTGAGTGCCATTATTGTTTCCCTTCTTCATTTGCTACAACGATTACACGTTTCGAAATTAATTACAAGGAATCCCCTAGTAGCCTTTCTTTGATAACTGTTATTGTCTAAATGAATCAGCAACACAGAACAATAAGTAATCTACCAGATTGAGGTTATTGATCTCGTAGTGCCCAGACATACTGTGCCGCTTTGATTACAGGTTTACAATACAGACAATAAAGTTTGGCCTATAATAAATACAACACACTGCTCCGTTCCAACAACCGTTTCGTACAATCTAGTCGTAATATTTTGTTTGTTAACGAATTTAAATTGTAAAATGAACTATTGGAGCGGCCATCAAAGTAATACCCACACCCGGGACCGTTGAATAAGCGCCTGACCACTAAATCACGATTTCAGAGTTCGATAAGAATTATAGAAGCACTGTCCAGCTGTAATTTCGAACTAAAACAATATTTTAAAAAAACACGGTATTTATGCAGTGTAACTTGTTTTTTAAAAAATTAGTCACAATTAGAAGATATTCACCCGCGGAAGATTAAATTTTTTTACGATAATTTAAGATTTCATGCAATTTTCGACGGAACTATATTGTGACGTCACTGCTGTTTACATTACACAGCATGCTAGATGTACTACGCCGAGTGTGACGTAATTGCTGTTTGTCATCCGATAGTGTTGATGCGTGTTCGTATATAGCGTTCAAGTTGGATAAAAAACCGTTTTAGGTCCACAACCGTGTTAGTTAAGTTCTTAAGTCTCTATTAAGTTTCTATTGTTTTAATTAACAATAACAACGCATTTAATTAATCGTTTCAACTACTTTCGCGCGTTAGTGATTTTGAGGTTATGCGGATAAATTTTATTTTCGTTTTTTTTCGAACTTCCCGTAGCAAACTTACTTTTGCGCGTGTAATAAAACGTTTTGGCGAAAAATCGGAAGAAGTTACACCGCACATTTACCGAAAACACAGTGAATCTATGGCTTAGTTTATTTTTTCTGTGTTAATTTATTAGAAAAACTGCATTTTAGGACATATCTTGTCAAGAACTTTTTTTTATTTTTGCATGTACAATCATATCCCGAATTTTTTATCGATTTTCTTAAAAAGTGGCCGCCTCGGTAGCCAAGTTGATAGCGTACTAGACTTTCACCCGGGTTCGATTCCCGGCGAGGGCTTGGCATTTTCATACGCTATAAATCATCCCATCGTCTGCATTAGCCCAAGTGTGTACAATAGTCGGACGTTAAAAAAAAAAAAACTTAAAAAGTGGTCTAGGGCTCACTTCAAGGTTACGGCTCTTACTGCGATGGCCGCTCCAATAGCTCATTTTCCAACTGAAATTCTCTAATAATATTATGACTTCGTTTCCATGACGTCAGTGAGACGCCGCGTGCCGTGATTATAAATAATTTATACAAATAACTGACACAAAAAGTATTTAAATAAACCTATCACAAGCCTGACTGCTTCGGGCAACAGGAAGGACGCCTGAAAGCGAAGCCGGGGGCTAGTTTCCAATATGGTAATTTGATAATAAACAATATTTTTAGCAGCACGGCCAAATATGAAATGAACGTCCTCGCGAGACCAAGGCAACCGAATACTGAGACCCCGAGTCCGAATGACCTTCAATAAAGTATTCTTCAAGGTCATTAACTGTCCTTCGACCAACTTCACAGTAGTGTCTTCGTGATATTTGGTCCTTTCCGCATTTGCATATTTATAATTATATTTTTGTTTCCGCTTGTGAAATTTACACGCGATAATAGCATGTTTTAACAGGTCATCCGTCAATAAAGTTTCGAATGCCGACATTTTAAGCAATGTTCTGTTATGTTTTCGTGGGGAAAACGCAAATATTGAATGTTCATTTTATAAGAGCTCTCGCCAAATTTATTCAAGCTCAAAAAAAAATGAGAACACAAGTCGATAGTTGATAACAATTTGAATGTCTCAAACGTTAGCGCAGGCAAATGTCTCCTTGAAGATAATTTTCAAAAAGTAGGGACAAAACATCACGTACACGAAACATTCGTTACACAAATCAAACACTGGTTTTGATACCAGCAAAATGGCGTACATTCAGAATCTAAAAACAAATTTTAACTTTTTAATGATACATTCTCAACTTTTGGAAAAAATCTTATTTCACATTGTAATCTTAATCTTAATCTAATCTAATTCATATTATATTTCTGAAAGTTTGTGTGTTTGTTTGTTATTCAATCACGCTTTAACCACTGGACCAATTGAGATGAAATTTGATCCGAAAATGGTTTAGGTATCTGAGATAAACATAGGCCTATTCCCGTTTTAAAAAACGTCATTATACTACTTACCCAGCCCAACATAATTATGAAGTATTTAGTTTTGTGGCATGTGTTAACTGCAGTTAGGTTTAATTACTGATTACTGGACCTGATATTTAGGCACCTGAGATGGACATTGATTTAATTCCATTTTAAGAATCTTAATCTGTGTTTTATTTATTGCAAAATTAATGCTTTTAATGTTACATTTTCAATTATTTTAGTTGAAATTTTTTCAAAACTGATTCTAATTTGTTACTTTGTGTTGAATTTTCAGTATTAAATGTAAATAAATCCCTATGCTGAGTACAGATTACGATACGTTAAAAATTACTATAATTGTAAGTATTTTCTCTTTGTAAAAGTCTGGTTTGCTTTATTGTTTGTAGTTTTGTTATTTTAAATTTCATTAGATCAAATAAACACAATCTAGTGTTTGTCATTTAAGAATTTTCAATGTTTTCGACGCAGAGTGCAGAATATGTAACATACACAATTTTATTAGGATACTTAATTGTAAGGTAGTACATATATTTGTGTAATTACATTATATGACAAAATGGTAAATCTTGCAGTGTAGCATGTCCTGGATTTTTTGATATTTTTGTTACTAAAACACTTTATTACATGCCCAAAAACAAGAATCCAAAATATAAAAGCGCGGAAACCACGAGAAGTACGATAAAAATCGAAAATAAAAGTGACCAACATAACCTCAAAATTGCTACCGCGCGGAAATCGGTAACGTGTTGTAGATCGGTAAAACAATAAAAATATTTCTAACACGGGTTTTGGGTGATAAGAAACCCATTTTTTAAAAAAATACTCCATAACCTAACTGACACGGTTGTTAGGCCTAACACGGTGATGCGTGAAAAAACCTTTATATTTTTTTAAAGAATACTACATATCCTAACTAACACGGTTGTTGGACCTATAACGGTGAGGCGTGAAAAAAACTTAATTTTTTTAAAGAGAGTTTAAAGTTTAAACTCTCTTCATAACTTTAACCTCTTCATAACTTAACTAACACGGTTTTTAGACCTAACACCGTGATGCGTTAAAAAACCTTTATTTAAAAAAAAATTCTCCAACCTAACTGACACGTTTGTTGGTCCTAACACGGTGATGCGTGATGTTTAATGTATACTGTATTATGATTGCGGGCAAAACCGTGACGGGTAACAGCTAGTTAGTGATAAATCAGAACTTAAAATTTCAATAAAAATTCTAATTTATATAAATTACGACGATAAAACCAGATTTTTAGAAAAATTGTGAACTTTTGGAAGTCTTCAAATTCCAAACCAGGTGAGCCTTAACCAGTTTTTGGCCAAAAACAATTTTTTCAGCAAGTAAAAAAAACTCATAACAAAAAAGTATAATATTTTGTTTAAAAATTAAAACTTTATCAAATAGACAACAAAATAAACTTCAAAAATCGTTATTACACAAACAAAGCCGGCCTAAAAGTTCGCGACAAAAAGAAAGGAAAAACTCGAATTGTGCATAATCGGATTATGAGATTTTGATCATTCATGAAAAATCAAAACTGAAACAAGTGTAAGCCTAATAGATTTGAAATACAATATGGTGTAATAGTAGCCTAAATCAAAAAACCAAAACAACCCCGGCGGCGGTCAGGGTTATTTTTTTTTATCATTTTGCTCTTGAACTTTTTTTCAAATTTGTTACAGTTACTTAATATAAATAAATAAAATATGACTAAATTTCTGACTAGAAAAGGGCTGATTAAAAAAAAGTTCTATTGATATGAACGAAAGAAACCAAAATCACAAAACGGATAGGGTAACATGCGGCAGTAACTGCAAGACTCGAACCCATGACCTTGTGCGCAGTTCAAAGTCGTAACAGACTGACCAGTGCCTTAACCACATTGACCAGCGAGCTCTGTGTTATTAAAAACGTAGCATGCGAAGTTTTATAATTTTATTATACGTATTGTATATACATCGCACTATTAGCCCAAATAGCCACCAAATGCGGAGTGGAGTTACACTGAGCGGAGCGAACTACGCATTCAAAATCTAACCTATTGTTTTTAACGTAAGATCGTAACCGAGATGACCTCCTCTCAGCGTAGCTTTGACTCTTTGAAGCTGACTGCGCTTCCCCCACCACGCTGACCACGCCTCCAAACTTATTTATCGTTACTTAGGTTACCCTTGCCAATGTTACTTTTTAAACATAGTCGTTTCCTATTGTTTTTAACGTAAGATCGTAACCGAGATGACCTCCTCTCAGCGTAGCTTTGACTCTTTGAGGCTGCTGCGCTTCCCCCACCACGCTGACCACGCCTCCAAACTTATTTGTCGTTACTTAGGTTACCCTTGCCTATGTTACTTTTTAAACATAGTCGTTTCCTATTGTTTTTAACGTAAGATCGTAACCGAGATGACCTCCTCTCAGCGTAGCTTTGACTCTTTGAAGCTGCTGCGCTTCCCCCACCACGCTGACCACGCCTCCAAACTTATTTGTCGTTACTTAGGTTACCCTTGCCAATGTTACTTTTTAAACATAGTCGTTTCCTATTGTTTTTAACGTAAGATCGTAACCGAGATGACCTCCTCTCAGCGTAGCTTTGACTCTTTGAAGCTGCTGCGCTTCCCCCACCATGCTGACCACGCCTCCAAACTTATTTGTCGTTACTTAGGTTACCCTTGCCTATGTTACTTTTTAAACATAGTCGTTTCCTATTGTTTTTAACGTAAGATCGTAACGGAGATGATCTCCTCTCAGCGTAGCTTTGACTCTTTGAAGCTGCTGCGCTTCCCCCACCACGCTGACCACGCCTCCAAACTTATTTGTCGTTACTTAGGTTACTCTTGCCTATGTTACTTTTTAAACATAGTCGTTTCCTATTGTTTTTAACGTAAGATCGTAACCGAGATGACCTCCTCTCAGCGTAGCTTTGACTCTTTGAAGCTGCTGCGTTTCCCCCACCACGCTGACCACGCCTCCAAACTTATTTGTCGTTACTTAGGTTACCCTTGCCTATGTTACTTTTTAAACATAGTCGTTTCCTATTGTTTTTAACGTAAGATCGTAACCGAGATGACCTCCTCTCAGCGTAGCTTTGACTCTTTGAAGCTGCTGCGTTTCCCCACCACGCTGACCACGCCTCCAAACTTATTTGTCGTTACTTAGGTTACCCTTGCCTATGTTACTTTTTAAACATAGTCGTTTCCTATTGTTTTTAACGTAAGATCGTAACCGAGATGACCTCCTCTCAGCGTAGCTTTGACTCTTTGAAGCTGCTGCGTTTCCCCACCACGCTGACCACGCCTCCAAACTTATTTGTCGTTACTTAGGTTACCCTTGCCTATGTTACTTTTTAAACATAGTCGTTTCCTATTGTTTTTAACGTAAGATCGTAACGGAGATGACCTCCTCTCAGCGTAGCTTTGACTCTTTGAAGCTGCTGCGTTTCCCCCACCACGCTGACCACGCCTCCAAACTTATTTGTCGTTACTTAGGTTACCCTTGCCTATGTTACTTTTTAAACATAGTCGTTTCCTATTGTTTTTAACGTAAGATCGTAACCGAGATGACCTCCTCTCAGCGTAGCTTTGACTCTTTGAAGCTGCTGCGCTTCCCCCACCACGCTGACCACGCCTCCAAACTTATTTGTCGTTACTTAGGTTACCCTTGCCTATGTTACTTTTTAAACATAGTCGTTTCCTATTGTTTTTAACGTAAGATCGTAACCGAGATGACCTCTCAGCGTAGCTTTGACTCTTTGAAGCTGACTGCGCTTCCCCCACCACGCTGACCACGCCTCCAAATTTATTTGTCGTTTCTTAGGTTACCGTTGCCTATGTTACTTTTTAAACATAGTCGTTTCCTATTGTTTTTAACGTAAGATCGTAACGGAGATGATCTCCTCTCAGCGTAGCTTTGACTCTTTGAAGCTGCTGCGCTTCCCCCACCACGCTGACCACGCCTCCAAACTTATTTGTCGTTACTTAGGTTACCCTTGCCTATGTTACTTTTTAAACATAGTCGTTTCCTATTGTTTTTAACGTAAGATCGTATCCGAGATGACCTCCTCTCAGCGTAGCATTGACTCTTTGAGGTTGACTGCGCTTCCCCCACCACGCTGACCACGCCTCCAAACTTATTTGTCGTTACTTAGGTTACCCTTGCCTATGTTACTTTTTAAACATAGTCGTTTCCTATTGTTTTTAACGTAAGATCGTAACCGAGATGACCTCTCAGCGTAGCTTTGACTCTTTGAAGCTGACTGCGCTTCCCCCACCACGCTGACCACGCCTCCAAACTTATTTGTCGTTACTTAGGTTACCCTTGCCTATGTTACTTTTTAAACATAGTCGTTTCCTATTGTTTTTAACGTAAGATCGTAACGGAGATGACCTCCTCTCAGCGTAGCTTTGACTCTTTGAAGCTGACTGCGCTTCCCCCACCACGCTGACCACGCCTCCAAATTTATTTGTCGTTTCTTAGGTTACCGTTGCCTATGTTACTTTTTAAACATAGTCGTTTCCTATTGTTTTTAACGTAAGATCGTATCCGAGATGACCTCCTCTCAGCGTAGCATTGACTCTTTGAGGTTGACTGCGCTTCCCCCACCACGCTGACCACGCCTCCAAACTTATTTGTCGTTACTTAGGTTACCCTTGCCTATGTTACTTTTTAAACATAGTCGTTTCCTATTGTTTTTAACGTAAGATCGTAACCGAGATGACCTCCTCTCAGCGTAGCTTTGACTCTTTGAAGCTGCTGCGCTTCCCCCAATACGCTGACCACGCCTCCAAATTTATTTGTCGTTACTTAGGTTACCGTTGCCTATGTTACTTTTTAAACATAGTCGTTTCCTATTGTTTTTAACGTAAGATCGTAACCGAGATGACCTCCTCTCAGCGTAGCATTGACTCTTTGAGGCTGACTGCGCTTCCCCCACCACGCTGACCACGCCTCCAAACTT
Source organism: Callitettix versicolor (assembly GCA_022606455.1). Taxonomy (NCBI): domain Eukaryota; kingdom Metazoa; phylum Arthropoda; class Insecta; order Hemiptera; family Cercopidae; genus Callitettix; species Callitettix versicolor. Next base: position 68,062,201 of record CM040184.1, read on the forward strand.
ATTTGTCGTTACTTAGGTTACCCTTGCCTATGTTACTTTTTAAACATAGTCGTTTCCTATTGTTTTTAACGTAAGATCGTAACCGAGATGACCTCCTCTCAGCGTAGCATTGACTCTTTGAGGCTGACTGCGCTTCCCCCACCACGCTGACCACGCCTCCAAACTTATTTGTCGTTACTTAGGTTACCCTTGCCTATGTTACTTTTTAAACATAGTCGTTTCCTATTGTTTTTAACGTAAGATCGTAACGGAGATGACCTCCTCTCAGCGTAGCTTTGACTCTTTGAAGCTGACTGCGCTTCCCCACCACGCTGACCACGCCTCCAAACTTATTTGTCGTTACTTAGGTTACCCTTGCCTATGTTACTTTTTAAACATAGTCGTTTCCTATTGTTTTTAACGTAAGATCGTAACGGAGATGACCTCCTCTCAGCGTAGCTTTGACTCTTTGAAGCTGACTGCGCTTCCCCCACCACGCTGACCACGCCTCCAAACTTATTTTTCGTTACTTAGGTTACCTTTGCCTATGTTACTTTTTAAACATAGTCGTTTCCTATTGTTTTTAACGTAAGATCGTAACCGAGATGACCTCCTCTCAGCGTAGCTTTGACTCTTTGAAGCTGCTGCGTTTCCCCCACCACGCTGACCACGCCTCCAAACTTATTTTTCGTTACTTAGGTTACCCTTGCCTATGTTACTTTTTAAACATAGTCGTTTCCTATTGTTTTTAACGTAAGATCGTAACCGAGATGACCTCCTCTCAGCGTAGCTTTGACTCTTTGAAGCTGACTGCGCTTCCCCCACCACGCTGACCACGCCTCCAAACTTATTTGTCGTTACTTAGGTTACCCTTGCCTATGTTACTTTTTAAACATAGTCGTTTCCTATTGTTTTTAACGTAAGATCGTAACCGAGATGACCTCCTCTCAGCGTAGCTTTGACTCTTTGAAGCTGACTGCGCTTCCCCCACCACGCTGACCACACCTCCAAACTTATTTGTCGTTACTTAGGTTACCTTTGCCTATGTTACTTTTTAAACATAGTCGTTTCCTATTGTTTTTAACGTAAGATCGTAACCGAGATGACCTCCTCTCAGCGTAGCTTTGACTCTTTGAAGCTGACTGCGCTTCCCCCACCACGCTGACCACACCTCCAAACTTATTTTTCGTTACTTAGGTTACCCTTGCCTATGTTACTTTTTAAACATAGTCGTTTCCTATTGTTTTTAACGTAAGATCGTAACCGAGATGACCTCCTCTCAGCGTAGCTTTGACTCTTTGAAGCTGACTGCGCTTCCCCCACCACGCTGACCACGCCTCCAAACTTATTTGTCGTTACTTAGGTTACCCTTGCCTATGTTACTTTTTAAACATAGTCGTTTCCTATTGTTTTTAACGTAAGATCGTAACCGAGATGACCTCCTCTCAGCGTAGCTTTGACTCTTTGAAGCTGACTGCGCTTCCCCCACCACGCTGACCACGCCTCCAAACTTATTTGTCGTTACTTAGGTTACCCTTGCCTATGTTACTTTTTAAACATAGTCGTTTCCTATTGTTTTTAACGTAAGATCGTAACCGAGATGACCTCCTCTCAGCGTAGCTTTGACTCTTTGAAGCTGACTGCGCTTCCCCCACCACGCTGACCACGCCTCCAAACTTATTTGTCGTTACTTAGGTTACCCTTGCCTATGTTACTTTTTAAACATAGTCGTTTCCTATTGTTTTTAACGTAAGATCGTAACCGAGATGACCTCCTCTCAGCGTAGCTTTGACTCTTTGAAGCTGCTGCGTTTCCCCCACCACGCTGACCACGCCTCCAAACTTATTTGTCGTTACTTAGGTTACCCTTGCCTATGTTACTTTTTAAACATAGTCGTTTCCTATTGTTTTTAACGTAAGATCGTAACCGAGATGACCTCCTCTCAGCGTAGCTTTGACTCTTTGAAGCTGACTGCGCTTCCCCCACCACGCTGACCACGCCTCCAAACTTATTTGTCGTTACTTAGGTTACCCTTGCCTATGTTACTTTTTAAACATAGTCGTTTCCTATTGTTTTTAACGTAAGATCGTAACCGAGATGACCTCCTCTCAGCGTAGCTTTGACTCTTTGAAGCTGCTGCGTTTCCCCCACCACGCTGACCACGCCTCCAAACTTATTTGTCGTTACTTAGGTTACCCTTGCCTATGTTACTTTTTAAACATAGTCGTTTCCTATTGTTTTTAACGTAAGATCGTAACCGAGATGACCTCTCAGCGTAGCTTTGACTCTTTGAAGCTGCTGCGTTTCCCCCACCACGCTGACCACGCCTCCAAACTTATTTTTCTTTACTTAGGTTACCCTTGCCTATGTTACTTTTTAAACATAGTCGTTTCCTATTGTTTTTAACGTAAGATCGTAACCGAGATGACCTCCTCTCAGCGTAGCTTTGACTCTTTGAAGCTGCTGCGTTTCCCCACCACGCTGACCACGCTTCCAAACTTATTTTTCTTTACTTAGGTTACCCTTGCCTATGTTACTTTTTAAACATAGTCGTTTCCTATTGTTTTTAACGTAAGATCGTAACCGAGATGACCTCTCAGCGTAGCTTTGACTCTTTGAAGCTGCTGCGTTTCCCCCACCACGCTGACCACGCCTCCAAACTTATTTGTCGTTACTTAGGTTACCCTTGCCTATGTTACTTTTTAAACATAGTCGTTTCCTATTGTTTTTAACGTAAGATCGTAACCGAGATGACCTCCTCTCAGCGTAGCTTTGACTCTTTGAAGCTGCTGCGTTTCCCCCACCACGCTGACCACGCCTCCAAACTTATTTGTCGTTACTTAGGTTACCCTTGCCTATGTTACTTTTTAAACATAGTCGTTTCCTATTGTTTTTAACGTAAGATCGTAACCGAGATGACCTCCTCTCAGCGTAGCTTTGACTCTTTGAAGCTGCTGCGTTTCCCCCACCACGCTGACCACGCCTCCAAACTTATTTGTCGTTACTTAGGTTACCCTTGCCTATGTTACTTTTTAAACATAGTCGTTTCCTATAATCGTTACATTAGGCCTAATTTTGATTTGTTTTGTTTTTTTATTTTAAAGCGAAAAGCACAATGAGGCTATTATCGCCTCCCTAAATGTAAAATGTTAAAATCGTAAGTGTAGTGTTGAAAATGTAAGTGTGTGTTAGACTCGGGTACCGCGAGGGACGTCTAAATCCTCTCAATAGGTGCAGCTAGTCTGCACCCCTGCGGGGCATAGATTTAAAAGAT
>CM040184.1:68070453-68190453 GCA_022606455.1 Callitettix versicolor
CGAGACTTGTAGTCCGATTTTTGCTGCAATTTTTTCAAGTTCAACGATCTGAAATTCAGCCTATTCCACCGTACTGCTAGTAGGGCAAGATCGTCTGCGAATACTAGGTAGTTAAGTGTGATGTTTCTGATTACACACACACACACACACACATATATATATATATATATATATACCTACATGACGCAGAAATAGACTCAACAGACGTTGAAGACAGGAATGCATTCAGGAGAAAGATGCTCAGTTGAAAGGTCCCAGAGAATGAAATCCCAAAGAGAGCAGGGGTAAAATGGACGGAGGAGCGGAAGAGGATCCATGGGGACAGGATGAGGGAGGTGTGGAGGATTAGAAGGAACAAGACATGAGTCGGAGTGCTTTGCGTGATTCAACAGGGTCTATACGCAGATAATAATATATATATATATATATATATATATATATATATATATATATATATATATAATTAACAACGTACAGCAGAGAATTGTTTAAAGCATGTACAATTAAATATATCTTGCACATTTTGTATAAGTAAGTTCATTAATATATATTTAAATTATTAATGAACGCCGTTGTACTACATACCCAGCCCAGCCATCATTTTAATTACAACGTTAACAATTGGATGTACTGTACATGATTGATGTTTTCATTTTTTTTTTAATATTTGTATATGGTAAAATAATTGTTCATTTCCTTTAATAACAGTTGTGATAAATATGATGTGTAGGTTGTTTTCGATTTTTCGGTAATGTTTTCGCTAAGACAATCTATTACTTGCCCAAAAGCAACAATCCAAAATATAAAAGCGCGGAAAGTACGATAAAAGCCGAAAATAAAAGTGATCCACATAACCTCAAAATTGCTACCGCACAGAAGTAGTTAACGTGTTTTTGACTCGTAAAACGATAAGAAATATCTTTATTTATTTCTTTATTTGAATGCTGATACAAACTTACACTTACATGGTTGTTGGGTGAATAACCTAACACCAAATCATGGAACGAGTGTCAAACTACAAGTCCAACAACTTTAGATCCTATTCGTGCATGCGCCATTTTGCTAACGTTTTCACTAAAAGAACGAATAAAGTAATAAGTTAAGATTACGTAATGGCACAACGCGCATGAGCAGTAAGTCGGTGTAGGAAATATTGCATGTGCCATGCAATGTAAACAGTAATGATGTCACAATGTAGTTCCGTAAAAAACAGCCTAAAATAGTAAATAATCTCTAAAAAATATTTTCTGAGGCTGAACGTTTTAATTGGATAACAAGGAGTGTAATAAAAGCATAAAATATTCAGGAATCACTGTTTGAAAAAACAACTTAGGCTAAACTGCATAATTATGGTATATAATTTGAATATAACAATAAGATTAGTAATATAATTGGACGGGTGCAAACCAACAATAAACACTGATTACTTTAATTTTTTAGTTTTCACTCTTGGTAGCCAGTCCAAAACTGCCATTTTTTTTTACTTTTTGGAAATATGATTTCACCATCATAATCATTAAAATCTGCATAAATAAATATTTTTAACTTTTAAATTATATTGAAAATACGAAAATGAACCAGGACTGTCATTGAGTTCAAGATAACAAAATTATTGATATTGCTGCTTTTTAGAAATTCGCTTCCATCATGTCAGCAAGACAGGTGCTGTAGCGCGATTTTATTACAAAGTGTACATTGTTACGAACAAAGTACGAATCAAATTAGAATATAAGCCACTTTAAGACAAACTTAAAATCGTATTATTTTTAGAACCAAACATACTGCTTTACACATAAATATTATTTTTAAAATCATTCAATTTTTTTCAAGTTTAAGCAACTCATTGTTTTTTTGAATCAAAGATTCAAGCGGTCCCTGTTTTTCCACTTCGCGCAGATTTCTTTTACATCTTGCAGCCGTTTTTCGACCTCGTCCAGTCTGCGCTTGGATTTCTCCAACCGGGCCGCATAATTTTTGGCGTTGTTTTCGAATTTATCAACTGAAACAAAACTTTACACAATTACTCGAATTAAACACTCGTATTAAAATCGAAATGATTAGAAAAATTCCGTATCCACTTTGAGAAGAAAAAAGCGGTGTATGCCATGTTGTAGCGGCTGAGATGACTTGAAACAATTTGCCGTATATTGGTGACAAAAGCTGCAACTCTGTCAAGTTCAGTTATTATGAATTCCAAGCCGTGATTAGTGGAAATCATGGTCAAGTCTAGACACGTTTATGTTCCATGCGATTATTTTATAATACCGTTTACAGTTATATGTAAGCATTACCCGTAGCGGCTTCGCCCACGAAACTTAAACTGTTTCAGTAATGTAATAATTTAGAAACATAAAGAAATATATTAATAAAAGCGTGATCATCTAAACTCGTGATTATTTTACAGTGAATATGAACAAATATTATAACATGAATATGTTGTTTTATTGTCTTCAAACGTGTTCCATTCGAATTTAAGAAAATCTGATCAAGAATATTTTTGTCCAATACAAACATTTATACCTATTCTATATTTTTGTCCTTTTAGGGGATGAATTCAGGGGAAAATACTGAATTGCGTGTATCATAATTTGTGTTTTAAAATATTTTGTTTACTTCTAAGAAAATTTGATAAAAAATATTTTTTCTCCAATGCAAACACTCTTTTTTCTCCCATGGTAACTCTTTTCCCATTTTTATTCTTTTAGGTGATGAATTCAGAAAAATGTTGAAATATATGTTTCATAGCATATTTCTAGAATATAAGATAAAAAAATATTTTTTCAATACAAAATTGTACCCCTTTTTTATATTTTATACCTTCTTTCAATCTCTTTAGGGAATGCGTTTTGGGGAAAAGGTGAAAAATATATTTCATTACTTATACTTAAGAGTGATTATGTTATGTTTTAAGATGGTCAGATGAAAAACATATTTTTTTCCAATAAAAATTGTTGTACCTCATGTTTACCTCTTTAGGGGTTGCATACTGGAAAATCGTTTTTCAGTGAACCCTTTTTCAGTGTATCTCGACAATGTTGTAAGAAGGTACCCTGAAAATTTCAAGTCTCTAGCTATAATAGTATTGGCTGTACGTTGTTTATTAAATTTGGACTGGGTAAGTAGTTTAATGGGGTCAAAATCATATTTTTGCAAAATCCTTTATTAGTGCACCTTGACATTGTTGTAAGAATGTACCCTGACAATTTCAAGTCTCTAACTATAATAGTATTGGCTGTACGTTGTTTATTAAATTTGGACTGGGTAAGTAGTTTAATGGTTAAAATCAATTTTTTGCAAAATCCTTTCTTAGTAACGTTGTTTATTAAATTTGGACTGGGTAAGTAGTTTAATGGTTAAAATCAATTTTTTGCAAAATCCTTTCTTAGTACGCGCTTACATATTAAAACGAAGGTATCCTCAAAATTTCAAGTCTCTAGGTTTTATAGTTTGGGCTGTACGTTGATCAGTCAGTCAGTCAGGACATTGCCTTTTATATATATAGATAAAGTATCGACTAATGATAGACTACCAATTACTTAATAATTATAATGAGTACAAAGAGTATATATTATATAATTATAATGAGTACATATTACTGTGCTACATTATTTAAAAACAGTGGAAAATCAAGTCACCCACTGGAGCTGACGAAGTGGGAAGTGACGAAAACCAGTTTTCACGAATCAGTAACTTGAAAACGAAAGGTGATGGGCATATTATTGATTGACATATTGATTGGACAAAGTAATTAATATGTAAAAATTAAAGACAATTTTATAAAAAGTGTCGAATATTATAAATATTTAGGTGTTGTTTTTGATTTTAATGTCAAACAAATTGAATAAGTAAGCAAAAAAGTAAAATATTTTATATAAGTTGCAAAAAATAATAAATGATGATATGTTAATCCTTCTATATTATGCTTTTTTCCAAAGTATTGCGAGTTATGGTATAATAGCTTGGGACGGGGCGTAAAATAATTGTATGTCTCTTCTCCAAACATTGCAAAACACAATTTTGAATTTTGAACAGAAAAGAAACCTTTAACACTAGTACAACTTTACCAATTGTCTTTATTGTTTCATTATGAGTCCTTAAATGGTATATACGTAAAGTCAAGCAGTAAACAAGGAATAAAAGCGTGATATTACCAAAAAATTGTAAAAAAAGTAAATGAGAAGAATGGTTATATAAGAGCAATAAACATATACAATGTACTACTTCAGGATATGAAAGTATTGTCATTCAATAAGAGCACTTTAAAAATAAGGATGAAGAAAATGGATGCTGCATTAAGCTGATATTTGTGGTTACTGATTATGGGTTGATGGTTGTGGTTGTTAAATATAGAATATGTGAAGCATGTTGTAGGATAACTTTATTTGAATTTTGTTTAGTTTTGTAAGTAGTTTTAAGGTATCAGTCTGCGTACATGAATTTGTTTCCCTCTGCGTTAACATGTCAATCATTGTAAAAATACTGGTTTGGTAAATAAATAAATAATTCGTTGACATAATTATGAATTTCTATTTTCCTTTCCTTAAATCATTCTGGATAACTAACGATTTTGTTATACAGGTTTCAGTGATTAACTCTTTATTTCAAATTGAGAATTAATGAGAAATGTAGAGTAAATTCTGATAATACTCAAAATGAAGTTGATACAATTAATAAATGTTCTCTGCACATCTCTGGCTGTAAGCACACATCCAAGTTGCAGTTGAACTAGTTTCATACTTGAAGAAGCAGTTCGTATGTTACTGAGTTCACTGCAGCGAAATGTTTGAATTACACACATTTAAGCAGTGTTATTTGAAACTTTCAGACTTACTCTTTCAACTACCAACTTCGATAAGATGTATACAGTGACCATGAAATACAGAATTATGAAATTGTGTCCATTTAGGAACACCTCTCTATATTAAATTGATGAATAATTTTCCAGCATCCTATTGGATGACATCGCTCATACCTATTTGCTGTCAAATGTGGACAAATTGTAATTTTTTTTTAATTTCTGAGTTTTACATGCATATTTGCAGCCCTAATTTGGAAACAACATATTTTTTCAAATGGAAATATGGTATTATGACATACGATTTCTGATCAATTTCCTATGCTTGAAAAAATGCTGCAAACTGTTTGAACATATCATTAGTTTGATCAAAAGGACATTAGTTTACAGACTTACCTTCAAAAGATGTAGCGGGAGATCTGTAGCACCCCCTTGAACTTGCGACTGATGATGAGTCACCCGAACTAGAAATGTCCGTTTTCCTATAAGGCTGCTTGGATCTAGAACGGCTTCTGGTGCTAATGATAGACATGCTTCTCGGTTGTACTCTGTAATACAACATGATCATTACGGCACTTCAAACCGAAATCGGTCAGGGTTTTTTTATATTTTTCAGCTTATTGTTAATTTTTAAATTTAATACTGTACTGATTTTAGTTACTAATCTTCAATTTAAGTTTGATCAGTACATGTAGTGTCAATAATTTTGAAATATAGACCTAGAATTTTCTGTTTCATTTATAAGCTTTCAAAGTGTTTTTTAGTTTTTATAGTCTAGAAAGTTTTTTTGTGCATATATATTGCCACATGTATGAGTATAAATCTTATGTTAAACTGAACTAATTTTCTTACAAATAAAAAACTGTGTGGTTAGCATATCTACCTAAACTTTTGAGTCAGTAAATATCGGTAAAAAAACTAACCCATGAAAACAATTTTTTACTATAAATCCTTTATATTTATACATTTTGATTTTGTGATTCATCGGCAAGTTTGACAACTTTGCACATAGGAACGTGTGATGGAAAATATAAATATAAATTTCAGAATCTTATGAGATGACCAAATTTTATCAAATTTCCTCCTTTACCTGCAAATATAATTTTGCTTTGACTTAAGATATGTCAGCTATGTTAAGCATTTGTCATAATGAAATATTGTTTTTATTCAGTCTTCATTATTTTTAATACTGTGATAAGAAGGAAGTTTGTGCAGTCAAATTCATTGTTAGGCCAGATAATTCGTTGAACATTATCTTGAACAAGCTTACCGCTAGTTTCCTGCTAAAAATATGTCATTTGATTGATGTTGTAAGCACTTTTTTTGATACAAATTATACAAGTTTTTAAAATTTCAGTCAACACACGTCCGATCAAAAACTGTTCAAGTGCAGAATAAGCAACCTCAGTCCCTCTGCACACAATTTTAAAAAACCATTACACAGTTTTAATTAGCAGATAAGAAAAATTGTTATTAGTGTGCGAGTGTGTGATCCGAAAATTTGAAAGAATTTTGTATTTGTACAGAGTCTATGAATTAAATTTAGGCTCAACTGGATGACTAGAAGAGAGTTAATTAGCCCTGCAATTAACTACAGATTTTGATTAACTATGGATTTTGGCTACAGCTAGCAACACACAAACAAAATTGAAACTAATGTAGAGGACTTAAAAAACGTTACAAATTTTAAACCAGATTTCTCAAAAATGGCTTTACATTTGTTATTCTAAATTTAATCATTCATTAATGATTAAAAATCTAGATACTGCGAAAAACAAAGTGGTAGTCAGGATATAGGGTATTTTGTCAGTGTGTGTACTTCTGAACATTAATTTATTTTATTGCAGTGTGATAAATTGACTAATAACCAAGAAGTTCTTGAGCAAAATTTAGAAAACAAAATTTTGTTTTCATTAATTTTCATTTTTTTCTTGGGGCCTATAAAACCATGAACTTTTAAACCAAATTTTTAAAGACAGAAATTGATGTATGTGCTTAAAAGCTATGGGGTCTGTTTCGTGACAGTCACAAGTTACATATTCAGAGGTTCACTATTACAAGTAACTGTGATAATAACAATTTTATAAGTACAAGTTTTTCACAAACATTTTTATCAGTTGTGAAAAAAATTACAAGTGTGTCTAAATAAAGTTACAAATCCAAAGTGACAATTATTTGTTTTCTTGTTCCTACATTTGAGGTTATGTTATTGTATAATAATTGTTAGTTTAATTATATAGAAATTTCACTAAAAGAAGAAAAATTATGCTTGATATTTTTTAAAAGACATTTTGGAGTAAACTGTATAATTTTTACAAAATAAGATGTTAATACATGACAAAATTAAACAAATTGAAAGTTTTGGGTATTTTACTAGCCAATATAGAGAAAGATTATATGATATGAATGTTTATATATACAAGGTATGTTGGCATTATTAAGTATTAAAAACTTGTTTATGTATAAAATAGTAATAAGATCAAAGTAAAATACAACAGATTTTTCAAAACTGTTTACCCTTCTATATACTACCACATTAACTTTACTCCTCCAGTGATTTAGTAAACATTTTTGTTAATGATACTATGTCCTTTGCATGAAAAATGTTTTGTCAATATGGGGTAACAACATAATTAATTAACCTCAATTATTAAGTTTTCAATATTAACCTTATGAAACGTAAAAACACTCATCGAGCCCAATAATGTTACTTTGTTAGGCCCTCATAAAATAATTCATAAATTTTATGAATTCAAACATTTATTAATTAGTATAAAATTATTACACTGCCTAGTAATAATTATGAACATAAAATTTGTAAAATAGTATCTTTCACGACATCTATTGGTGTAATAATAAACTAATATTGATATAATACTTTCTAAATAAAGTATAATTGTTATGTGACATAAAAATAACTTATTAAAACGAAGCAGAATGAATGTTTAAAGAAATTAATCTTGCATTAACAATCGGTAACCTATAAAGTTTATAAATTTATTATCTTTTAATATCGTACGAACATAATTTATTTTTTTTTAATGATGTATTATAATAGCATACTGTAGAGTTGTATTCCTCTTTCACTAAGTGGATATTCCTGACATCTCTTGGTGAAATATAAAACTAATTGAGCTGAACGTTTTATTTAATTATAATTATGTTATATGGAAAACCAGTAGAAATGACGTTATTAGGTTAATTTATCGATAAATACTAATTATGTACAATTTTATTAACATTAAGGCCTGATTGTATCATTTTCTTTTGTTATTATTGCTTACTCTGTAAACAACACAATTCACTAGCCTATCTGTTTTTAGGCTAATTAATGTCCATAATACAAATGGAAAAGAACAAGTTTCAGCTGAGCTTGAAACCAAATTGTTTTTAACTATTATATAAAATTTTATCATCACAAGATTCTATTACAACCTAAATTATTATTATTATATACTCTCCCTTACTTGTCGTAAATTGAAATAATCTTGCACTTTTCACTGTTAGTACTTATCAGAAGACAAGCAACTTCTATTTACCAAGCTTCCACTTTAAACTACTGACGATTACCGCGCATTAATACAATAACTATAGCCTCTCTCAGGGTCAGTAAAATTCAAGTTTTGATTTTCACATTTATATAGTATAACTTTAAGATTAAATTTTGTAAGGGAAAATTAGATGAAGTCTCAAATACATGACATTCCCAATTATTCTCAAAATTCTTTAGATTGTTTATAGAATTGTTTAAATTCTATAGATTGTTTAGATTGATAAACAATCATCACCAGCAATGAATTCATGATCTACATATTTAATATAGATTACTGTTTACTATAATAAGATTTTACTCAATAATGAAATATTAAAACACCCAAATCAATGAACTGGAGAATGAAACCGAAAATAATGTATGATAAAAATTTGAAAATATCTTGTGCACAAAGTATGCAATTTTATTAATAAAATTGTTGTTTTTAAAAAATACAAACTATTATATAGAACATAGTTTCTATTTGTATATGAAATAATACAGCAAGATTGATTTCAACAAATTATTTTTTTGTCTTCCAGAAACATATATTTTCAATTAAAAAATTCTTGAATTTTATTGGTTACATCATGTCTGAACTAGTAGTTTCCTGTTACTTCTTAATGTAAGTTAGAGTTTTACGAGTTATTATTGTAAAAACACTGCAGCTGTGATGAAATTGACACAGAATTGCAAGCTTAAAAACTACTGTCTAAAACCCTGAAGTAGAACAATATTTTAAAAAATGAAGAAATAGTATTAAAATAGTATATACTCACGCTGTACTAAGCCCAATAACTTCAAACAAAGCGGTTGATTTTATATTAGAAAAATAATGAATCACGTCAGTTTAAGTATTTACCTTGAATTTATTATAGCTAATATAAAAAACTAAAAAATGTTCACAACTCTTAGAAACTATAGAAACATATACAGGTAAAATAATATTCAACAATATAAACAATATCATTTAATTAATTATTAATAAACATATTTAGCTTAACATATTTAAGTATATTTCAGAAGAGGCTATCAATTTAGTACCTAAACAGAGCAACTTAGTTGAATAAATTATCCACAAAATTTCAGCTTCATTTCCCCAAATGTAACACTTAAACACTTACATCCTTAACACATTACTATTTATCATCATTTATTTAGATAAAAACAATACACGTTATTTCAAAGAGTTTTTGCTTGCCAGCCTAGTTGATAGCGTACTGGGCTTTCACCCCGAAGACCCGGGTTCGATTCCCGGTCAGGGCTTGGCATTTTTATACGCTATAAATCATCCCAGAGTCTGCATTAGCCCAATAGTCAAATGTTAAACACCAAAAAAAAAAAAAATTTTGATCAACTCCCATTCTCAAGTTAAACTAGTAGATGTGTTGGCTTACTTTAAAATACTTAAAACTAAGAATAAACTCAGGGCAGATTCCTAAGTGGTCACAACAGAAATAAAGACTAAGACATATATGAAATCAGAAACTATAAATCACCAAGAAAGTAAAACAAAACTGCTAAACAATAACTGACATATACCATAAACAAGAGAAGGTGTATTCAAGACTGTTACTATCCAATTATTTACTGTTGTCTTGTTAATACACCTTTTTCTAATACAGTACATCGGCTATTGTATAGCATTTTTCTTTTCTGGTAACATGTGGTTTTCTTATCACATAAGTCTTAGTTTTATTTCATGTTTGACTAATCCAGGGTTTGCCCTGAGTTGTTAAATATTTTAACACAGACTTAGGCATCTTTGGCTTAAATTCTTGTTGCATGTTTAGGTTTTAATTTAGGCACTTGAAAAAAAAGTTGAACATCATGTATTGCTTTCATAAATAAATTACGGCAAATGTCACAATAAACAGTAATAATAATATAAATTATCCATCATTAAGTATCAATTTGAAAAACAGAACATTATGTTTATAAAAATATTTTTTTTAATTATGTATTTGTGTATTTAATAAAATTTTATAATGATTACATTCTATTATTTCTTATTACTACCTAAATTATTAATATATAGTTATTACACAGGTACTCTCCCTTAGGCCTACTTGCTGTCAATTAAATTAAACAATTGAACTTTTAACTGTCAATAACTTTAAGATTAAGTTTAAAGCAATCTTTAAATGATATATATATATATATATATATATATATATATATATATATATATATATATTAATGTTGACAATGTAGCTTTTATCATAGTAAGCATTTTCATTGTATGTAGAGAAGAAAGAGCAGAAGTCAGTGTTAGTCGAGGTTTCACTCAGTTCGCATCTCAATGCATACGAGACGAACTTAAATAATTATAATAAGTTTAAATAAAAGTTTATAAATAAAAGTTTTAAAAGTGAATCCTCAATTAAAGTCTTATATGTAATTAATATAAAGTTTTTTAATATATATATATATCCTCGAAACCCCCCTTCCAGACAAGAAGTTTGAGAGGAGATATTTTAAAAGAAACTCATTTTATCAATGGAGGCGAGGCATAAAGGATTTTGAAAATTAAACTTTGACGTTTGCACTTTCTTACCATTTTGAAACTTAAAAAACACTTCTACTTTTAATTATGTTTATGAGCATTTTCAACTACTGAGAAAGTATAAAAAGTAAAAAGCAATAGTCAAAATTATATTCAGAGAATAAAATAATATTTACTTAACTATAATGTGACTGACCTAAATATATGTTGGTAAAGTTTGGAAGTAAACAAAATTAACATAAAAACAGATTGAAGAGTTTACAAATAAAAAAGACCTAGGTTAAAAGATAAAATAATTTATTTAAAATAAAACATTAATTTTTGAGAAAATAAATGTTTTAAAAGCATTAAAAAACAGTGTTTCACTTTACACTGTTGATTGTAGAAGATGTAGATTCTATATGAAAGAATCAAATCATTTACAAGTAACAGTAATTTAGTAATTTGAATTTTTCGATTCTAGGGTCTAATTGGACATTTTTGGTTAGGATGGTGGGCCTCAATGTGTACTATGGGTTGCACAAAATATTATATAAACCTACTAAAAACAATACTTAGGCCTACAATATTTATTTGTCTTAAATATGTGTTTACTTAACCATTGACTTTTTAAAAATATTACAATATTTATAAAAAGATTGTTACCCTTGGCAACAACAAACAAAGATAAGAAGCATACAGCTAACACTTCCTTCTCTAGCATTAATAAATGCTGGCACAGTTCATACCTTTTTTTATTCATCAAAAATACACATTAAGCCTACGTTTTAGGCTTTGATTATGCTAAGTTTAAATGTGCATAACCCCGCCACACGTGTGTTGCACTATAGCGTTTGCAATTCTGATCTAGTTCGACTAGGAACTTGGCCCTAAAATCGATTTTGGTTATAACTAAGAAAAAGCTTATGGCAGTAACCAGTCTCAAACCATCGACCTTGAGGCTCACAATATCAGAGGCGCAGCATGCTGACTGATGCTCTAACAGACATGGACACACTGGCACCAATATATACAACACTCGACAATAATAGTAGAACTCATGTAAATTGAAAGACAGACAAGTGTAGCTTTTAAATTAAAAAATATACTATTAGGTTTTAAAAAAACATAATCATTAATTTTAAAGAAATTAAAAATTTCATGATTATGAAAACTAAACACACATATTTGACATCATTTTCTTACTTTATCCATTTTTCTAAAAAAATATGTTTATATTTACTATTATAAATCTTTTTCATAAAATTTTGAGCTTATTATTATCACAACTCTATTACTTGGGTATACTCAAGGCATACCTTTCTTTAATTTTAATTACTTTAAAAAAATATTTCTATGATTCTAGATAGCAATTAAAGTAGCTTGTCTGCAGGAACAATCAAACATTTTGTGATTGTCTAATTTCATTCAACAATTCTGTGTTTTCTTCCAGATCTCTTTCCACGACCATAGCATCGCAGAGGGGAAAAGGACACCTATAACAAAATTAAAATGATGTTTAAGTTAATTAAAAGGTTTAAACATTAAGGATTAAACAATGAAGATTACATGAAACATTGTAATTTCTGGTAGATCTAACAATTCATTAAAACTTAACAAGTCGGCAAAGTACATATACGAGGTGTGTTCAGAAAGTACAAGAATTTTAAATTTTTTGAACAAAATATTTATTTATTCTTCTACATTGATGTTGTC
This sequence comes from Callitettix versicolor, assembly GCA_022606455.1. Lineage (NCBI taxonomy): Eukaryota > Metazoa > Arthropoda > Insecta > Hemiptera > Cercopidae > Callitettix > Callitettix versicolor. The sequence continues at coordinate 68,082,982 of CM040184.1, forward strand.
GCCTTCAAAATAGTCCCCACTGGAGATTATGCACTTGTGCTAGTGCTTCTTCCAATCCTCGAAACACTTCTCAAACTCGATCTTCGAAATAGCCTTTAATTCTTTCAGCGATACACTTTTAATGTCATCTACAGGTAAAACGAAGGCCCTTTAAGGTTCTTTTTATTTTTGGAAATTGAAAAAAGTCACATGGAGCCATGTCTGGCGAGTATGGAGGCTGGGGCATCGTTACAGTACTGTTTTGGGCCAAAAATTCACGAACAAGCAATGAAGTGTGAGCTGGTGCATTATCGTGGTGCAAAAGCCATGAATGTTTTTCCACAGATCCTGGCGTTTTTTTCGGATTGCTTCATGCAAATGGTGTTGAACTTGTAGGTAGTACTCCTTATTGACCGTTTCACCTGGTGGCAGGAATTCATGACGCACTATGCCATTAATATCGAAGAACACAGTGAGCATAACCTTCACGTTCGACCGCACTTGTCGAGCCTTTTTAGGTCTCGGCGAGCCTAAATGCATCCATTGGGATGAATGAGCCTTAGTTTCGACTTCATATCCGTGAACCCATGTTTCGTCACCTGTTATAATACGTTACAGTAATTCGGCATCGTCGTTGACTTCATTTAGTGACTCCTGAGCAACTTCCATTCGCTGCTGTTTTTGTTCAAAATTCAACAATTTGGAACGAATTTTGCTGTCACTCGTTTCATACACAAAACACTAGAAACAATGTCATGACATGATCCAGTCGATATGCCAACATCATCAGCGACCTCTCTAATTGTGATTCGGCGATTGTTCATAACCATTTCTTTCACTTTTTCCACGTTTTCATGATGTTGTTTCATCCACGTTGTTGATGTTCTGGGGCGTCCAGGATATTCTTTGATCCTTTTCTTTTAACAAACGAAAATCGCTGAGCTCATAAAAACACGTCTAACCTTAATGGCTGTCACAGACAAAGTCAACAATGAAAATAGCTGAAAGTTTTATCATACTTCAAGGGCATGTATACCAACATAATAAAAAAAAATTTTTTGACAATCGGATTCTCCAAGGCTGCAAAATTTAAAAATTCTCGTTACTTTCTGAACACACCTCGTATACAAAAATAAAAATATCACTTATCCACTATTAATTGAAGGATTTTATGTTTGTTAACAAATCGTGAAGTTTACGATGCATGGAAATAATATTTAATGGAATCCTCAAGAAACTTTGAGCGGAACGGTGGGAGTCTTGTCTGAACAGTAAAACTTTCTATAATCTACAGACAGAACCGAATAATCTTATAGTAAATAAAATCATTTCAAGGGAAACAGAGATATTCAAAAGCAGAATCAGAATAACTTAATCAGAATATAATGTTTTTACCTAATTGAATCTCCAATACCGCATGATGAAAACAATTACACATATTATTGAACGGATGTGATATATACAGCAAAAATAGCCAAGTGAAACAAGAGCTGACTGAATGTTTTAAAGCTTCAGATCAAATTGGAACATTATCTAACATTATTTTGAATAACAAAAGGCTTCTACCTAAATGGTGAAATTGTACAATAAGCACTGTGCTGTCAATATTCAAAGCACATAACAAGAAGTAAATAAATGGGCTGGGACATATAATGGTAAAATGTCAGTCACCTACTCTGGTCCGCTGTTATCTGAACACTTCAATATCTGGGCTAATTTCTACTGGAATGCTAACAAATGAATTTTAGGCTGAAGATGAGTGAAATATACTTTTAAAGTGGTCAGTAGTACAATTCTTGTTTAAAAGCCTTGATTTGTTTCCACTGTATTTGGTATTTTTATTTGTTGAATTGTATCTTTGTATTTATGTACACCAGAACCTGTCAGCCATCTACGCTACCATGTCATGGTTGAAAAATCAGAGTAAAAAAAAATATACGATTAAAATAGTAAAAATATTTATATAATTACAAAAATTCTTCACTAAACTACTTTCACAACTATCGCATAAAATCCATTTTTTTTTTTTTTTTTTTTTTTTTTTTTTTTTTTTTAATGTCCGACTATTGTGCACACTTGGGCAAATGCAGACGATGGGATGATTTATAGCATATGAAAAATGCCAAGCCTTGGCTGGGAATCAAACCCGGGTCCTCGGGGTGAAAGCCTAGTACGCTATCAACTAGGCCACCGAGGCAGCCTAAAATCCAGTGTATCTTACTGTACAGTATATATGTGTTTTTAACTCACTATCTGTTTTCACGTCAGCATCGAACAAAAACAATTTTTAATTATTCAAAGTATTAGGCTGTAGGTTAATAAGCTCTTCAAGGACCATGAGAGGCATATTTTTCGTGTAGTAGCAACTTAAGTCACTTATAAGCTCCAATGGGAAGAAGCAGATAAGAGTGATAAGTTAACCCATATTGGTAAAAAGAATTTGTATTTTGTTTTAAATGTACAATATTGAGAAAAATAAAAGTCAATCATATTTAATATCGGTACGTTATTGTACAAGTTTTTTATTAATAAAATGAAGTGAACTATAAAAATACAGTAAGCAAAAACAGTTTGTTAAATGATAGCTATACAAGGGAATCTATTGCATACATGCAATTACAGGAACCTATGTTGCGTTAATGAAAAAAATTTTTTTTTTGGTGTTTAACGTCTGACTATTGTGCACACTTGGGCTAATGCAGACGATGGGATGATTTATAGCGTATGAAAATGCCAAGCCCTGGCTGGGAATCGAACCCGGGTCCTTGGGGTGAAAGTCTAGTATGCTATCAACTAGGCCAACGAGGTAGCAAGTTAATGAAACAAATCATAAATGTTTTTGTTTATTACTGTGTAGTGTACACTACACTGTGCATACTTTCTCATGATCAGAACAGAAATGCCGAACTGGATGCTGGAAAGAGAACAGATTGCACTACTGATGAGGCACTTACAGGCTTAAAGTGGCAGTCATTGGACAGACACAAGGTCAGTTATCCCAAGATCGTTTCAAGGCTCAAAAAGTAATCACCGTTTTAATAACTTGTCAAAAAGTCAAGTATTCTGCCCTGATGCTGTTTAGTCGTTGGTACATAAGAATTTTGGCATTCAAAGAGCACAAAGTTCTTGAATAAAGCAGTTTTAAGAAACAATTTCATGATCTTGAAATTTGTGGAAATTCCATAGAAAGAGCAAACATTGTAAGCAAAACGTATGCTTTTCCTTAACCTCATTAACCTACTACTGCATGGACCAATTCATCATTAACCAAAAAATGGACAACCACTTTTTTCACTTCGTTACCATTCAGTTGATTACGATCTTCACTGAAATGAAACCAATCTCCTAACCTTTTGCACCATAAACCTGGCATGTCTGTTGATGAAAGTTGAATAAAGTGTTCTTCGCATTCAGAAAACAAATTACAGATCTAATCTCAACAGTGGCAGGATTTTCAACCAACTTTGCAATTCTAAACAAGCACTACAAAGCATAAACAACAAACAATGAGTCCGCAACAGGAGTCAGCTATTTCTAATCAAAGCAACTACTGCGATCGCAGCACTACCTTGATAATAAATACAAACAGAACTTAACGGACTTACCTTGTATATTTACGCAACCAATAAAACAATGAAATGTTTGTGTTCAGTGCTTATTTTTTTCTTAACATCCATTCTTTAAGCCAATGAGATTGAGGATGAGGGATCAGTGTAAATGGTAAGGGTAAAGCAACGGGAGTAACTGTGGTTCAAATTAAGAACCTTGAGGTTGCAGTTCAGAAACATAGCACACTGACAGTGCTTTCTGTTACCAGTTTCAATAAAAGAGTAAAAACAAACCTTAATTTCTTCTTTTTCTTTAACATGCTAATCACAGCCACCCGATCATAAGAATGTCCACATCTGGTATTCTTCATTGGATTTTGCATTACTTGTTTTGTAAAAGGATCAGTGTATGATTTCACTGTTTCTGTTGTAACAAGTTCTTCTTCTTCTTCATTTTCCGTGCCTAAAACATTATTTGTAGTTTAACAATAATATTAAGATGCAAATTTTTACATAACAAAACATTAAAGGTTTTATATAACAATAAAGGTGAAAAGAATTACAGCCCAATGTTAGAAAGAACTGAAATTTAGACTAAAGTGGTCCCATGAAACAAAAAAAAAAAGGTGAAAAGATTTAAAGACTTTTGAATTAATAAGGTTTATTAGTTCTGTGCAAAAATCCAATATGGCAGCAAGCAGTTTTAGGAAAAAAAATCAAATGGTCTGTCAAAATTTTATCAATGCAAGTCTTTCTGACATCAGTGATCATCTTGGAGGGCTCCCAAACGTCACCCTTGCTTCTTCCACTTACACAATCACTTCGTCCGAAACAGCTGGACATCCGGAATGCTGTTCATTATGAAAGTCCGTCTTTGAATTCTCTGCACCATTTACGCACATGTATGTTTATACATTTTTCTCCGTAGACTTCACTCAGTAGGATTTTTTTTTTTTTTTTGGTGTTTAACGTCCAACTATTGTGCACACTTGGGCTAATGCAGACGGTGGGATGATTTATAGCGTATGAAAATGCCAAGCCGTCGCTGGGAATCAAACCCGGATCCTCGGGGTGAAGATATGAACGTCCACCAGCGCAGTGTTTTTTGCACACAAAAAAGAATCACAGAGCATAATTCGCACCTGGCAGGATACAGAAGAGGCAATTCCATTATTAATTGCTACCAAGCCAAGACTGAGAGTCGCGGAGTAGGGGTTGGGAGCGGAGGAACCAAGCTGCAAGCCAAGATCACCGAATCCTGTGTAACAACGTTCGTTCGCAGCGACTATAGCGCCTTGGGAACCTTACTTTATGGACAACCCTAGTAAAAGTATATATTGTACAAGATTGATGTTTTAAACACATACAACAAGCTTATAGCTATGAAGTGTCACTAACAAAATGAAAGCCGAGCACAATGGCATCCATTTGCGGCAAAATAAATTTGTAATCAGAGTAAAAAAGGAATAATGTGGCTTACTTTTATTGTGTATCGTATTCAATTTCTCTTCAAACTCTTTGTACCATTCGTGATTTTTGAAATCTTTATTCTTCGTTTTCTTTAATTTCTGCGTTCTCAGCTTTTCATACATCTAGAAACACAGAATAATACAAATCAATGTTTTATTAGTTTTCAGTTTTAGGCTATATCATGACATATACAATACTATTTATTTTATAGTATTTATCTAATTTTTCTCGATTCAAAGAAAATATTGATTTTGAACAAATTTTATTTTCCCCCAATCTGCATCATTTATCGGACAAATTTCATTTTACTTTCAATTGCAACTTAACAAGATGTACATCACTGGAACTTTACACAATGTTTATTATGTGTACTGTCTTAGTATATAATGTAGTAATCTGAAAGAAGCGGTGAAACTAAATAAGAACAGATATGATAAGGATGGAGCTGAATGAAGGACAAGGAGTTCACTAATCCCTCCAATTACTGATATGAACTAAGACATCCAATGTCAAGCCGGTGGATGCAGCTGAGCTGATGGGTTTAGAGATCCCACGGTATATAGATAAACGGTAGGGGCCACGGTGGGCGTGCGCAGTAGACTACCGCTCGCGTGCGTCGAATCTTCACTACATTCTGCCGCTTAACAATGCGGTGTTCTGTAAATCACTGAATCTTCACTGCTACATTCTGTAATTTCCCGTTTAACAATGCAGTGTTCTGTAAATGTAGTTGGAGATTCGGTGTATTTATGTGAGTGTTTGTTTTAAGTAAAAGGTCTTTTTTGTGTAAATAAAAGGTGATAATTGTGTTTTGTGGTCGAAGTTTAATAAGTGTAAGAAAAGATTTAATTAGCCTATGTTTTGAATCCTAAAAAATACACAATTTGTTTTGTTTGCTGTTGTATAATTGTGTATGCATAACAATGCCTAATTGCGCTATTGCCAATTGCTATACTAGTGATAAGAATTTTAAAGGAAAAGGAATTACATTTCACAGAATTCCAAAAGACGAAGGCCTGAGAAAAGCGTGGGTTCATGCGTGTAAACGAGCAGATCATTTTAATTTTGATAATGTTAAAGTCTGTTCACTTCATTTTAATGACGATGATTTTGAAAGGGATTTTAAATCCGAATTACTAAATACGAAACCTAAAAAACAGCTGAAATCCGGTGTCATTCCACGTTTTAACATTCCCACCGTTGAAAATAAATGTATCAATTCTGAACGAGCTGCAAGGTTTAAAAACCGTGAAAACCAAGAAACATTAAAAAAACTTATTGACGAGTCCGATGGAAATCTACCAGGTAAATCACCTGTAAACGGAAATGACGGTGCAATTGTAACGTGTAATTCTGTAAATGAAACCCACCCTTTCGTAGTCAGTAATTTTAATACAAATATCGTTGTAAATAATGCCTCCGTAGAGGAAATGAAATGTTTAAGAAATGAAAATTTACTTTTGAAGGAACAAATTCAACTTGCATTACAAGAACTGGCCTCGGTTAAAAATAAAAATGTGGCTTTACAAAGCAATGTTACTAAGTTTAAGAATATTTTTTCTGATAATATGTGTTGAAAAATAAGTTCTAAGAAATACGTATGTTTTATTTTACTGTTTGCATAATAGGCATACGCTTATTTGCTATTTAATTTGTTGTTAATTTTTTATTTGAGATGTGCGTTTTCAGTCAAAAACATAATTATCACGGAAAATCCGCAGATACGTAATTGACAGTGTGATGTGCTTTTAACTTTCAAACAAAAAATAACCTGGAAATTTTCAAGCTATGGACCTATAATTTACTTTACTTTAATATTATGTAATATTGTATAAAATAAAATGTTTCCGTTTTGACAATGAGCGAATTCAGTAAGTAAAGTAAATAACAGCGTTATTAATGTTAGATATAAGGAATTATTATTGCAATTACTATAATACAGTTACTAACACTAACATTACAAACTGTTTTCTACTGAACACTACGTCTGAGCTTCGATGACGTCGAGGGATTCGATGACGTACTTTAGCCGGAAAGTGGTGGGGGGGACATGCGCGTGGCCCCTACTGTGAGAGATCCCACCAGCCTAGCTCATACTATTCTCATTCATCTACCCAAGACATATACTCACTATTCTACAAAACCTGGCTAACTCTATAAAGTGTAAAGCAAACCGTGTTAATGGAGTGTATGACACAGACCAAACAGTATATCATACGGAGTTCTACGGTATCTGGCAACCACCCAGTGTACCTTAGCCTTATCAATGCATGCAGGGCTCTGTGTAAGAGGACATAATTTTTTAAACTATTCACATTTTCATGAGAATAAATGTAAATAGAATGAGCGGAAACTCAGCGCACAACAAAAAGTTGGCGAAGGACACAACCTTCGTGATAAGGGTGAAGAGTAAGGAGAAAAACTGAAAGGCAATTAGCATAGTATCTGCAAGTACCTCAATAATGAACTGGGAAGTCACCAATTATAAGTGGGGAGTTACCCACCTTGAAATTTGGCAAATGCCTTTTAATATTTAGCAAAACCCACAAGAAAAGAATTTCACTGCTATTATACTATCAAAAATAATAAATAAATATAACAATGATTATTAAAATTTAGTTATAATAATTAGGTGCTTAAATTTAAAGTATTCTTAGGAACAACTACTACTTACTTCGTCAAAATTAAAATTCTCCGTACTATCAGGATCGGAAACAACCTGTTGCATTTCTTTTAAAATATCATTTTCAACTTTCCAGTCACTGTCACTTTTGCAGTAGTTTAACGTAATCGCTCTAAGTTTTTCTAATTTGGATTGAACGTCATCATCTACTGTTAAGAAATACAAGATACGAATATAGAAGCAGTGCAGTAGCACAATATACAAATACAACACGAAAAACCATTATAACCAAATGAAAGCTAACTAAAACAGTGCAGGCTATTTTACATACATTGTATTTAGAGTTGAAATTACTTTTACATAGAGCTCACCAATCCTCAACATTATATTGTTCATTGAAGAACAGTCTACAGACAAGAAACTAGACCATTATATTCAACCACAGATTTTATCTTAACTTTACTTCTGTCTGGTATCCCTTTAAGTTGGTTACAATATTATGAAACATATATCAGGATAAAGTAATTTTTCTATTTTGGTATTTATACTAAATTACTTTTCATTTTGTGATTTCCTTATTGTATTTAAATAAAAAGATGTATAGTTTGTTTTAAATACTGAAAAAGAACTGTGCAAAAACTTCTGTAAATAATTAAAAATTTGTAATGCAGCTCATCTTCTTTCACACAGTTAAAGGTATTATTATTTTTGTTCTTCAACTGCATCCTTAATCCAAATACTCACTTTTGGAGTGGATCAGTTGTTGACTGAACTATTCCTTTCTAATTAACTTATCATTAAGCTTTTTAATTTAATTATATATTCAGATCATTGTTCAGGGTAATCTTATACTATTTCACTGTTTATTTCAATGTAAAATTTCACTATTACTTCAATGTTCAATTTCACTGTAAAATTTCAATGTTTATGTCACTGTTACTTTCAATGTAAAAATATTAGCCTCTTGTCTCCAAGTCTATCATTACTGTCAAAGTTAATGACCAGCTGAATTTCCCTTAAATGATTTCAATGCTACTGTCTATGGAGTCTTGACAAAAGGGATGGTAATTTCTTAGAGTTAAATGCTGGAAGATCATTGATTTACCTTCTGGAGTAACTCTGAGTAACATTTAGTATTCCGGAATTAACAGAAGATTAAACACTCGGTTGTAAACATTTGTCGTTCAGTGGACACTATTTTTGCCACTGAACATGGTAATGGCTGATTGCTTAGAAAACTGTAATAAAATCGTCTAATGGAAGTACACGACTTTACCAATACAGCATGTTGTTATGGAAAAAACGTTTTTGATTGTTCCTAGTTCTTAAAACGGAAAAAGCGATAGGTTTAGGATACATAATGACAAAAAATCCAGTAATATCAATTCTAAAACATTGGAATAAAAACAAAATCAATATGCCCTTAGAGTTGTAGAATTACAGAAAGCTCAATATACCAATTCTGTGATAGAGCACAAAGAAGGAATACCATCGCTTTAGGTTCAACGTACTGTTATAGCCAAAAGGTAATCAATTTAATACACACATACTGCACAACAAAACTGGAAAATTACTACCTCAGCATGACAATACAGTATGTAGTAGGGTTACTAAAGTAAAATACATACTAAGTAGATTATTGACTCAAAATATAAGGAAAACACCAAAAATTCAGGTGTAAATAAAGTCTGGTGGTCATACATTTTGTTGCATCCATCTGTTACATTGTCTATTGCCTAAGATCACAGAACATTTCAAAAATAAACACACTATTCTAAGGGACAAGTGTATCATATTGTTAAGCACTGAATTCAGAAGAGAATTTTTTGTTAATGAACTGCTTTTTATTCATAATTTCACAACCAAGCTCCAATATAAAGGCTTTTGTCCACTGAACACCACTACAATATCACAAGAATACACACGTGTAAGACTAGAGTCTTCAATTGTAGACAACTATACCAATTTATCAGTTGGCATCTGAATTCTGTATAGCTCTGTTTAGGTTATTTATACACACTGAAAAGTATTAACAAACTCAGAGACTCTATAATATAGATAATGGGGATTTAATTTATTTTTCAGTCATTACCTGAAAAGGTGTCAGTTGCAAAATCACAAAAGAAAACATTGCTTGTTTTCTAAAACAAACATTTTAAAGATCTGTAAATGCAGTATTAACTAAAAGGAAGACAATGAAAGATTCCCATAATCTATATAACGATTTGAAATAAGATCCACAAAAATGTTATAATTAACTTGAATTAGATCCGATGCTTTATCAATCAACAGAACTAGTTAATTTTCTGTTATCTACATCCTTGATAAATGTTTTTGCAAAGTAATGATATGTTATAGCAGGACTCCAATTCTTGTTGTACTGGTGACTGACTACAAACAGCCATTCCCATTCCAGTCATCAGCTATTCAAGGATGCTTATACTGGATGTGGTTCAATGCACATAACTCTTAGTCGTGTTATCACAAAATAATTACACTAACTCATGCATGGTCACGTCCAATGGAATAATCTTAACCAAATATTTTCTCATTGCCAGAATGGTGTAAGTGGTTCTTTGAACAATAAAGGTATGGCTGATATAATGAACATGACAACTGACGAACTACAGGCTGTACATATGGAATAGTAACTCAAGTTAATGTTCAAAATTTCAAATAAATACAAGTTTCCCAAAAAATGAAAACCTGATTGCAGTCATTACTGATTTAAAGTAAGAACATTAAAATCTTATTTACAAAGCTTACCTTCTGAATTATTTACTATTAGTAAAGCCGTTTTGTCAAGAAGTTCTCTAGCTGATAAAATCAAGCGTTTTCGGTCACTTTCAGATGCTGAATCCATCCCAAATTATTAATGAAGTTCAATCTAGAGTTAAAGCCAAAAGTGCTTAGATATTTACTGAAACATGTTGAAATAATGTTAAAGAACACATTATGAAATATCACATAGACCTAATTAAAAATAAACAAGGAAATATGGCTTCAATAAACAAGGATGTGACAGGATCATGTGATTTCTGCCAGTTTAAGGAAACTGTCTTTTATAGACAAATTTTTGCTTTTAATTTTAAAATTTAGTCAAAATTTTAAAAAATCTAAAAAAAAATTAACTAAAATTGTTTCAAAAAGTGCATATTTTAAAATTAATTCTACTAATAGTTAGTACTGTTGTAAATCACCTGGTAAAATATAAACTTGTTTTATAAATGGATTCATTGACAAAATAATTGAAAACTGAAGCTTGTTTTTCCATTAAAATATATATGAATACATATACAACAGGAAAGTGCACAAAAGTGCTATAAAATGATATGTCCCCCAGCTCTCTAGCTCAATTAGGAAAGATCCTATAGCAATTCAAGAAAATCCCATTTGAAGTTTTTGGGCAAAAATTTGAAAATTTACATAGCTGCAATTCAAAAATCTATCTTGATAAATCTTGACATATCTTGATAAAATTTGGTATTTTCCCAAGTTTTTATAAATAGTACATCTGTGTAAAATTTTATTTTAAAAAATTTATCTGAATTTCCCTCATTTGAGATAGTGAGGTAAATTTTGTTTTAAAATTATGTTGATCTGACCTGGAACATGACCCTATGATATGACTGGATAAAGAAACTACTGACCTATTCATATCCAGGTGTAAGGTACCTGTAATCCTCGGCTATCTATGATTAGGCAGATTATATCATTAGTATGACATACTAATGATATAATCTGCCTAATCATAGATAAAAAGGTACCACACCTGGATAAAAAAGAACTGGGCAAACCAACCATCAGATGATCATGCAGGTATGATGTACAGATAACTTCCTGTATGATCTATCAGAACAGTATGATTGCAGTAATTCTATTTTTATTTAATCGTGCTTGTGCCGTTGTGAAAACATAGACATACTGTTCTAATACATCTATGGAATAGATTAATAAGAAGTTCTAATGAAAAATGGGCATTTCTAATTCTGCAAAAGGGAGTAATGGTTCATATTGATCTAATAATAACTACTTTGTCAATTACGCCTGGATACTGAATAACAATATAATCTTGGTATTTCTGACTTTAAGGACTTTTATAAAAGTCATGATTTCAAAGATTTTTTTGTTTTTATTATTTGATATCATTTCTTTGACAGATATTAACCTGCGGAAGATTAAATTTATTTTGATGAATTATTATCTTTAGCCATTTATTACCAAATTATATTCTGTCACTGACGTTTACTTTGCATGGAACATACTGAATTTAATACAAAGCATTCATACACGAAAGTCAGCGATCAAGGTTGTGCTCATCATGTGTGTCATCACTTAAAATAAATCATTCATTATTTTGACAGTTATTGTTGTGGAAATATTATTTAAAAAATAGCTGCTGTTATTTGTGAATTTTGCGATTTGTCTCGATTAAGAGATACTGGTATGAAGTTTTGACACACAATTCAATGATCTGGCATTTAAAAAACCACTTCATGGGATATTTCGCCGAATTTCAATTTAAATACAAATACAGTAATTATAAGCAAAGAATTCAGTCTTTACAAAGCATTGGCAGCATTATATTGCTGCAATGACACTTCTTACAAAGTGTTTATAAACTAGTCCTTCTAAGGAATACTAGTTACATACACAGCATCTGAAACACCCAACAGCGGAGTCGAGTTAGGTTATCAATTTCTCTTTTTTTTAATAAAATTCATATTCTTTTCATTATTAATAAAACACATTTATCATTTTCACGATTAAAAACAAGTTTCCTACTTTCGCACCATAGTCATTTTGAGGTTATATTTGTCACTTTTTTGTAACTGCCCTTGTTTCTGCACTTTTATATTTTGAATTATTACTATTGGGCATATATATATACGTTTATAGTACAAAAAGTACCAAAATTGACAAAAGTCCCTGAAACTTAGTATTTCTATAACCTACTTTCTGCAGAACTACAAGCATAAAACTTAAATAGATTTGCAAAATAACTGCAATTATTTTAAAAAATAAGTTTCAAAGTTAGTTTACCACCACTTTTAATGTATTATATTGTATATTTTAACTTGTATTAGAGATTTATATTTGTATTTTGTAAACAAGTTTAAATCACAGATTATAGGGATGGCTTGAAATTCTTAACAGCAAAGATTATAACAACAAGATTAGAACAAACAGATTATAAAAGGCTAAACAGTGTGCAACGTGCCTTCTGTTATGTTTGTTCATAAACTAATATATATTATATCTATGGTTTTTTTCTCTATTTGTTTCACCAAACTTTGAAATACACTAAATCAATCACTTTTTAATATTCTGTACCTTCCTCGTAGCCCAGTATTGCTACATTCGTTGTGATCTTGCTTTTCTTTCTTCGTCAGAGATTTGGATCGTTCGCTTGGACCTGACTCTGCCTTGGAACCGTTGCTTCTTGTCCTTGGTTATTGTTTTGGCTGTTCCGTCCATGAGCATAGTGTCAGTGATCTGCAGTTCTGTTATGTCTTTCTCCGTTTCTCTAAACCAAAGTGGTTTGGCTCTTCTACTGCGAAAGTAGTCAAATATTTTATTGGTTAGTCTATTTTTGTCCATTCGGAGGATGTGCCTATAAAAATCAATTCTCCTTTTTCTTATTGTGTCTGATAGTGTTTCAGTTTTTTGGTAAAGAGTTTCATTACTGATGTGGAGTAATTGGTTGTTACGGAATTTGGGGCCTAAGATTTTTCGTAATATCTTTCTTTCTTTGATCTCCAGCCTTTCAAGTGGGCCCTGGGTTGTGAGAGATAATGTTTCAGCTGCATATAAGACTTCTGGTTTAATTTCCGTATGATAATGCCTTACCTTTGTATTCCAGGAGAGGGACTTCTTGTTGTATGTGTCCTTAGTAAGTTGGAAGGCTAATTCAACTTTATTTCTCCTAGATTTCATAGCTTTTTTCTCTGATGTGGAGTAATTGGTTGTTACGGAATTTGGGGCCTAAGATATGGTTTTTTTTATTTATCTACATTTTTTTTTAACTTCTGACTATTGTGCACACTTGGGCTAATGCAGACGATGGGATGATTTATAGCGTATGAAAATGCCAAGTCTTTGCCGGGAATCGAACCCGGATCCTCGGGGTGAAAGCCTAGTACGCTATCAACTAGGCCACCGAGGCGGCTAGTTAATTATTTATCTACAATTAATTTAGGTTATATCCTTGAGTCTACCGACTAAAGCACCTATTTTAGCTGTTTGAATGGTTTCTATACCATTTTTCCTAAATATGTTATTTTACGGTTTTTTGTGATGAAGACTTTCAATGAACTTTGTATTATGTGGTCTTATTATAAATTGTTATCCATCCTTGTACTATTTTATAATTTAATTAAATTTTCAGAACTTAAACTATATAATATATGTAAAAATTCAAAAAAAATATGTGCAACTATAAATTATTTAAAATTTAAAAAATACATAATATATTAATAATAATAATAATAATAATAATATATAATCATATATATTACATTATATATATATATATATATATATATATATATATATATAATTTATTAATCACTAAGTCAAATAAAAATTACTCAATTTATATGTAGGTACTTACTGTTTCATCAAAAAAAATTGTTAATCTATGTAATCAATTATTATTTAATACTTAATGACAACATTTTTTAATTCACACATCAAATTAAAATAATAATTAAAAAATTTGAACAATAGGATAAGAAAAAGAAAAATATGATCAGCTGTTAAAAAATTAAAATTAATTATTTATTCTATTCTTTAAAAATGGCTTAAAATTAATTAATTTTATAACTAATTCATTAGCTGGCTATTTGTGTTGAACCAAAGCTTGCGTTAAGGAAGTTGTCACTTTATTTAAAGACATGTGTTGCTCATTGTTTTTATAGTGTGACAAGTAATTGTGTAATATACTTTTTTCACATTTAATAGCATTAAAATAATTACTTAGCTTATTTAATATAGTATTGTAATCTTTCCTAATTGTTTTAATCGTGCCTAAGTTATAAAATAATTAGAACTAGCTTTCATATTGAAGAACTACTTTTCTGTGTGTGCTGATGCGGAGAGATACCAGTATATAACGTACTGTGGAGGTTTTTTCATGGCCTCTTCCTTTAGGAGAATAGGTTCTGTTCACGTGTGGTTGTGTCTACAACACACAACCCACCTAAGTTCGTGAAAAACTAATTCTTAAAAAACAAAAAAAATTAAAAAACTTTAAAACAACCAAAAAAATAGAAAAATTGTAAAAGTAACCATAAAACAAGTTAGTTTGTTTTAAAAAACGTGGTTCGTTTCAACATCTGCAACGTGGGCAAAGAGATACTGCATTCAACGAGTAAGATTTTTACAAATTTCATTAAAGTTCAATTTAATTTAAAATATCAACAATGAATCCAGGTCCAGGCGGTCCAAATTATCCCATGGCATCGTTGTATGTCGGGGATCTGCATAGTGATGTAACCGAAGCCATGCTGTTTGAAAAATTTTCAACGGCTGGACCAGTTCTTTCAATCAGGGTTTGCAGAGATGTAATAACTAGAAGATCTCTTGGATATGCCTATGTCAACTTTCAACAACCAGCAGATGGTAAGTCTAGTTTTTACACATTTTTAGGCTATTCACTTAGACATAGTACTAGTTTTAAGAACTTAGCCTAGGAACTGAAAACATAGTGTAATGTAGTCTATTATGTTTAAGGGCAATATGATTGTATTATGCGTAATACAGTACACTACGTCTACCAAAGTGTACCTTCGAGCATATGTAGAGTACATTTGATTTTTTAAAGTTGTCAAATTTGAGCTGTCGTTTCCTACTTTTAGCTTATTAGGCCTAGTGTTTTTCCATCACAGTTGTCCGCCCTTAGTATGCATGTTTTAGACTATATATGCCTAAGTAAAGTTATATTCATTTGCTTTTGAATTGTGTTCTGTCAGTTATGAAGTGCGTTTGCTAACTCTCTCTAGGGTAGGGAGTGACATTGTTACATTAGAATTTTAAAACTTGCTTCTACTCATATTAGTATTGAGGAGCATAGAGTTTAGTTCTATAGATATTTGTAAAGTCAAAATGTTGGTAGGCCGTATTATAGGATTTTCGTAATCTAGTTGTAGTTAATCATATTGTTCTGCTAACAATAGGTATTTTATCTAACTGACATCAAAGATGAGATTTTGGGTAGGCTACTAGTTAATTAGCAACAGAACAGTAAGGAAAATAACTTTTTAAGTTAAAAATGTTCTTTTTTTTGTTGTGGGCTACTGTAATAGGTCCTAGAGATACCAATCACTGAGTATTATCCTACCAAATATCTATAAATGTGTAATTAACAGTAGTCTTTTTTTTACAAAATTTTGTAACAAAGCACGTTATTTTATCTAGCAATTGGCATAAATAACAATCAAAGCATATTTGGAATTCCCATGTTGGACTTACACTAGATCACAGATATTTTTATAATGCGGAGTGATACTACTTGGTGACCTAAGTGTGTGAAATTCTACATACTGCTTGTAATGTAGATAGTAGTGATGTTGAATATTTGTTAATAATTGTATAAAATTGTAACAATCATCTTTCTGTGGAATTATATTAGTTAATTCCATCATAAGAGGTTTACATTATGTTATGATGGAACAATATTTATTCATATGGCAGAACATTGTTTTACAAAGCATAAAATATTTATTATAAATATGACTAGATTAACCCCTAATCAATGCAATAATCAATTGTCTCATAACAATAAAATATATAATAGAAAACCCCTAACAATTGTCAATAAATAAGACAGTTGGCTCATGAAGCTCAATAGAATTAAGTTAAAAAAATACAATAATTAAATTACTGTGTACAAAGATTAATAAATATGTCAAAGTTACAAATATTATTAAACCTTCATTAATGATAGAAAGTGTATCACTATTAAGTTATTATCACTGAGCTACCACAAGTCTATCATTAATACCATATTTATTATTTATGCACCAGTGGAAAACAAGACAGCAAGCAATAATAGTGCTATCTCAACAATCCAACAATAATAGTATCATAAATTATTGAAGTTTAAATTCAGCATTGACGATAATTACAAGTATTATTATAATACTAATATATCTCACTACAATATCCATAAAGTTATACTATCCATTTTGGTATATACCAGTCACAATACATGGTCATACACAAATTAATTGACTTATATCATAAAAACATAAGATTATATAATATAGAATGGCTCAAAAATTGAAAATCTAAGACAATGGAAAATGTTTGCTTCCTATATGCTTGAAGGGTCAGTCCAAATAAATCTAACCAGTATTTTTTAAACGCATGAGTCGTGGCACAGTACTGTGGGAAGAGTAAGCAGTTACATGGTGACGTTTAGAAAAAGTCTGGACCAATTGAATTTTGTTTGAAATGTGTAAGTCAATCGATTAAAGAAGTTCAGGACAGTCAACTAAGCCATTAACAATTCAGCCAAAAAGAAATAACAGGCCTATAGTATATCTATATATAATAATAATTATATATATATATATATATATATATTAAACATCTGAACATAATCGAAGCGTAATTTAATTCACACAAACATGATTTTTTTTATTACATCAAAATATTACAAAAGAGAAAGTAATTTTTAATAACAAATTAGCCTATGTAAGGAACAGTACTTGTTTTGTCTAACTTATTCATCAAAGTTGATATTTATTGTTTATAATAATAATTTTACAATAGGCTTAATAGTATTTAAAAAGATGTGTATAGACAAGTACAAGAGTGGTAGATCATTATCAAAAAGCTGACTATTTTGTGAAGAAATTAGTGATAACCAGGACCAATATAGAAATCAATAGTCTAGAGATTACACTAACACTTTGAAGAATAAAAGTTACCATAACCTAACCATAGGTTAAGATTTTCTTTTATCCACATCTTTAGGCCTATGGCCTCTTAGGTCAGACCCTTCACCTAAATATCTAAGTTGCATGATTCTTTTTAACAAATTCTTCACTAAATTTTTTCTATCTTATGTACTGTATTTTTTTTTTTTTTTTTTTTTGTCCGACTATTGTGCACACTTGGGCTAATGCAGATGATGGGATGATTTATAGCGTATGAAAATGCCAAGCCCTCGCCTGGAATCGAACCCGGGTCCTCAGAGTGAAAGCCTAGTACACTAACCACTAGGCCACCGAGGCGGCTCTAAATTATCTTATGTACTGTAGTGATCATCATTGTTCTCTTAAAAAATAGTTTGCTCTTGATAATGGTTCTCCATTACTACAAAAATAAATTGGCCACCTTTTAAATGCTCTGCCTTTAGGATTTATAAAGTTGACAGCATAGTCCTTAATATTAGAAAAACAAGACCCAAACAAAACAGGACTGATATAGGTTAAATTATATTAAAACTAACATCCAGTTTAAAAAACAATTAGTGAACATCCGCATCTTTATTAAAAAATAATAGCCTAGACTATACAATTACTTTTAGTTATTAGTTGATTAACCCTTTGCGCTGGGAGAGTCCACTATTTGTGGTTATCGATGATGAAATAAAATTTGATAAGTATTTACTGCATTGTCCCTAGTGCTCAATGGGGTTACGCCTAGAGTTCAGAATTAAATCATACATGTTTGGATTTATTCTTTAAAATCGATAACTTTTTTATCTGTCAGTATAATAATTTTTGCATAAAATTTTGCGATTAATATTTTTAACATTAAATCATTAGTTTATTGATATAGAAATTAATAGTTTTTAAATATATATCATTTTAATGTATAATTTTCTTTATTCTTAAAAAAAACTGTTTATTTGCATAAATATGTGTTAAAGTGTTTTTAATTAACATTTTTATTTACAATATATATATATAATTTTAAGAATAAAACAAGCTTCGGGTATTTTCGACATTATTATATGTTATTACTGAAGTGTAAATTCCAAACATAGACTAATACACTAATAATAATTTCTTTAAATAATCAAAAGTGTTTGGAAAATCAATTCTATATAGGTCACAAAACATTAGCACAAAACATGGTAGCTCAACTGTACTTACCAATAATGTCAGACATTGAAAATGCCAATATAGGCTAATCTAATGAACTAATTCACTTAAATTGTAACAAAATTAACAAAAATAGTTTATAATAGTAACATCTAACTAAATCTTTCAAAAAGTATAGACACATGGCACAAATGACTTGATTAGATGTAAATTAATATGGCTGAGTCAATGACTGCTTCAAATAGGTCAGTAATTCCCTGATAGATTGTAGCATTTCCGAAGTATATTGTCTCTTACCTAGAATTTATAGGAAAAAAGTAAATAGTAGTGGAAATAGGGCTACTTTGGGCAGGACAGTTCAACTGTAGCAGAAAGTAATAAAAGCCACTTCAAGTGGCCTGTTCAAGTTGAGATGACAGAATGCTACTTAACATCGCCAGCCTCATCAACAAAAGTATAGTAGCCACAAAGTATTGCCTTCCGAGCTAAGAGAAAGATTTAAATAACATTCGGCCAATCGCAAAGGGTTATAGGTTTTTACATAATGTAATAATGAATAAAGTACATTTATCTGCACAAATAGTATTTTTAAATTATAAATAACTGACATATAGTTCAAATGCTAGCAGAACAGGCTTTTTAAAAAGCCTGTTGTTATCATGGTTTTCATAATTAATCCACTTGTATTTCCACTAAACTTAGAAACGTTTTGCTCCAAA
Organism: Callitettix versicolor; assembly: GCA_022606455.1. Taxonomy (NCBI): domain Eukaryota; kingdom Metazoa; phylum Arthropoda; class Insecta; order Hemiptera; family Cercopidae; genus Callitettix; species Callitettix versicolor. Next base: position 68,102,378 of record CM040184.1, read on the forward strand.
ACTTTTTACAAGAATGATACATGTTATGCTTGCATCATCATTTAAAGTCTGGTATAAGGTAGGGTGAAGCCCACCATAAAATAACAGTGGAGCTTTTTAGCTCAAAAACTTTTGAAAGAAGATACATGTTTTTGTGAATTTTTCATAGTAAATTGAACAAAAACTACAGTATTTCCTTGTAGTTTTGTTCTTTATAACATTTTCATTTAATTAATGCAGTACTCTTTTTGGTTAAAGCAAATGTTGAAAATGTAATTCATTTAAATATACAGCTCTTGTGTTGGCATCATGTGTTTGTAAAATAACATAGGCCTATGAATTCCATTCCTTGTGACCTTATCCTTTCACTCAAGGAAAGTGTGTTGAGTCACCATCTGATTATAATATCAGTTACAAAGCTGGGAATTCCATTTCTCCATACATTACACAGTTACTAATTCACAAAGCTTATCATTTACTATAATATATATATTTAATGGTAAATTGTTAGAATATCTAACTGTAATTGGTTATAATTACAAAATTAATTTATTTTAGGCTTAAAGTTTCATTTTTGTTTTAAAATAATAATTTTAAATACAATCAGTCATTATTAATATGTGTGACAACTTTTATATGTATACAAAAATGTGAATTTTTATAGTGAAAACTTATTGTCAAATTTAAGTTCAATGTATTATTCTGTTATAACTAGTCATAAAAAAAAACTTTTTGCAGTAGGCCTTAATGAATAAATAGGCTATATTCCACAAATGTCTGCGACAGCTGGTTTAAATTATTTAAAAAGTAAAATGAAGTTAAAAGTAATGTTTTATATATATATATATATATATATATATATATATATATATATATATATATATATATATATAGATAAAATGGACGGAGGAGCGGAAGAGGATCCATGGGGACAGTATGAGGGAGGTGTGGAGGATTAGAAGGAACAAGACATGAGTCGGAGTGCTTTGCGTGATCCAACAGGGTCTATGCATGAATAATAATAATAATAATAATAATATATATATAAACAAACCTTTTCGTTAACATGTTTCCTTGAAATAGATTTTATAAATATATTTCATTAAATTTTCTTTTCTAGCTGAAAGAGCACTGGACACCATGAATTTTGACATACTTAAAGGACGCCCAATCAGAATAATGTGGTCACAACGTGATCCCTCCCTACGTAAATCTGGCGTTGGAAATGTGTTCATTAAAAATTTAGATAAAAGTATTGACAATAAAGCTATGTATGATACATTTTCTGCCTTTGGAAACATCCTTAGCTGTAAGGTAGGTCTAACCAATATTAGTAATCACATTGCAACAGAAACTTATTTAAATGTTATTATATTTGAATAGTCAGTTTCTAGTTGCACTGTATTGTTTTTATAATTTCTATTTCTACCTCACTGTTATTATCATTTTCTATTTTCTACTGTAGTCTCTTATTTTTAACATTTTTTGTTCCGATTGTTTTGACCATTTTCTAATTTGTACTTCGTTGTTTATATTATTTTCTAGTTTCTGCTGTAGGTTACTGTTTTTACAATTTTCTGAACTGAAATGCCGCACAAAACTTGGTTATCAAGCATAATATATTATTTGATAAAACAAGATGACAGTTTTTTTTAGATAAACTTTTATTGTTGAAATAAATATTTACCTTTAGTGATTTGTGTTTAAATTATTGATGCTTTACTATTCATTTAAGGAAATGTTTATATAATATTTACTGTGATGATAATTTTGTAGGCTTTTCACCCCCACAAAAAAAAGAATTGTTAAGACAAAGAATATTAAGACAAAGCTTTGGACAGTGTTTAGTTATATACACAAACCTTGCTCTGGATAAAAAGTTGCACTAATATTTCACAAAAATGGGTTTGAGTAATCGTAATCATAAGAGCAACTTTTGAAAAGCAAAATTGGCAGGCCAATGATTAATGAACTAATTCTTTTATTACCAGTAGCTAGCCTACTTTAATGACACCGTATGTTACACTAAATGAAATTTTGTGCTTAGTAGTGATAAAGTAGAATCAATGTTTTAGAAATGGACTTCCGCTATGTCATCATCCTCTCCTAGCAACGTCACATGCTTAGTATTTATAAGCATGTGACATGTGACTATAGTTTGCAGAGAAATTAAATTTGAAATACTGTTTATAAAAATATTAATTTCTTCATTTTTAATGTATAGTTATAGAACCTCAAATAAGTAAAAAAAATTAGAAGATATAACTAAATGTTTACCATTCAGCAAAAAACTGATTTAATAATACTTTTTTCTTTAACTCTACCAAACACCTAAAAGCTTGATATTTGTATGGAAAAATTTGCTCTAGATATTGTTAAGTTATCAAAAATTGTTTGCTGTATTCATTTTACTTGTTGAATTTTTGTTGATTAATATTGCTGAAGGAAATATGCAGAATAATCGTTAAAACAGGTAAATTGCCATATAGTTTTTAAAATGATTTTAGCTAATTGTACTTGTTAATCTGAACATTTTTTATACCATGTTTTTGGAGTCATCCATGATCTTTCTGTCCCAAAGTACATGTAACGGAAAATATGATGACAGTGAACTGTATAGTTCAGGCACACTGTTTTGTTGAAATAACTATATATGAATGATCATAACTGTTACCACTCTCGTGCAGGTCTCTTGGTATTATTTAGCTATTCTCATTGCAACAGTGTCATAGACAGACAGGCAGGAAGGTAGGATTTTCTTCTATTCTACATTGCATGTAGCCTGTCCCATAGTGTACTGTAGATAAAATGGAATATTGTGATTATCAAAAGTCAATCTCCCTGAAAGCTTATAAAAAACAAAAACCTTTATTCAGAGTCATAACTTGTGGTTTTTAAGTATTTAAATAAGTTTTTGTATACTAAAAATGGTTTGTTTGATTATATTTCCCTATTACACAGTTTCGTGTAGGTCAGTAAGCGAGAGGCTTTATTGAATGTGAAGGCTCCATAGTTTTACTAACCGATTTTCTTTTTCCCCAGGTTGCCCAAGACGAAACTGGAGCTTCTAAAGGGTATGGATTTGTCCATTTCGAAACCGAGGAGTCGGCCAACAAGTCCATTGACAAAGTGAATGGAATGTTGTTGAATGGCAAGAAGGTAAGATTAAGTTATCATTAACTCTTGTTGTCAACTCTAAAATTTTCCAGTTGACTCTTAAATAACATAATCACTTTTTTGTGTAGGTATTCGTCGGCAAATTCATCCCCCGGAAAGAACGCGAGAAGGAACTTGGTGAAAAAGCCAAATTGTTCACTAACGTTTACATTAAGAACTTCGGAGATGACTTTAGTGATGATACATTGAAAGATATGTTTGAGAAGTATGGAGTTATCACAAGTCACAAGGTAATAAGTATTGAATTTGATCTAATCAGCTTACTAACCTTAAATTGAGCAAATAACACTTGATAAATCTGTTCAATAAAAATTAAAACCGCCTTTCCTGTTTGTGAAAGGATATCTATAAATACTAAACATTTCATTTCGTAAGAATGTCACATTTATTCTTGTTCAAACCTTTAATTAACTAATAACATATCTGCACGCTTGGAGTAGGCCTTTTAAACGAAAATAAGTTATAATAATTATAAATTTTTTAATCAAGGTGTTGGCTTGTTTTACTTTTGAAAAATCTTTAATTTCATATACTACAAAAAAAATTATTAATCGTTTTACAATTCAAACTGTGATTTTTTTAGAAGTTCATAATTTCAAAAGCACATTTTTTTAATAATAATAAATTACTAATAGGACAAAATATCTTTATTATACGTACAAAAGCCATGCAATCCTATCTTAGTCTTTTCGCCCATTATTTTTGACACATTTCTAACTAAATTTTCGAAAATTATCAACACTTCAATTTCCAATATTACTTAATACACACTTGTATATCATACTTGATATTTAAAGTTATTTTACAATTATTCTAAATTTTTTATAAATTGAGGATTTTTCAAAATTTATGCTAATTTATTATTGAAATAAAAGAAGCTAAACATGAAATCATAACTTACAGCTATACTAAGCTGCCATTCCCCCTAAAAATCGAAATACTTATTCATAATCAACAGTCCTTTGAAATGAGATACCATTTAGTTTAATCTCTTAATATTGTTTATTTTAATAAATAATACTAACGGTTAAATAATGCGTATAACAAATTTGGTTTTAAAACTTGTGTTTTTCCTTGTAATGTTTAGGATTGTTACTTAGTTTCAAATTATATCACTAACAAATCCATATGTGAATGCAATTCTAACTTCTTTAGTAGGTTTTTTTTTAATAAGAGGATTGAGGAATATGTTTGTTCTGTAAGGCAAAAAAATATATCCCTGGGTATCAAGCGAAAATATAATTATGACTTCACCATGATGAAAGCCATAGTACTAACCACAATATGTCTGAGTAGAATGAGGTCTTGCTGGCTGAATTGTTCTATGGCATTTAGTTCCATTAATTGTTCAGTGTAATTTTATTTTTTTATGGCCTATTTCTAATTATTCAATATACAATTCAGTATGCAATGTTGTATTATGTAATATATAGTACTCAGTTTTCCGACACACGCACACACATTTCTCCTATTTGTTATTGGTGAAGGTCTGGCTGCCAATATGAGTACAGAAATGTATTTAGAGTAAAATGTAGAATGCTTGAAACTTTTATACACATTTAGGCTAGGTTAACCAGTTCTTCACTGTGTCCTAAATGTTAACTTTGTACAGAATTGTATCTAAAACATGTTTTGTTATGTAATGCTTTTTAAGTTAGTATATAAGTTATACGTACAAGTTAATAATTTTGTAGTTTCTTGAAGTATGTCCAGGATTGATAAGGTGTAAGTAAACTAATATTATTTTTTTAAATTTTAATTATTCAGTTAGTTACATAAAGTCCCCAAACATTGACGATAAATCAGGTGATAAAACCAAGATATGTTTTTGTATGACTAGCAACAATTTGTTTTTTTTTCTTATGCAAATGTTTTTAAAGACAGTACGCTTACAAAAATTGAAATGGTTTCCTTTTCATAACATTTATTTTAGATTAAAACACATTTTTATGATAAATGAATTTCGAATTTAATAAAACCTCATACAATGTTACAGTAATTAATAAAGGAATGTTCAAATTGCAATACAATAGAACCCCTCTTAATAGACAGCATAACAGATTGTGTATACAACGATTTGATGTCTATCGTGACATCTTTGTAGTTCTGTAAAAGTAGCCAGTTCTGTTACTTTAAGGTAAGACAGTTTAAACACAGTTTTAAGAGTAAATATAAAAAAAACTGTCTATAGATAGGTCAGTAAATAACTATTCACAATCAGTCACATGTTGAGTTGTCATCTAACATGGGTCAATAGAGCTTGCTTATTTATTTCCCCCTTATGAAGCCTATAATTGTTTATGTAGAAAACAAGGCTCATTATAGTTCTTAAAGCACTTGGTGTAAAGCGGGACACCAATTCGTTTCCAGGAAGTGGTCTGGTCAAAAACATTAAAAATATGATTTTGTTTTGCTTTAATACATCAACAATTTCTAAAAAAAACTGACCTACTCGTAATTTCTGTTGCCCAGAATTTGATGTACGTATCCATTTTGAGAATGTCTGCTATTATAAGGTCTTTTAAGCCTAGAATAGCTCATCTCAGTTAGGGAATACAAAAGTGTCCATTTTAACAGACAACGCTTTTTGGAAGTGTCCGTTAAAGGAAATTTCACTGTTTATCATTGTTTAGTAAAATAAAACGGTTAAAAATTTAAAAAATACGTATTAACTGTAATTTATGTATATGTGTATTACATTTATAAATAATTTATGTATATACGTATTACAAATACTGTATTACAGTGAAAAGGTTTTTTTTTGTACTTGTTAATCCACTTGTACAAATCCAAGAAATCTGTTTGGTAGGCCAGGACAAAAATATTTTCAGCACACACACACACACACACACACACACACACACACACACAATACTTATGTATTTGTTTACTTTTTTTTATCAACAACTTCAAGCCTGTTTTTTAATTGGTGGTGGTTTTTTGTAATTATGGGGTGCAACGTGAGTTAAAAATAATAGAGGTTGTGATCATGATCAAATTTTCACCTTTTAAACTCAACAGAAATTTTAATTATTTCATTATCTGTAACTCACTTTTACCCAATTTGTTGAATGGAGGTTTGACTGTAAATTTTTTTTAATAAAAGCTAATATTATAAAGCCTAAACATAATAATAATTATTATCTGTTTGGTAGCACTGTTTTATTTGGTTACTCTTGGTATTCTGTTATTTAACCTTCTTGAATTGTTTATAGATGTAAACAATAAATCTTAATGAAACAATGATTTTCTAATGATCTAACATATTTACTTACCTGTAATATTGTTCTGTTATAACCATGGTATGCAGAAAAATTACCAGAATTAATTTTGTAAATTTTGAATATCATTTTAATTTCCTCATTATATGAAGTATAAAGAATGTTTACTAATCATGGGGAAAAAATCGACTTCAGTCTTTTGATGATGTGCGAGTAAAAAAGTGGCCTTTATTTGAAAGTTTATATTATTGTACACTAAACTAATGATTGATTTTGATGAAATTTTAAAACCTATTTTTTTAAGAAAAAAAGTTTGTTTTTTTTCAAAATGGGCTTTAATAATTTTGATCAAATGTAGACCATAAGTACACAAACAAAACATATGCGTCACTATAACTGTAAAATAATAAAAAAATTGATTCAGAGTCTGTAAAAAGATCTGCCTTTGATCTTAAAAAAGATAATTTTAAAGTTTCATGATTTGAGGTCAGTGTAAGAAATTTGAAATAATAAAACTTTAAGGTACAAGAGCAATTTTTTTTTAAAAAATTGATAAGACTACCACTGTTAAATTTATTCTTTTTTCAATTTACATGTGAACTGTAAATTTCTATAATTTTCAGAATTATTACAGTCACTTGTTACGAATATTCTCATATGACCTCAAAGTTTGAGGAAAATCTGATCAACCAATTCTTATAAATTAGACAGAATTTCTTTCTGTTTTCCTGGTACTCTCTGAACCAACATTTTTTGTGGAATTAATTGAATTTTAAGAAGTTTTTGTATTATTTTTCAAATAATTGTTTATTTTAAGGTGCTTATATTATTTTTTTAATAACTACAAAAGCAGTTACCTCTCACAACCCATTTCTTTCTACCTTCAACCCAAGTCCACTTGTTAAACTCAAGTACTATTTCAGTAAACCAATTAATGCTTTTATTGGCCAGTCTGTTTAGTCTATAGAGTCTAAACGATTCAATTGGATTTAAACTCATCAATTAGATTCAAAACATCAATTAGATTATAAACAGAAAATAATGTGATAAGAACGTTTTATTCCCATTGATATTCAAAATGCAAATTATGATTTAAAATTAAAATTAAATTTACATTGATCAAATTTCAATAAAGTCCGTAAATATAGTTCTTTTTTCTGTCGTTTAGTAATAAGAAAAACTGAAATTTAAACCTTCCATATTGTTACATTTGTTTTGTTACAAAAGGAAACATGTCCTATTTAACTTGTTTGCTTTAAAAGCTGTTTGGAAATGGATTAGATAAACAATGAATTGTTCAAAGCCTGACTTTGTACCTCTAATCTCTGAGTCAGCCTTGATACATCAGTTGTTTGTGTTCCGTATTACAAAACTGCTAGGAATGCAAATACCAATCATTGCACCATTTCCTGAATTCATTTTCTAAGTCCCAGATTTTATTTGTGGTTTAACACCTTTAGTGAATGTCATTTAGACTAAATGAAGACAGGCGATTGACATAACAAAAGGAAAATAAATATTGTATTCGTAATAATATTGTAACCATTATTTTAGACTGAAGATACTTTCATATAAAACATAAATAAAAGAATTATCTCAATAAATGACCAATCTATAAGAACATTATTAAGAAAGAGAAACTATAAAATATAGTCCACAAGTACTGAATTTTATTTGTTTGTTATTTTAATGCGAAAAGCACATTGAGGCTATTATCGCCTCCCTAAATGTAAGTGTGAGTGTAAAGTGTTCAAGTCGTAAGTGTAATTGTGTGTTACTCGGGTAACGCAAGGGACGTCTAAATCCTCCACAAGTACTGAAACAAAATGTATAGGTACCTCTATAAAATTGGTTTTAGGATCTGTCGTAAATAGGTAAAACATTTGCCTAATTTTCCAAAATCATTCCATCAGATTTTGCTCATGTCTGACTATTTATAAAGGTTTGTGGCTAAACCATTTTAACAGATTTGAGGTAAAAAAGAAATTTATGGTTTTAAAGTAAAATAGAGAAAAACAAGAAGCTTCGACAATTGTGATTTCTTTTTTTTTATTCTAAACCATAAATTCTATTTACTTACCCTGATTCCTGTTGTACGTAATATGCAGGCACCCTTTTGGGTTGCGGAGAATTTTCGATAATCATGGTTAAAAACAAAAATTGCCAAAAAAGAAAAAGAAGAAAAGTTCTTCTTCTTCTTCCAATGGCTCCTTTTGGTTCACACCATTTTGGATCTTGCTTCTCAATACAAACCAGGAAAGTCCCTTCATCCCTGCTTCCCTCTACCCAGGCCCTCGCAGATCAGTAAGTGATCCTTGTCCATAACATACACATCTTTTGAACAAATCTTGCACTTGTCAGAGGTTATTAGTCTCATCCTATGGAGATGCTTGGCAAGACAATCGTGACCAGTTTCCAAGCGGAAATTTGCTACAGCTATTTTGCATGGAAGCATCTTATTGTCCTTAAATGGATCATAAGCTTTGTCTTGTAGGTTTTCTTCATTTCACTAACAAATTTTTGCTGTGAGTCTGTTTTTGTTCTTACAACTGCTTGTAATGACAGGGAGCCTGCTGGCTTTTGAATAATTTTTGTTCCTCTCTTCGCCAAATTATCCGCAGCTTCATTTCCCATGAATCCCACGTGTGCAGGCAAACAAAAAGTAGAATGCAGGAGAAGTTCAACACACTAGCAGATGAATCTGTACACTTTTCATAATGTATTTGTGTGTAATGAAGTTGATTGAGAAGGGAATAATAAAAAGATTCAAATATTGTAAGAATAAAATGTTACTGCACACCATTCATAAAAGCAAAACAAATTTCAATTTTAATACATGTATATCTTTTTATTAGTTTAAAAAAAATACTTTGTACAGTTTTTAAATTTATAATTCTTGTATTGTGTTTATATGATGAATTTTAAGGAAAATATTTTTATTTGTTCAGCTCTGCACTAAGTTTTACCAATAAATCGTTATAGGGAGAATTTGAGTTTGTTGGATTGTTCGTATTTATGAAAATTTTGTCCTTTTCAAAACTTACAGGCAGACTTGTACTTCTAAATCCTCCTGTATATGAATGAGGGACAGAGACAGTCTATGCAGTGTGCCTAGCTCATTTAAACATTTACATTATCTCAAGTTTATTTAAGGAAGGTTTGTTTAGGATCAGATTGAGTAAACAGTGGAAAAGGCCAAATCTTTGATGTGTTAACTATGTATGACAAATTATTTTCCATGGGTCATTTTATATTTAGAGATATCCTTTATGTATCTCTAAAGGATACCCTTCCTTGGTTAGTACCCTTCTGTGGTAATACTAAATTTGCTGTATATATGGATATTGAGAGGTTACTCTATATTGTGACTTTTATCAAAATATAAATTTAACATTATATAGTTACTTAAAACATAGCCTTCTCTAAAGAAATTATATTCTACAAATTCATTTATTTCTTTACAGAATTTTTTTTTAATTTCTTTAATTCAGTGTTTTTCTTACAAATACATTTTTTGAATTTCGTGCACTGAACATTGTGCTTTTCATGTTGCTAACATTTCGACTCCCAAACATCTGGTGATCAGATTATATTTCTGATAATCGCTTGTATGTTAACCTAAGGTCTACTGTATTTTTTAAGTTTATTTTTGTAAAAAAAAAAATTGTTGAGATAAGTGCAAACCAAACGAACATGCCAAAATTTGGTAAATTAGTTTAGTCTTTAGCCAAGTGCAGGCAATGACATCCAAGTTAAAACTATTTTTGGAGTAGGTGGTCCTGAAAACAGCATCAGTCAATCAATTTTGATCATAATTGAAGAGATCTAACTCAGTCATTGTAGCAAATTTTAAATTAAAAACAGTTATTGCTTAAAAGTTATGGTTCGAAAATAGTTATAAAACAAAAATTGGAAACTATTTTATCAGAATAATGGTGAAATTTTCCAAAGTATGATGTTATTATGTCACTTTTCCATTTTCAGGTTATGAACAAAGATGATGGCAAGTCACGAGGTTTCGGCTTTGTCGCATTCGAGGACCCTGAGGCTGCAGAGCGCGCCGTGGATGATCTTAATGGCAAGGAATTTAAAGGCAGTGTTGATGGCAAGGTAAGGAAAGAAAGTCTGCGTTTAATTTATAATGGTCAACAGAATTTGAATTCTCGACTGAAATGTAAAACATTTTATTTGAGAACTATTTTATTGATCCTGTAGGCATAATTGAAACAACTAGTGTTAACTTACAAACAAATATTTTTCTATACTTTGTGACTGAAATACAATTAAGCGTATAAAAATCAATTAACTTTTACAACTTAGGCCTATAATAAAAATTAGAATTTGTTGAATTTTATCTGTTTATTACATATTGAAAAAAATTTATGTTAGATTGGTGATTGATTTTTTTTTTTACTAATCTACATGGTTTAAAATAATATGTAGATTAAATTTAAATTAGAAAGTCAAGAATGAAGGACGCAAATAATAACAAGAAAACATGCACGTACTATGTAAGGTAGGTTGGTAGGGAGTACAAGTAGTTCCGGTTTTTTTTATCTTGGAATAATTGGAGTTGTAAATGAACCCAGTAGTTCCCAAACTGTGCATCTCCGAAATAGAGATGGGCGTTAACGCTAACATGCTTCAACGTCAATGCCAGTTAACGTTAATGGTTAACTGTTGGCACAAAACCTGCTAGCGATAATGATATCATTGCAGTTCCACCATTACTATTTAGTTTCCATTCTCCTGTTTCCAGTTTATTACAGTTAATGGTTATATATTTAACGGTTTAACTTGTTAATATGTATTATTTTAACATTTTACAGATAGTTTGTTACATTAGACATTTCGTATTTAAATGAAAGTAAAATATTGAAAACATAATTTACTTATTTAGTTTAGTATATGTCCTTGTGTCAGGGACATATCTTGGATTTATATAAAAGAAATAATTTAGTCAGACTTAAAGCATTGAAAGTTATTGTTTAAAGTCATTTTAGTACCAGCTGCCATACTAACATACTTTAACGTTAACATTAACATTGATGTGATTAACTATTGACATAAACTACAAACATAAACCACTGATGTTCATGATACCAGTTGCTTCGTTACTATTTCGTTTCCATTCTTCGATCTGCAGTTTGTTAGTATCAGTCAACTTATATTTATTGGTTAACTATTTAATTAGTGGTGTTCAATTAATGGTTATACTTTAAAACTTTTGTTAATTTGTAGCCTAAAAATTTTACAGATATTTTAGTAAATTTGACATTTTGTATTTAGATGAAAATAAAATATTGAAAACAATTCATTTATTTAGTTTAGTACATAGCATACTGTGTGACAAGGGATGTTTGGAGAATGAATCATTTATTCAGACTTTGAACATTGCAGGTTTTGTTTAAAGTCTTTCTTGTCAACATTTACTGTTAAACACTTTAATCAGTATGGCCCCGTTTGTTTATGACCACCAAATATAGTGTTGTGTGTTATGGCTGTATATTAGCATTTTTTTAAAAATCTACCGTTTACTGGGAAAAATATACAATAGATTATAAGGAAAGTAAATGAAATAACTATGGATTTGGCTTTGAAATTACGATTTATTATAGATCATATATATCTGTCATGTAGATACTACACTACACTGTTATAAAAACAAACAATAGTGTATTGCAGTGTTTATAGTTTTCACATTAATTTTTTAAAAGTAAGAATTTTTTTTTTTTTTTTTAGGCCTACACTGGAGCACATTTAGTCATTAGTGAGGTCTCATCTTCTTGACACATTGTTCCTCCCAATACCTCTTCAGTCTTTGTGATCTTTTCCTAAGTTCTGAGTTTGTCATGCCCTTTCGGTCGCTTGCTTTTCTGAAGTTGTTTCATTTCCTTGTCCTTGAGTATGGCTTTCTCCTCTCCATTCGTCAACTGTTCCTTGGTTATCCCTAGGTCTTCCAGGTCTTGTTCTATCTCCTTGAGCCAATTATTTTTTATCTTTGTGCTCAACTGATTTCTTGGTGAGCCTTTTTTCTGGGAGTCTGATCAGGAGTCCGTAAAATGACAGGTGTCTCTTTCTGAATACGTCGATAAGGTGTTCTGTCTCCTTGTACACCAGTGTTCCAGGAAGCTGCCTGTGGTTTCCGTTCACTATGTCTTTCTTGTTGATGATCGTTCTTAGTATTCTTCTTTCCACTCTCTGGAGTTCCTCTTGTCCTGTTCTGGCTTCTCAGGTTAAAGAGTTCTGCCGCATACACCACTGCTGGCAGGTGGTCATTATTTTACATTATTATTATCATTATTTTACATCATAACGTCACTGTGTTGTAATGTCTAATCTTTGACTTTATGGATTGCAATTTTTTTTTTTTTTTTTTTTGTTCCATGTTAATTTTGACGCCGTCCTTAGTTTGGCTGTTCTGTTATCTATTGTCGTTTTCTCCTTATTATTTCTGGTGATGGTTTCTCCCAGATATTGAACTTGTCAACAATTATTATCCGTTCGCCTCCGATCTTCATATATATCTGTGCTGTCTTTATCGGCATCACTTCCGTTTTTTCGAAGGATATTTGGAGGCCAACTTTCCCTGCAATATTTTTCAGTAACTTGATTTAAGAACTGTTTTATTATAATGAAAAATCAGTTTATTTAATGTTTTCCTTACTTGCTAAAGATTTAGTTTTTTATAAAAAGTCGCTAAAACCTTTTACAATGTAATTAGTTTTAATTTTATCTTCTATTCTAACCTTTTCAAATAAATTTAACAGGTTAACATTGTTTAGCGGCCAAGACATTTCTTTGTAATATCAATATAACTTGCACATTAACTTTTAACATGGACTGTGAGTCGGTTATATTCGCATTAGCAGATTAGCACTATTTGTGGTTAGTATGGGAAGTTTATCATTTATTTAATTGATCAACTTTGGCAATTAAAACATTTACTCGTCAATAGTTTGACTACTGATACAGGTCAGCGTTGATGGTCAACTGATACCGTTATTGGATGGTTCTAGACTACATATAGTTATGGTGACAAAGTGCAACTTTGGTTTTATACAAAATGGGTGTAGGTTCTAGTGTACTTATTACTTCAGTTGAAATAATTTCGTACTGGTGAAGTACAACGGTCAGTATGCCTGTACTTACGTTCAGGTAGTTATTACTGTAGTAGGTTCACAGTAATTCAATATATACTTTGTATTACTAATCTGTATTGATAATCCGGTGGAGTATAATAATGACAGATTAGTAGAAAGAAAGCTTTTGTATAATTTGATGTCACACTACAAGGTATAAAGCAACAGCGCTGTTGATTATTATTGTTCTTGGAGTAACTTATGCCGGATAATGTGTTAATTTTGTTACAGTATCAAGTAATTGGTAAGTTTTATACAACACGAACAAATAAATTATATAGCATCCCGTACGAGTAAATGTTTGCATTCATATAAAATAACATATTTGTTATGGTTTCAGCCATTATATGTCGGTCGAGCCCAGAAGAAGGCAGAACGTCAACAAGAACTTAAGCGTAAATTTGAACAGCTCAAAATTGAACGACTCAATAGATACCAAGGCGTCAATTTGTATGTCAAAAATTTGGATGATACCATCGACGATGAACGACTACGCAAAGAATTCACACCATTTGGAACTATTACCAGTGCTAAGGTATTTTATCAAAGAAGCCAAAGACTAAGGGAGGACAAACTAGAACAAAAACGTTGCTTTAAAAAATGAGTTATATTTTAAAAGTTCAGAATTTTGTTAACTATTTGTTGTTGTTATGAATAAGATAAAGAGTTTTTGTGAATACAAGAGTCCAGTTATTAAAAACAAAGATTTAAAATTCTAGATGGAGAAAATCTATAACTGTGTTTGGTAACAATGAAGAAAGCCTATCGATGATTAATTTCACTGTTACAAACTTTATAGCTGTTTGATTAGTTGTAAGAAATTAAAATGAGTTGTTTATTTGTTGAAGAAGTTTGTGAATTTTGTAATTTTTATATCGTAAAGGAATTTAAATAAAGATAGTTAATGAATTTTGTTTTTCTCTTGCTTTTATGTGTTGAAAAATTATTGACTAATTTATTTCTTAAATTATAGTAAAATATATCTTAATGGCTAGAACATCCAATACAGACTTAAATGAAAAATTTCTAACTACAGAGTTTATAATTTATAAGGAAAAGTACAAAATGATTCTTCAACAAATAAATCAATAAATTTATTATTTTTTTGTATTTAAGTATGAGCTGTTACTTAATTATGACAACTCTACATTGTGGCAAATTCTAATTTTTCAAATGTTAAAATGGAATGAGATAAGTAGTTTACTATGATTTTAAATCTTTTAACATTGTAGAATTTTTATACTAAAATTTTCAGAAATTCACTTAGCATTTATTGTACTTTCTAAAATGAGAATTTTCATTTAATCAGTTAATTCCATGTTTAACTATATTCCAGGGTTTAATTATAGGTTCTTTTTAAATTGTTATAATTTAACTAATTATTATTAAATGCAGTATCACAAAACAAGCAGCAGATAATAAATAACTCGGTTTAAAAAGAAGTATAAAGTACCTTTGACTTATTTTTATTGCAGACATCTCTGTACTCATGGGCATGGGTTTTGCTCATCAAAGGTAAATTTCACTAAAATTGGTTTTTTATTTTATTTACAACAGGTGATGCTGGAGGAAGGACGTAGCAAAGGTTTTGGCTTTGTTTGTTTCTCTTCACCTGAAGAAGCAACCAAAGCCGTAACTGAAATGAATGGACGCATTGTAGGCACCAAACCGCTGTATGTAGCGCTGGCTCAGCGCAAAGAAGATCGCAAAGCTCATTTGGCTTCGCAATACATGCAGCGTATGGCGAATATGCGAATGCAACAAATGGGCCAAATTTTCCAACCAGGTGGTGCCGGCGGATACTTTGTGCCGACCATTCCCCAGCCCCAGCGGTTTTTTCGGACCCGCACAGATGGCCCAAATGCGTCCACAGCCACGTTGGCCTGCACAACCCCAAGTACGCCCAAGTGCTCAAGCTCCTGCATCTGGTAAGTTGTTTTAAGTTAATATTCATGAAGTAGGGAAAACTTCACGTAGTAGCCAATCCAGTAAATGGCTCTTAATTATACAGGTTTTTTAATGATTTTACCAATTAAGAAAGGGGATTTAAACATCTGTGGAAAATCAGTAATAGTGACTAGACTAGAACCTACGCACAGATTGGACGCGTAATGAACTGCTTACTTTATTCTACCAACCGAGCTACAGCATTTCCCTTTCTAAATTTTAGTGAATGACAATATTTGGAAAAAGGATTAAAATACAGTTGACCTTGGATATAGCGTTTGAAGGGACGAAACATATATAAGTGATAGTGTTGTAACAGAGTTTATAGTAAACCCATTGTAAATGCTGGAAATACTATATGTAATGAAAGAACAGCATACTTTGTACTGTATACATATTAATGGCTATTTTATTACACATATTACATAATTTCGAAATATATTTTAGTTAAAACTAATAGAAAATAAGTACTGTACAGTTTAGTATGTATACATCTAACACAGTGTGTACACTGTTGTGGGGGTTCCTGAGATTAAAGTTTTCCCCCTACTAAGGCCTACAAAGTGTGTGTGTGTGTGTGTGTGTGTGTGTGTGTGTGTGTGTGTGTGAGAGAGAGAGAGAAAGCTTTTATGGGACCACCACAATTTACATTGTTAGCCTGCAACAAAATTCTAAGAAGGGTCCCTTTCTATTCTCAACCTTTGTTCTAAAAATAGAACACAAATTGAATTTCAAGTAAGGGTGACTATAGGTAAGCAGCTTTGAAAATTGCTAAGAGCATCAGTGGGACAGAGAGGAAAAATGTGTGAATTAGATGTCATGTACTCACTCTTGTCACCATTGCTCCTCCATTTCCTTCAATATCACTGAGTAGTAACAGTTTCTAGACTCAGAATGGCAGACTCTGATGTCCATGAACTGTTGGAGGGAGCTGGAAGGGAATTCTACATGCACGAGAAATTCTCAAGCAGGCTGTTTACTAAGTGGCTGGACTACAACAGCAGCATGACAGTGTTGCATCTGAGTTCACAAAACGTTGTAACCATACCTAAAATACACATACACTTTATATAGAATAATGGGGACATACGAAAATAGTGCTATAACTGAGTTAGCGTTCTAACCGAGGACGTTATAAACAAGGTCAGCTGTATTAGAAAGTAAAATTTTGTGGACGGTTCATATTGTATCTTCTTACTAAGATATTGACGTAAAATTAAATAGCCTAAATAAAACAAATTTAAAGTAATATTCAATTTTTTTTTCAATTAATAAACTTGGGTGTACAACAGATATAATGTGAAGTCAAAACACCGTGTGTTTCTGGATAGTCAGAATATTTTCAAATGTATTAAAAGATAATTTGGTACATAAAAGGTATTATTTTACCTAAAAAATAATTGTAAAATTAGTTATAAACTTACCAGTATAAAACTATTTTAATAAAAAATTTTTTTACTTCATTTAATTATAAAGGCTCCTACAGATACCTAAAATATTAGGGGGGAGGGATCGTAATTACGTGTGAACTTTTTATGTTTTACAGGTCCATTGTTGAGTACTATGAAATGTTTAAATTTTATCTCTAAAAAAATTATATTGCAGCTGGATTCCCCAACATGCAGCCCCCATACCGCACAGCACCTCGAGCCCCTACCGCACAACCAGGCTCCATGCGTAATGCAATCTCAGCTCGACCAATCACCGGACAACAGCCGACTATTCAAGGACGCGGTGGACCAATGGGAGCTGCTCAACCTGTGTCGGTGTCTGCTCAAGGGCGCCCTGCTAACTACAAATACACCGCCAACATGCGCAATCCTCCCCAAGCTATGCCCATCGCCCAACAACCTGCTGTTCAACAGGTATGCAATCCAGTTTATGTAGTTTGTCATTTTAAAAAATCAGTTAATATGAACAGTTTTGTAGACTGATATAATCTTATGACCTGCATTTCTATAAAAAATTATGCGTTTTCATATTGTTTTTCTTAAATTGTTAGTAATACTTGTATTTATGTTTTGTGTTCCCTAACAACTAACTGTACGTAAAATTAAAAAGGATAGACCCAAAGTATAAGAATCCAACACACTGTTTAATTACTTATGTTGATTATATTTGAGCAAAATTGTGATTAATTTAATTTTGAGAAAATATGATAATTGTTCAAACTTTGTGAGAAAAAAGGACTTGTAAAAGAAATTAATGTGTAAACCAGACCTACTTCTCAAATTTCATAAAAATCAGTCAATTCAACTGATTTATTCATAGCTGTTATTTAATTTTTGGCCTATAAATCACCCTCACCTGCAGCAGACATTAACATTTGCCATGTGGTAGCTCATAATAATGTTAAATGATGCTTCAGACTCTCCTGAAAATGAGGGTTTTTTGTGTTCCTGCTTATTCAGAAGGGATTAAGTATAGTCCAAATTTATAACAAAGAGTTATTATTGAGTTCTTAGTGTATAACAGAACTCGGTGGAACAATAAATCTCTTTTTTTTAGATATATCAGAACATGTCATTTTTTCATGAAGTAAACAGATGTAAAGCTTTGTGAACATAATGATAATTATTAAGGAGTAAAATATTTTTATTCTCCTTTATAATAAAATTAATTTTACAGTTCATTTTACATGATTTTTTTGTGGATTATCTGAGAGACTTTGTAAACTTTGGATTTATATTGATAAATTTTATTATAAATATTGATTATTTATTTATTAAATATTAATTGTATAAATAGACTGCATTAATTGTAAACTCAAGATAACACTTAATATTTGTTTTAAAATGGTTGGTTGGTTATAGGCCGTGCACATCCAAGGCCAGGAGCCGCTGACTGCCTCCATGTTGGCTGCAGCTCAACCTCAAGACCAAAAGCAGATGTTGGGTGAAAGGCTCTTCCCTCTTATTCAGGTATTTATTTTTATTGTTTTTCATTAAACAGAATCATTTTGTAATGATATTTGTATCATTTTGTAATGACATGGTATCATAATGTCTTCATTTTACTATTTTGTTTGTAACGAGCGCAGTTTTCAACACACACTGTCATCTGAAACTTTCGTTTGTGTATACTACCATAATCACGTCATGAAATTTTATATTTAACCATATAGTAAACAGTTCTGTGGTACAAGTCTTTAATTTTATAAGTACATATTGCTGGACATGAATTTATATATTATTACTGTTTATTTTGATATGAGTATTTGCCATCGTTTGTTTGTATAAAGCAAAACATGATCGAGAATATATAAGTGCAAAACAAATGACTTGCGTGATCAGGAAACAAAATGAAACCTTTACCCAAAAAATAGCTGACACTATCAAAAAAAGAATAAAATAATTGGCTGATGTTTATACCTGCAACACCCGGCGGAGAGGGCAAACTTGATCAAGGTTATTGACAGTCTTGAGGCTTAAAAACAGTCTTGAGTTTTATTTCTGATTTACCCGGAGTGTTTTCCCTTAAGTTTTTGCATATTTTTACCTTTATCATCTAGGCATGCTTCTTCTAGTAGCATGTTTAGGGTTTAAGTTGCAGACTTGATAATGGTTGAGCCATACTCTTGAAATGTTGTGCATTGTTTATTTATATGTGCAAATTATGGCAGATGTTCAATTACGTAATCTAGTAACAGTTTTCAAACACGGGCAAACTAATGGTTTGTAATTTTTTAAAATGCTTATAATTGAAGGTTTTTCAGTAGATTCTTTTAAAAAGTACATTGGCGGTCATGGTACCTTTTTTTCTGTACAAAACAAAAAAATATTTCTAGTTAGTGACATAAACCCAACTTCATCATATCTGAACAAAATAAGATAAACTGATACACTGTTTTTTTTTCTGATAACTCAAAAACCAGATTTTTTGGGAATATATCAACCTAAATGTTTTGTTTTGATAGTTTTTTTTAACACCAAACTGTATGTTTCATATAGTGAGAAATTTACATCTAAAGACATAAATAAAAACAGTGAAATAGTACCAACATATAATATAAATAAAACAAAGTGCGTTAAAGTATAGATTTAATATTTTTTCTGTATCTGTGCTATGAGCTATACAAAGTTTTTTAATCTTTAGAGAAACAAAATAGTTGCATAAATTCAAGTCACAAAAAATGTGAAACCCACTTTATTGTAAGATTCTCCATAGAAACATGAACTATCTTATATGTAATAAGTGTAATACTGTATTACAGCATAATAAAAATATAACATTGATCTATGTAAATATCCCTGACTTCATAGAGTGCATTTTTTTACAGTTACAGTTTTAGTGATTTGCTTCAAACAAGGCATAAATATGATTTTGAAATAACTTGAACAAATTAATTAGCAAGCAATCTGTTAAAAGGTGGTGTAGCTATTCAAAATGAAAAACTTATCTGTACTACTTTCTGATAGTTTTATTCATCGTAGTAGTCAAGGGAAAATTTGCATAAATTAAAATTTTTATACAACTCTTTAACAGGAAACATTAAGTTTTGTCAATGTATTTTCATGAAGTAACTTAATGTTGTTTATGTCTGCCAATTAACTTTCAAGTGTCTGCTATAGGTAGCTTTTTTATGCACCTTTTTGTTAACTATAATGTGTTGTTGCAGCGTATGTATCCAGACTTGGCGGGCAAGATCACAGGCATGTTGTTGGAGATTGATAATTCCGAGTTGTTGCACATGTTGGAACACAACGAGTCCCTTAAGGCTAAGGTAAGCTATGTCTACTTTATATTATTTGTATGTTTAGCAAAATAAAAATGTTTGTTTATTACAGCTTTTAATTTTTTCAATAATTTTTAAGAACAAATGTAAGGTACGGTGTCTTCTCTGCAGTTTTTAATTATATGCAGGTCATCCTTGAAAGAACTGTTTTTTAATAATAGAGAAACTTTACGAACATAACTTTTACTAGAAATTAAAATATAAACATTTCTTATTTAATATAGAAGTTTAACATAAATTTTTTTCCATTAATATTTAAACATTTGTGAAGTCGTAGCACAAGCTTTTGGATACCATCTTCATAAAACTCTGCCATTGTTGTGGAGTTGTTCATTTAACCACTTAGTAACAGTTTCTTTCAACACAACCTCATTTTTTTAAGAACTTTCCTCCAAGAAATTTTGGAAAAAGATGAGAAAGCCTAATGGTGCTAAATTAGGGCTATATAGTGGATGGTTCAGTAATTCCCGTAGATTGCTGGATGCATCTTTATTATGTTATCATGTTTATCATGTTGCAACATGAGATTATCGTGAAGCATAACGATGCCGCTTGAAAGTAGTCCCTGCCGATGATGTTAAATACTGCCCTAAGCTTTAATGAGGTTTCACAAAATTTTTCAGCATTTATTTTTGTTCCTCTTAGCAGGAAGTCTCTCAGCAGAACACTTTTCCAGTGCCAGAAAAATGTGGCCATGATTTTCTATGTTGATGGTACTATTTTTGTGGTTTTGTCAGAGACTGAATAGTGCCATTCACAGGATTATCGTTTTCTTTCTGATATGTAGTAAGCAATCCACATTTCATCACCTTTAACAATATGACAAGAACTTCTTGTCATAACGCTCCAAAAATGACAAATAATGTGTCATACACTTTGGTTTTTTGTTCTTCTGCCAACATTTTTTGCACCCGACTCGCACAATTTTTTTGTATTGGAGTTTGTCAGAAACAGTTTTTGATAAGCACATTACTGAAGCACCTGTTTTGGTGAATTTCCTCATCAACCTTTTATGTCAACTCTTCTTTCATGACAGGCTGTCTGGATCATTTTTCATTAAAAAGACGCCACCACTTGTGCACATTGCCACCATTCATTCATTACACCTTTCCCCATAAACTTTAGAAAGCTGCCGGTGAATTTCAGCAGGGTGAACATTTCTTGCATTGAAAATCAAATTAAAAATTGTACTTCACAATCGGCGGGATTCATAATGAACATGGCACAATCAAAGTAGTATTATGAAACAACCAACACAAAATTTATTGCTGGAACAGTTGAGAACTGGTCAAGAGCGGCTAATTGTGTGACAAACTGCGTGGACACAATGTGTGACAAACTGCGTGGACACAATGTGTGACAAACTGCGTGGACACAATGCGCAATTGTTTCGTACTTTAAAAGTTATACATATTCATTTCTCTTATGAAATCAGTAAATTTTTGAAAAATAATATAATAATCTCTTAATTTATATTTTGAAGTGTTTTGGTACAGTTGATGGAAATTAAAAAGTAGTTTTAGGGTCATTGTTAACAGTTTTCTGCCAAAAATTGGTTTTTATTGTCTTTGCATCTTTTTTCAAATAATTGAAGCTAATTTTTTTCGAGAAGGTCCTGAAAATCTTCAGGTCTCATTGTATATGAATCATATTCTAAAGGAAGTTCTTTAAACTTTACTCTATAATCCTATCACCATTGACTTACAAATATAAATGCACAAGTGGTTTTTTTTTGTTTTTTGTAAATAATGGACATGTACTAGTACTAGTACGCTGAAACGTGTTTTGGTTGAGTATACATCTATCTCTATTACACAGTAAAATGATACAGCAGTAGTACCAAATTGTAATAATAAGTATTAAAAGATATGCTGGGTCTCTGTATTTTGAACACAAACTTTGGTTTTCCATGTTTTCATTCATTTTTTCCATATTTTAGTACAATATGAGCTTTAAAATAAATGCCATTGGGAAAAGTATAAAAATATTCATAGTTCTGATGTTTGTAGCTATTTTTTCCAGTAAAATTTTTAGGCATTTGTTGTGTCGTTCATATTTTATGACCGCACATATTATTGCATTACATGTAGACTCAAGGTCAACCAACCACTTGCTGTCAGTGACAAAGGTATTATGTACCGGAATGGTCAGAATCGAATGACTTAGATATTCGGAATAATAAGTTAAAATCTGAATCAGCTGTGCAGAATTTTATGTATTTGGACATCATCAAATCCAAATAAGGAATCTGAATCTGATTTTGAATATTCTGATTATGAATGATTTGCTCAAGTAGGTCCAAACCTAATGAAATACTGTTTATTGTTTGTTATTGCCTACGACTAAACTAAATGATTAGTTTACTTTTAACTTTTAAAGTAATAAAATATATAAACTATTAACTACAGATTTTTAAAATTTTAATTAAATTGTCGAACTCGTTACCAAATCGGAACATTGTCGTCATTTATAATGTGATAATGTCAACGTTGTGACGAAATAAGTGTTTTTTTGTTTTGGTTTGTTTTTTTGTTAAGGTGAAAAGCACATTGAGGCTATTATCGCCTCCCTAAATGTAAGTGTGAATGTAAAGTGTTAAAGTCGTAAGTGTAGTGTTGTAAATGTAAGTATGTCTTAGGCTCAGGCGAAGGACGTCTAAATCCTCTCAATAGTGCAGCTAGTCTGCACCCCGCTGAGCAAACTTCACATGGAATATCTGTTTTTAATTTTTTTCTTCTGATTTCCTGTCCGCATGTGATATGACTATGAGAAGAATTCAATAAACAGAATGTTTTCCGGGTATTTTGATATTCAGAATCCACGGATCACTAATGAATGTCTGAACTAAAACAAAGACAAGGATTCAGTCAGTGGTCAGTGCTGTCTTATTGGAAGGACAGACAGGCAATCCATTTAAAGTGTCAAAGATGCTGTAACGAAAGTTACGACTGTAATGAAATTTAAATTCAGTAGAACAGATTAATGGTCAAAACACCTTTTTTTTCATAAACAAGAAATAATAATATTGTTATGTATTAACACAATACACAGTCGTAACATATTTAAAACAATAAAATATTTAACCACAGTAAGGAGAAAGGGAGTAAACGCATAAAACAACATGCTTACGCCAGTGTCCAGCTGCACATAACCAAATTGAGTAAGCACTGGTTTACTGTTTATGAAACCTTTCCTGAGTGTGAATTTTGTTTTACTGGCTGCTTGATACATATTTAGAAACAAGTATTTACATTTTTTTAATTTCTAAAAAATTATGCAGTAATAAAGAAAATTTGTCACAAATGTTTGAACTTTTACTGTATATGTTAACTACTCTTTGCAGATCTATCTTTAACATCGAACATGTTCTAAAAAGTGTTAATTCTACTTTAATAAATTAAGAACAGTAAAAATAAAATTCATTTTTTACAAACGTTGCAACACAACAGAGAAAGATGTTGACAGTAGATATTACATAATAGAGTAAATAAAATCTTTTTTGTACATTGTAACCAAATAAGTAAGCAGTATCCGAATAGTAAGCTACTTTAAGATAATTTTAACACACACACACACACACATTTACACTGTGTAACGCTGGCTGCCTTGTATTTTTTCCCTTGGGCTGCTAACAGAGGCTTGTCGCCCCCGACACATCAGCTATACACTTTTTGTGTTCCCTGTATGATATTAACTTGCTAAAAGGGCAACACTGAATCAAAGTTAGATAGTAACCCAAGTGGCTTACTGTCAGGTGACATTTACATTAACCCATTGGAAACTGGATTTTACTAACATGCTATTGGCCTTCAGTACTGAATTTTTTCAACAGTTTACACTAAGATTATGTGCAATAATAAAAGCAAGTAACCTACCAATTTTATCCTACATAATGTTGTTGTAATTGTTAACATATTTATCCAACACTTTTAACACTATATTAACATTTTTTTAATTTTTATATATTTACACTATGTACATTTTGTTTCCTTTTTTTAAAATTTGTCTGACTATGATAAATTTCAAAACAATTTTCCAAATGCAAAGGAACACTACATTTTTTGCACTGGTAAATTGTTTCAAACCTTTTTCCTTTTGCAGTACATACTCTACACTTTCTAGATGGCCTTGCTTTGCTTGTTGGGGGGGATTTTCCCTATAAAATGTCACCAGAATTTTAGTTATATTTGGATTAGAAGTCCACTGCCAATCATTTACTTGTAGGTTATGTGTAGTATTGTCTGCAATTAGGCCTATTTTCACAGATCTCATCATCACTGTTATCACTATCACTACTGTCATTTTCAACAATACCTTCTTGCTCTTCATTATCACTAATCTCACAACTTACTTTCATTAAAAATATCCCCAACAAACTCACTAAATGCACTCGAAGAAATAAACAATTCCTCACGAGAATCCATGTTTCTACAACTGTCAAATTCGTACACAACTTCACAAAAAAACTGGCGGAAATTAACGAGTAACAACGGAAATAAACGAAGGAAAAATATTTCATAGATTGAAAATAGATTTATATTTCTATATTCGACTTTTAGGCTAGAAGCATACGGCAAAGAGATCAGGGAAGTAGAGGACGGACATTGCCCGTCTTTAGTACTTAAGCCATTGAGAAAGAAGGACAGGCAATATACGTCTTTCGTTACCAATGGGTTAGTTAGTAATACGAAAAAAATTTTCAACACTTTTCATGTAAAGTGAATAGAATAATTTAAACTGAATGTATGTTTCAGGTTGAGGAAGCAGTGGCAGTGCTGCAGGCTCACCAAGCCAAACAGGCTGCTCAAGTCAAGAAGGATTAAAAGCATGAACCACAAAAAAATTACTTTATCACTTATTTACTTCAAGTTTTTTGAGAGATCACAGTTTGATCTATTATTTTTATTATGTTACTCTCTTTCTTTTTTTTCTCTCTTTATTACTATGAGTTAATCTTTTTTTTTAGGTTTAATTGGTTTTTGGGGTTTTTAATATGAATAAAAATTAAAATATTATTTTTGTTTTCTTTGTTTTATAAATCCTCATCCTTACTTGAAAATTGGTTACTTTTTTCTATTATTTTATATATTATTACAATGGTTATGATATTCTTTTACTTTGTTTCTTAAGTTGTATTCTTTGTGAACAACCAACAAAAAAAGAGAAAAATATTATAAACAAGAAAAAAAATTTGTTTAAACACAAGTTTATATGTCTGCTATTGAAGGAGAATAAAAATTCTTTCCAGAATATACTGTGTGTCATAATTTATTAATTTTAAGCCGGAAAACTTACCCAGTTCTAGAATGTCACAAATTTTTAGCGATGTTTTTTATTTTGTAAATACTTTCTGCCAAAATTAAGTCTCTTTGTATAGCGTGTAAACGTTATCTGGTTTAAACCTGCAGAGGGCCACCAGCTAAGGTTACCATCTGAGGTTCAGGTGATTACCTTCGCTAAGGGAACAAAATGAGGAAAATATTTGTATAATTTGATTTAATCACTTCTGGCTTGCAATATAACTAAGACAGCAAATAGTATTTTTTAATTTAGAAAACATGACTTTTAATTTTTGGATAAGACAAAACCAACAGTTTGTATAACTCACAAACTTACAGGGAATGTCAATTATTAAAAATAGTTCCAATATTGATTTTAGAAAAGTACAGACATTTTAATTCTTATTCCTTGGTCCTTAAAAGTATGCAAACTCCTTGATTTATGGCCTCATCAACATAAGTCCTTTGTCCATTATCATATACACCCAGCCTAGTCATATCCTTTTAAACCAATTGATCTGTGCGAGTTTTGGCCTGCCAAGGAGTTTCCATCAGGTTCTGTGCATAAATTTTGTTCAGAAAGGATTCTATTTTTTTTTTTTAAGTCATGCACTGTCCATTTCAGTCGAGTATTAATTTACTACTTATTAAAACCATCACTTTTGGTTGTTTTTACCGTTTCCTTGACTTCTTTCATACTTCATTTTCAACTTCCGTTTTCAATTGTCCTGTACCAGCCAAAAATTGTAGAGATGTTAACGATATCACAGAACTGCTACTTTTCACACATAGTCCGATTTCACATATTTATCGAACAGTGAATGTCCGAGTTTAACTGTGAAATCTCTTAAATCTGTTCCTTCAATCCATGACCCTAGTATCTTACATTTCTGCTAGGATCACATTGCCTGCGTAATGAGTTCTAGTTTGGTAATTCTTCAACTCTGATACCTTACCTAGACTGTTTCACACTTGGTATATACCACACTACTGTCAACAATGAAATTTTCACATTTTTGTTAATACGGAATTACTGAGATGACATAAATATTGATATTGCTAACTGCATGTGTACCACAGTTCTTTCTCACTACATTTAACTTGTTTTTGATATTATTTAGTACTTATTTGTGCAAGTAAAGTTTTAAAATTGTGTAGATAAATAGGTACCATTAATAGCAGTTTTTTTTCAAATTTACATTATAAAAAGCACAATAACAATACGAGGTGTGGCTATTAAATAACGAGACTGATGCGGCGGAACAAGTGTGCATGCGCCAACCGCCATTGACCGACAGCTGTTTAGTGTGAAGCTTTCTCTTCAGAATGCAGTTAGTCTCGTTTGTGTAACTAACACCGTTTAGTCATAACCTTCATTTCCGTTATTGTTATTATTTTGTTTTGCTGAAAAAAAATGGTTAGTGTAATAATAGAGCAATGAATTGTTAAATTTCATTTCAAACTTGAAAAAACTGCTACTGAAACTTATAATTTACTGAAAGAAGTGTATGGCAGTGAATGTTTATCACGGGCATGTGTTTTCAAGATGTTGAAGAAAATTTGCGACCAGGATGCCCTTCAACATCAAAAACGGATGACAATGTCGAAAAAGTTGCTAATTTGATTTGGTCTGACCGTCGATTAAGTATTCTTGCAATTGGTGAAACTGTAGGCATTGATAAAGAATGTGTACAGCAAATTTTACGTGACAGTTTGAACATGCGAAAAGTGTGTGCCAAGAATTCTCACATTTGAACAAACATCTCGCAAAAATGTTTGTACTGACACTTTGGATGCCATTGGAGAGGATAATAACATGTGATGAATCGTGGTTTTTATATATGATCCGGAAACAAAGCGCCAATCCATGCATTGGAAGACCCCAACTTCACCGAGAGCCAAAAAAGCAAGAATCAGCAAAACAAAATTTAAAGCAATGATGATTATTTTTTTCAATATTCATGGCATTGTGTACCTTCACTGGGTTCTTGAAGGTCAAAACAATCACTATTACTACCTTAAGGTACTTGGTAAACTTCGTGAAAGAGTAAGGAAAAAACGACCCGAAATGTGGAAGGACAAATCATGGGTTTTCCACCAAGACAATGCACCAGCCCATTCCGCGTTATCTGTCAAGAGGTTCCTGGCCAAGTACAGTATCCCAGTGTAAATCTACCTTACTCACCAGACTACTTCTATCTAAGGTGAAATCTGCATTAAAAGGGACGAGATTTGAGTCCGTGGAAGCTATAAAAGTGAAGCGGCAAGAATCCTGAAGGTGTTGACAGAAGATGACGTCCATCACTGTTTCCAACAATGGAAAATTCGCATGGAGTATCGTAGGGATAGAGAAGGAGTGTATATTGAAGATGATAATAAGTAATTATGTATAAAATGAAAATAAAATTTTTTACGTCAGTTTCATATATAACAGGCCAGAGCCAAGAGCATTATTTCACAGTTTTATTTATATAACAGATTTTGACCAGTAGCAGTTTTCACGTATATTACAGTAGAGTCAACACGATGGAAAAGGAAATTTTTAGTTTGTCAAAGAATAGGTACAACTTGCAGAAGTACTTGAAACCATTTAGTGTACAGTAGTAAACAATCTTTCATATGGTTTCGATTGGTAAACCACCCTAAGCATTTCGATTGGTTTTGTACCAAAAATAAGGACCTACATTATTGAAACTATATATATGGGGTGGGTACCTTTAGGTTCATCACACACCAGGAAACTCTCATGCTTCATGCTTTTCCATTTTAATGCTTTACAATAAAGTAAAATGGATAAAAGGTTTGTATTTTTTTTTTTTTTTTTTTAACGTCCAATTATTTATTGTGCACACTTGGGCTAATGCAGACAATGGGATGATTTATAGCGTGTGAAAATGCTAAGCCCTAGCCGGGAATCTTACCGGGGTCCTCGGGGGTGAAAGCCTAGTACGCTATCCACTAGACCACCGAGGCGGCTTAAAAGTTTCTAAAGAAAATTTTAAGGGTAGTATAAAATGTCCCCTTGAAATTTCAACACAATGCAGGCAATAGTTTGTGTGTATTAAAACAGCTGATTGCTAAAAAAAAACCATTGTTAAAAGTAATATTTAAAGTATTACTATATCCAAGACTAAATATTGATGGAATCAGTTTTGAAAGTAAAAATGATAAGTTAATCTGGATCAGTTCTAATCTGTAAATGTTAAATAAAAGACTGCCTGAAGTAAACAATAAATACTGAAGCCTAATTTAGGTAGGTAAAATCAGATTATAGTAGGTTTCATTTATAAATATTTCAATAAGGTACAATATCAGAATGCAGTCATAAATGTTATAGGTTATAGCTTTATGTACAAAACTAGAACAAAGTAAGGCCTATTGTATTAAATAAAACAAATATAATTGAATACAGCTTTATTAACAGGTCATACAAGTATAGCAATCTACTTTAACTGAAGTTCACACTGACAAGAATATTAGGCCTACTGGCTTTATAGCTTTATACGGTTCAATTTCTTGCTCAAAGGCCACATGGCCCCACTAGTAGTAGTATTTATTTTTATTACATTGTACTTATTTCGAAAAAATTACTGGACACATTTTGTTGATACAAAACTATTAACTTTAGATGATTTTTTTTGTGTGCTTGTAAAAAAAAATTACTTGGCTAAATATTGCAAAGTAGATGGAGCCCAATTTAACTTTTTACAGGGCAGCAATGATTTTACCACTTTCTTTTATTTCTTCCTAATCCTTTTATTCCTTCAAAAAAGGACACTGAAAAATTACACCTGAATTTTATAATGATGCCAAAGGTAGTCTATTTTTTTATTTTAGAAACCAATAATTTTTACCTTCTGCAATACAGTATGTTTTTAAAATAATAATAATAATATATAGGACATTTTTTAAATAACTGCACAGACTTAAATACTGTTTACATTCTTATTTTGTTGAAAATAATTCCAATAAAACTTCCAGGAAGCAGCACAATGCAGTCGAAAATATTTAACCATGTACGTTATCTGAACAGTTAAACGTCAGCCATTTTTGCTAGGTTCAAAGTGAAACAATTTTGGCCTAAAATTTATTTATGGATAGAATATCATCCATTTTATTAATTGGTTGATAATTCTCACGGACGCATTTAGGTGATTGGCACTTGTAGGCATTTTTGCCGTCGATACCTTTCCATACTCCTGCAAAATTCGGCTTTTCATTTCCAAAAATATTGAAAACGTGACGTTATTTATCAGTACGCAGTACAAGTATACAGCTTGATACAAGACTTAAATTAACAATGCAATAATGATTCACACATAATCATAGTGAAAATATGTTAACCTAAAATCTCTAGACTAATAGTTAAAATTGTTTTAGGATCACTTCTCTTTGATTTGTAACAAATATTACTTTTTTTAAATTTTATGTTTGCTTGGTATTGGTAAAAAAATTGTTGTATTACTTATTTTCTCCCAACTTTTTGTAATTATTTTCCTTTGTTCATTAATCATTTGTTTTCTGTTTGTGCTCTAAATACGAGTAAAGTCGGCTTAATGGCAAATTCTGCACCGAAATTCTCTTGAAATATGGAACGATTAAAAGACGTCTATAATGTGCTTCGCTCTTGCGTAAATGCTCATAACTATTTATGATAGTAATGAAATTCAAATAATTATTTTTATAGTTTATTTAGATGTCTAACAGGTGCTGCCATCTATAATAACTTAATGTGTTTCATTTCTGAACTTGTTGATATGTAATGTTTTAATAAACTAACCTATAATATGATGGTTGATTTTTAATGAATTGTGAGATTATTATATTTTGTTCGGAATCTTGTCATACAGGATATTTTTGAAAATAGTGTTGATCCTAATCATAATTGAATAGGTTGATTTTCTGTGAGTATATGGTCAGAAAAAATGCTGAGGTGCCTACCTAACCATAGCAAGAAAACTATTTTAACAGCCCAAGGTCAAAATTTATATAAAGCAGTTCTTTGCAATCCTAGTTGAACACTTTCAGAAGCAATTTTTTGTTTAAATTATTTGTTCTTTATTTGAAATATTGTGTTACCATACATATACAGCAATTTTTTCTTTAACATTCAGTTGGACATGAACCAGTTTAAAAATTTAAGCCCCCCCTATTGTTAAAATAAACTAAATGGCTTGCCTTAACAATTCAAAACCATTTGATTTTCATTTCACTGTTTATGTTTTAGTAATTATGCTGGTAAGAACTATTTGGACACAGACAGGTTAAACTCTTCAGTTTAAAACATTATAGTGCGTTTTAATAACAGCATTGCCTTGATTTTTCCATTCTTGAGATTTATTCCCCATCCAAAAATTATTTAGATGAGTAAAAACTGTCCTCCATTTGTTCCAAGAAGAAAGAGTGACAATTTTTTAACATCACAGGAAGACATGAACATTTAGACATCCTCTTGTAACCCCCTCCCCCAATTTACCAGAGGGTGGCTAAATGGCCATTACCTTCGTTGATTTTATCAGAATTATGTTACTAAAGAATGTACAGTCCTACCAAAATTGAGGCTTATCACCTTACATAATATGTTTAATGATATTAAATTCAAAAATCAACACAGAGCAAAAACAAAACAATAAGTAATTGTTCAAATAATTTTTTACTGTAGTGTATTTTAAGTTATACAAATTGGAAACACAATGTTAATAGACAGTTTATTTTTATTTTACAAACAATAGCAGTTATGACATATTTATTTGAAAGTTACTTTTTTGGGCTATCTATATCAAACGCATTGGTTCCTTACAATCTTGGACTGAAGTATGGTACCAGGAATTTCAGATGGTACTACATTATTTGTTACAACAGACTATTGTATTTTGCTGTAAATTAATTTTCCTTCATAAAAAAAGTGAACCATCATTATTATGAGTAGAATATGAGAGAATCAAGTTGGGCCTTAAGATTTGATATAAGGATTAATGACGTCTACACCTGTTTTTCTAGAGAATAAACGTTTCGGGGATTGATTTTGGTTCGTTTGTACTTGCAAAATTACTGAACCGATTTTGTTTGGTATTTCATGTAGAAGTGAATTGGAAAAAACATAAAATAAAACTTAACTATTGTTGTTTGCTTTTCTAGTTATGAACTGAAGAATGTAATTTTTTATTTCAAATTTAGCAACATCGACATGCTTATAATTCTTTACTATATGACAAAACATGGAATTTGGCATTTATTTTTTCTACTATTTATCTTTTATAATTATTTTTTTATAAAATGGCTTACAATACAGGATCACGGCTATTATTAACTCTAATTAGAACAACTATAGTAACTCATTTTTTAAAATTTGTATTCTAAACTAAGTTTAAGTATCAATTTAACCAAAAATTAATTTTTGTAACAAATTATATTACTATTGTACAAATGTATATTTTGATTATTATAGTAAAATTGGTACTACTGGTAAAAATGGATTGATATAAAAATTACATTAATAAATTGTATACATTAGGTTATATAACAGTTTTATTCAATAAATATTTTACCTAAACAACAGTCCTACAACGTCTCATTTCTCACATTTCAACTAAACCGTAACTATCCAAAAGTTTTATTACAGTTTTTAATGCAATACCTGACCTTACTATCTTATATCTACCTTTCACACTTAAATCTACTATGGTAGAACCATCTCTGGATTCATTGTCAATCGTCCCAGCATCACAAATCAGACTTATCAATGGCCACAACACTTTAAACTCATTAACACTTGTACAGCTAGGTAGATTACTTGGATTTGCACTGGTCAATGCTATAGGTTTTCCTAACATCGAAGCTATATTGCTCGCAAATGACATACTACTAGATCCAGGTATAACTCTAACACCAACTTGTAAAACACCAGGATTCAAATGAGAATTCAATATTGATGTCCTATTAAGCAGCACAGTAACAGGTCCTGGTAATAGTTTACTTAACAGGCCGTTTGGCAGATCATCTGTAACGCCCCACTTATCAATTTCACTCACTTTGTCCACACATATCGCGAGTGGCTTTTGAAAATCTCTCTTTTTAACTTGATAAAGATATTTAATAGCAGCAGAATTTGTTGCATCAACGGCTAACCCGTAAACTGTGTCTGTAGGTAAAGCGACAACTCCGCCTATTTCTAATACTTTCACTGCTGAATTTACAGCTATACTGTCATCTTCACCAGTTAGCTTAACAATGTTAGATTTAGAAATCATTTTATTTGCCAGGGCACTTGTACTTACAGACAGATATATAAAAGGTAGTTTAATAATCAAATTTAGTCTGAAAACACTGAACATTATAAGTTAGTCACGCCAGCGATGACCACAGGAAGTATTACAACACTTGTAAAATGTTGTCATCGGTTCATCAGCAGATCTTGTTTGAATCTGTAAGAAATAGGCTCGTGGATGCCAACAAACAGGACAACGTTCGTCTGTAGAATCTACGTTTTCCCACGCAGCTGCGCCACCCAATACGTCGTCAATTTCCTACAAACAAAACATAAAATTTTAAAAAATTTAATTTGTACTCTTAAAATTAATAATTTACAACTACTGA
This sequence comes from Callitettix versicolor, assembly GCA_022606455.1. Taxonomy (NCBI): domain Eukaryota; kingdom Metazoa; phylum Arthropoda; class Insecta; order Hemiptera; family Cercopidae; genus Callitettix; species Callitettix versicolor. Next base: position 68,135,454 of record CM040184.1, read on the forward strand.
TTTATTTGCTACTAAAAAATGTAGTGCTTCAGTTTTTTTTTACAGAAAAACAAGTTTTTATATATACAAGTAGCTAAAATATAACAGTTTTAGAATATATTTGCAACTTTTTTTCATAGCATAAATGAAAAAAAACCTAGTCCTTGGTGTTACATATAAATTAGTCTTTTGTCAACTTTATAACATTAATAAAGTGTAATAAATCATTGCGCTGAAATGACATGCTCAAAATGTGTCAAAAACATTTTACTAAGCTTATTAGTTCGAAAAGTTGATACTACATAAAATATATTTAACTTTAAATGTATAAAATCAATTATTTATTAACCTTGCAAAGGTATATATATTGTGGTATTTATGTATACTAAGAGTTGGAGGCATTTTTCAAGTTTTTTTTTTGTTTCCAACTAATCTTAGACACACCTGATCAAGAATATTACCTTTTTATCCTCAGACTTATTTTTCTAGCTGGGAGTGTTTATATTACAAATTATGTCAGTCATATTAGGCCTATATACAAGGAAAAGATTAAACAAATACTAATGCCTGCATTCTCTTTGATGTGGAAAATTCCTCGCATTATTCTTAAGTAGGAAATAATATTTCCTTTACAGTACATACATTAAAGTAAGTCTTACTCAAAGGTTGAAATCTGTTCATCCATGGTTGCCCAGAATTCAAATTCCTACAATAATGTGTGGAATAAATGTGCAAGTATATATATATATATTTATATATTTATTTATTTAAAGAAAGTAATACTTACTAACCTTACATATCATAGTATGGGAATATATGGAAATCAAGTATAAGGGAGGTCCTACATTGAATTACATATAGTAGGTCCTATTAGTTTTAATCTATGTATTCATAACTGAAATTAGAGGTCATTCATTTTAGTGTCTTATAGTAGGCTGTTTTATCTAAGGCTACAGAGAAATAAAATTTAAACAAAAACAATATTGGGTTAGGTTTACAAACCTTTCATTAATAAAAAAAATATATATTTTTTTTAAGAAATGCTTGTTAACCTAACTTAAAACTGTATACATGGAAATTATGTATAAGAAGGTCTTTTGTTGAATTAAATATTGAAGGTTCGATATTGTAATTGTAATTTGAATCCGAGAACAATCTGTTACTTGGAGAACAAGGAAATTACATGAAATTAGTCTAATATATGCTGTAAAAGAATATAATTATAGGTACAAAGCAGCTGCTGTTGATAAGTGAGTACTACAGCGATGATAACCTGAACGGTTTTTCGCCGGAAAAAGAAAAAAAAAAAGATAAGTGAGTACTTATGCATTGTAGGTTATTTTTTTTAAATAGTGATTTTTGAATATATTTTGTTTTATTTTATACCTTATTATCTAATTAATTATCACCTGTGAAACTTACAATTTTAGGCCATTTTTATAGAACCATATTGTAATGTCTTTGCTGTTTACACTGCATTAAACATATTAAATTTCATCTATGGATTTACCAGTCATGCACATTATTATTACCTACATATACTTAATGCTCATGCACATTACGCTTTCTGGCAACCATTACTAAATGCCAGAATGTTAAGGTTTATTCCTTTTTTCATTGGTTTATTCTTAAACCAATGAAAACATTGTTAAAAACGAATCCGTTATTTATGAACACGATTTGATTCTTTTTATGTTTGGTTCACCACCCTACAACCGTCAGTTGGGTCATTAAATATTTTTTTTATAATAAAAGGTTTCTTAACTGAAACACTATCAGACATAATAAGAAAAAGGAGAATTGATTTTTATGGGCACATCCTCCGAATGGACAAAAATAGACTAACCAAAAAAATATTTGACTACTTTCGCAATAGAAGAGCCAAATCACTTTGGTTTAGAGAAACAGAGAAAGACATAACAGAACTACAAATCGCTGACACTATGCCCATGGACAGAACAGCCAAAACAATAACTAAGGACAAGAAGCAACGGTTCCAAGGCAAAGTCAAATCCAAGCGAACGATCCAAATCTCTGACGAAGAAAGAAAAGCAAGATCATAACGAATGAAACAATACTGGGCTATGAAGAAGGCACAGAACATTAAAAAGTGATTGATTTAGTGTACCCCAAAGTTGGGTGAAACAAATAAAGAGAAAAGGTTTCTTTTTGTTTTAGCGATCAAAAACACATTACCTACAGGATACCTGGTTTAATTAAATAGTTTTTTCACCAAACACCATGTCATTTATATTATTATTTTTACTAAAGGTTTTTTTATCACCCAACAACCGTGTCAGTTTGGTTATTTAGCATTTTAAAAGAAAAAATTAAAGGTTTTTTATCATTTTAGCAATCAAATCAAGTTACCTAATTTCATGCAGTAGCTATTTTGGGGTCACTTTTATTTTCGATTTTTACATACTTGCTGTGCTTTCCACGCATTTATATTTTGGATTATTGCTTTTGGGCATGTAATAAAGCATTTTAATGAAAAAATTATCAGACAATCAAAAACAACTTACATTGCATATTTACCGACAAACGAAATCATGCATGTTCATTCCATGCTAGTATGCTATGTCGACAGCAATGACATCACAAAATAGTTCTAATAAAAATTACATAAAATCAAAACGTATCTTAAGAAATTTAATCTGCTGTGGGCTAATATCTCCTTATTCAATAATAAAGTACATTAAGAAAAAAATTAAATCATTAATTTTATAAGTCTTGCTAAGGCATCTATAGGCTACATAATCCCTGAATTAGTAGGTCTATAAAAGTTATATTAGGCCGTCATAAATATTATATTAATATAATATTAATAACAATGTTGTTTCACCTTAGTAGGCTTATTGCATCATTATTATATTACCTCTGGGCTGCACACACATAAACTTACCTTTAGTTTTGGATAGGTACGATGTGTAATTCTTTGAGTAATGTTGAAATTATATGGACATGTTCGGCATTTAAATCTTAAATGTCCTAAATAATCTTGAACAGTCAATACATTAGCACATGTTGGGCAGAACAATGATGACATGATGTTAACATAACCTCAACTCACATCAAACTTTAATATTATTAAAAAACATAAAATTACTTAGTTTAAACTTTGAGATTTACGTAAAATCCTATAAAATACACAGATTTATTCACAAATGTAGCTATAAAACATAACTAGAACATCAAGAAATTACTATTTAAAAACGTGTAATCTCATGACGTATGTCATATAAATAAATCATATAAAGAGTTTTCCTTTAACGTTTGAATACTGACTTCATATACTTCATAGTACAACTCAACTGACAACATCTGTGTCTTCTGTCTTCTGCAATATATACGTAGTGTATAACTGTCAAGGTAAAGTCATCAAATGGCTGTATACTGTAAAATGAATTCAAAAAGCAAAATAATTTAAGTAAGAATTAAGCTTACTAATTTTAGAACAGTATTAATTTTTTTCACTAATACTGAATAAAAATACATTAATAATCTTCATATTAAACTCATTACCCATAGATAAACTATCATGATAATTAACAAATGAGTTCAAATGAAAACATGAATTCTTAAAACTAACATGTATTTCTTCAATATTAATATGCTGAATATTAAGTTAATGTAATATAAAGTTCTATAAAACAAAATTATTACTGACTTTAGTTTTACTTTAAATAATATATTCATTTGCAATGTAATTATATATAGAAACAATATTTATTATATAAAACATACTTTGTAAGATCCTATAGGCAGTGATAATTAAAATGAGAAGCAAACATTCAAAACTAAAACATATTAAGTAAAAAAGTGAGGTGTATTATCTTTGTGTTATCCCAAGATTATATTATCTTCATGCCATATCAAGAAAACAAATTTTATTATACCAAAAACCTGTAAGTAGCATTTAATTATTTCAAATAGTGAGAATCTGTAGAACACATTAGTTTTTAATAGATTAAGTAGACTATATTTTCTATTTCTTACTTTTTAACCTCAACCCTATTTTTTTAGGGTAAAAAATATTTTTGAATTAGTTGTACAGTAGGCTATGTAAAAATTCTTCAAAACACTACACTTACAGGATGTCTATTATAAATTAATATAATAATTCAAAATTTGGTAATATACTAATGGGTTGTGTTCATATACCATTTTTCAAAATTATTTGCCATTTTTTGTGAAATCCCCTCTATATCTTAAACAAAATAAATTTATGTAAGGCTAGACCTAAGTTTTGTAGGCTAATTGATTTTTAAAAATTTTAATCACTCTTGATTTTACTATGAATTTTCTTTTCAAAAGTCTTCTGTTATGACCAGTACAATAATGATCAAAGGCAAATATGTTATTATTTTTTTTTAAATCGTTAATTATGGATCACTAATGTATAACTTAGTACAGCAAGTACTTTATTTGAAATATATAACATCAACATATATTGTTCTTTAGACCCTATACACAATTAATTTCAAACAGCTAATTAAGAAATAATAAGGTAACATATTTTCATAAATTTTCCTGAAGATTATTTAGTTTTAAAAAAATGTAGATAACATGTTGAAAACATTTTTTCGGTGCCCTCCAAAACTGATGGAGTAGCAATTTTTGAAACTTAGTAATCATGTGGTATTAGATGGACATGACAAAAGTTGCTTAGTTTGTGTGAAATTGTAGTCTTATTTCAAATAAAACATTCATAAAACTTAAATCTATATTCCTTACAAAACAATGTCACACTTATTTTAATAACAAGGGTTTTTTAAATCATAAAATATTTTTATCTTGTTATGTGTTTAAGTTCTATATATAAGAATTCATGATGGACCAAGAAACAAGACAGTTGTTACAATGGAATGTATAATGAAAAAACTTGTAAAATGTTTACTTGAGAAAGTTAATTTTAACTAAAATGTAGAGTGTAATAAAATTTTTAGAGTGTGGTATGGGTATAAAATGTCCCATTTGGTTACTAAATTTAAGATTTTTAAATAAAAAATTGTGTTAAGCCTTCTTACATACCTATCTAAAAACATAGAAAGTTTGATTTTAAAGAATTTGTTATAACCAGCATTTTTTTTATCATATTATACATAAAAATAAATACTTTTATAGTAAATAAATAAAGATGGCATTACAATTAATATTGTCGTAAGCCTATATTGTGGTCACACTGTTCTAGACTAATACCACAACACGACAAAAACCTGACCGTGGGAAGATTTTAGTAATATTTAATACTAAAATTGTATTAAGCATAATTATCAATGTCAACTAATTTTAAAAAAAGGTTCATTCCAATGCCTAGGCCTGTCTAGTGTTATTGTAAATTCAATTATTATTTTCTATTTGAATAATATTTATTTAAGGATTTCATGAGACTATCTATTTGGCTAAAATTACATTATATGTAAGTACATATAATGTACTTATTATAAGTACATTATTATTAAGTACGTCATTATTATATAAGTGCAGTATATGATGGCATTGTATATTTTGTTTGAATTGGATAAAACTATTTTTGAATACAGGCCTAAATGTTAGAACAGTTAAAGTTAAAGTACATTATGTAATAATCTATCAATTTATTATTAGCTTTTGTATTATGTATTTGGTATAGAATAACACAATAATAGTAATACTATTAATAACAATACTCTGAAAAACAATTATGGTAGTTAGTTGCAGCTTTAAATATTCCACCAAATATTGTCTAATGTGAGGTTATTAGCCTATTAAAACAAAATATTGTTGGCATGGGGCATATATTCAAGTACATCAACCTTGAGTAAGCATTTAAAAATTTTAATTTCATATATTCTCACTGTTCTTTTTTGTGACAACTATTTAATCGTTTAGGGCCAATATAGTTTGGGTAAAAGAGAAATTAGTCTGTCTACATTATCTGAAAAAAATATTTTTAAAATATACTTTTTCCTGAATATAATGGTGGCAACATTTCTAGGCAGTTTGAAAAATGATGCTCTAGCTTTTGAAAATTGATCCTTTTGTTATCAGTTGCATTCAATAAAAAGATCCTGTTTAATAGCTGTTCTTATTAAAAAAAAAAAAATGTTAACCGAGTTGAACTTTTAGTATACAAAGTATATTTTAACTTATCACACACTTTACACTTTTGTTATACATTGTGAACTAAACGTTTTACAAGTTGTGTTAATTCTTTTGCTACAGGCATCTTGCTCTATGATTTAACATATCAGTCCCTACCTAACTTGGACTTGAACTACTGCATTTGTAAACAAATAAGTGTAAAATATTAAAATAATATTTTAACGTTAAAAAAACCTTGGTGAACCAAACGTGATTTGGTTTTGTGTAGATTAATGAGCTAGTTGATTAAAATTATGTTTTATGCAGGCTTATTTGAAATAAAACTATTAGTTCATGCTAATTTAAACAATTTTGTTGTGCCTATTTTATACCGCACAGTTTGCGAGTTTTTTGTGAGAAATGTATTTTGGAATTACAACTTTACAGAGAAAAAAAACAACATTAAGTAGTAAACAAGAAAATTAATTTGTTGAAAGTAAAATAAACACTTTAAGAACTTTAAGAGTTTAAAAAAAGTACTAGGATGCCCTGGGCACATTTTTAGTAACCTATCTGTTATGTATTAACATTATATTTATACAGGTCTTCAAATTCAGAGAAATGGATAATATAAGAGAAGCTTTACTGGCTAAAATAAAATTACAATTTACACTTTAGTATTTAAGCTCCGGGAATGTTTTTTAAAGGTTAACAGTTTAAAAACATAATTTTCATTTTTGTAGTCTATTATAATTTTTTTTTTACTCTTCAAAACTGAACTCATTCTGATGTATAATTGTAGCCTTATTATGTCATTAATTTTCAAAATATTACCAGCTTGATCAACTAGCTATTTAATTAGCACTTGGTTCATGATAAATTTCATAAAGAAAAAATCAAACTTGTTTAATATAATCAATTTTTTAAATTTTATTACTGCTACTGAACTTTGATTTGTATGTCACAAATCAAATAATCTATATAGCTCACAGTTACTGTGAATGTCATGTTTTGTAAATCAATTTTTAGACTTTATTTATCCATGTTTTTGAATATTTATAAGATTTTTCTAAACAAAAAGTATTTAATGAAATGCATTGTCATTCATCCATTCACAACTAAATTATTTTGTTTTTATACTGATTAAAAAAAATGCATAATAGCATAAAAAATGTATGACAGTAGACTTTTATAAATATTGTTATCATGAATTGCCTATTCCGGAGGTTGGAGGTTAAGTTTTTACACATTAGTTGTTGGGTTTTGTCACGTATACAATGAAACATAAAAATTAATATTTTATTTACAGGTTATGACTAACACAGATATTTTTTAATAGTTGCATTAACATGTTTTTGTAGTAAAATATTAACCTAATTCATGGCTGTTTTAAAGATTTTAGTTTGGAGGGTCCTAAATTTTCTAACACCATTTTTACATTAAAAGCAATAACAAGGAAGGCAAATAAAATACAAAATTTAAAATGTGTTAAATTCTAAAACTGTATTGATTTATAGTTATATTGATTTTTTTGGGGGGGCCTGAACATAGGGGACCCTTCATGGCCATGCTCTTGACAAATTACAGTTGGCTAAAATTAAGTAATATATGGTTTTTTTGTATTAAATTGTAATAAATATAAACTCTCCAATGTTCATTGATGGATTGTATGATACTCCAAGACGTTAGGACCACTAACTGGGTAACTCTTTACTGGGTTCTGGGGTATAAGGGAGTTGAAGGTAATGAGGAGGTAGACCGACTGGCTGGACTGGGATCTGGAACTGAGTTCATTGAACCTGAGCTGGCTTTAGGGATCTCTCTGTTGTTGGCCAGATCTGCTATTAATAGGTTGATTAATAAGCAACACCAGGGTAGGTGGGATAACCCTCATGGTCATTCCAATAGTAAGCACCTCTTAAGCATGGTTCCATATGGAGGGTTTAAAGGGGCAGCAGACGTTTTGAGCAGAGCACAACTCAGAAAAATCATGGGGATTATTACTGGGCACTGTGGTCTGAGGGTGTACGTGAACAGGATAGGTATGTACCCTGGTGAAACCATGTCCTTTGTGCAGGAAAGAGGAGGAAACTGCAGTACACATAATCCTTGACTGTGAAGCTCTTGCTGGTAGGAGGCTAGGGGTTTTTGGTTTTCAGAACCCTAGGGATCGTCAGCAGAAGGAGCTAATCAGTGGATTGTTGGAACTTACTAGGGGCATCAATCTGCTAAACTAGTACTCAAGAGGTTTAGTTGCACAATAGGTCTGTTGATCACAGTGCCTGGGGTTGAATTATCCCTTCCTCTAGTATATAATCTTAATCTTTATATATATATATATAAGTTAATACAATTAAAGATTTACTTATAAAAAAAACTATTCTAAATTATCTAAAACAAAAAGTAATAAAATTAATTTTTACAAAGAATATTCTTTTAATATTATAAAACAAATGTTATTACTTCAATTATTTGCTAATGAACAGTAATCGCTACACATTTATAAAAAGTAATTCAGATAAAATGTCAACTAAATTAGATTCAAACTAAAATTAAAAAAAAAAGAATATATGAATATTTTAGGGTACAAAACATAAACATGACTAAAGTATCAACAGTAAAATTCAGAAAGACCAATATTTTCATAATACTGATATATTTTTACCATCATTAGGCCTAATTTTCTTGGCATGTCTAATAAGAGAATTCGATTGTAAATTTGGTAGGGCCATTGGCTGTTTTTGTCTAATAAACAATCTTTTAAGGTTTTGCTATCAATCAAACACTATTAAGTTATTCTCTTCTCAGGCATGTGATAATGTTTTAGTATTATTTGCTTTAGAATTTGGTTGAACACTGTGTTTCACATTAATAAATAACTAGCCAACTGGTGTGACACTTATATTGTGTAAGTGAGATTTTAATTTATTTGACCGCAGTGTGAGAGACGAAACGTTACGGGTAGCTTTATTTTCTATCATTTCACTTATGTTTTTGTATTTGTACTCATTTTGCTATTGAATGCTTAATTCTTTCAAAGATAAAGTTTCATTATTTAAGAATACAGTAGTGTGTACAGGAAACCTCATTGCGGTAAACCACAATAGAATGTCCAAAGAGGAAGTAAATATTCTGGAATATTTACCGTCGTCATTAAAATGTGGTCATTATGATTTGTGTTCAATAATGGTTTCTCCGTTTTTTAAACCTAATTTTAGAATAACAAAATCATAGCGCAAATTTTACTAATGTTTTAATTTACTAATGAAATTCAACACATAACCTTAAAAAACGTAATAATTTCATTTTAAACATATGTTTCTCGAGTTTTGGCATTTTAAAAGTTTCCCATACCAAACAAAATTATATGTGTACCATAGACCAGTGTGCTTCCAGCAGTCTCCTTGAGTAAGCTTGCATAAATCTGTTTGAATAAGCAAATTTTGTGGTGTACCCTTTTCTGTTTAAATCACTTTCATAACTTCCCACTCACAGTAGTCTGTCATATTTTTAAAAGAGGCATTAAATGAAGCCAATTTAAATCAGTTTTGGCATATTCTTCATGTACTTGAAATTAAAAATGTAATGACATATTATTAATACAATTTTTTTTTTTTTTTTTGTTGTAACGTCCGACTATTGTGCACACTTGGGCTAATGCAGACGATGGGATGATTCCCATATGAAAATTCTAAGCCCTGGCCGGGAATCGAATTTGGGTCCTCGGGGTGAAAGTCCAGTACGCTATCAACTAGGCCACCGAGGCTGCATTAATACAAATATACAAAATTTTAAGACCAGTAAGAAAGTCACATTACCTTCCATATATGTTTGAAAGAACCTTTAAGATTGCTATGTTGAACTTAGTTAAACATATAGTGAACTTAGTTAAACATATAGTTAAACATATAGTGAACTTAGTTAAACATATAGTGAACTTAGTTAAACATATAGTTAAACATATAGTGAACTTAGTTAAACATATAGTTAAACATATAGTGAACTTAGTTAAACATATATTAAACATATAGTGAACTTAGTTAAACATATAGTGAACTTAGTTAAACATATAGTTAAACATATAGTGAACTTAGTTAAACATATAGTGAACTTAGTTAAACATATAGTGAACTTAGTTAAACATATAGTGAACTTAGTTAAACATATAGTGAACTTAGTTAAACATATAGTTAAACATATAGTGAACTTAGTTAAACATATAGTTAAACATATAGTGAACTTAGTTAAACATATAGTGAACTTAGTTAAACATATAGTGAACTTAGTTAAACATATTAGCTAACTTAGCTAAACATATAGTTAAACATATAGTGAACTTAGTTAAACATATAGTGAACTTAGTTAAACATATAGTTAAACATATAGTGAACTTAGTTAAACATATAGTGAACTTAGTTAAACATATAGTGAACTTAGTTAAACATATAGTGAACTTAGTAAACATATAGTTAAACATATAGTGAACTTAGTTAAACATATAGTTAAACATATAGTGAACTTAGTTAAACATATAGTTTAACCAGATTAAAAAATCTGGTTAATTTTAAATCAGACAACATTAAGTTGAATACGGTATTTGTTCTTATCTAGACATGATGAGAAGACTTCCTCTATGATTTCTGTAAATGGCAATTGTAATTTCATGAACTTATAACTAAGTTCTGCATATTCCTCTCTCACAACTAAGAAATTTGATGACTATCTCTTCTTGAAACCAATTTGTAAAGTATTATGTATTAAAGGGGCACATTAATTGTTTTGTTAATTATATTTTGTTACTTATAAACTTGTTGCTTCTAAACAAACATTAGTCTAATAGAATTTACTAAAGTCCAGTTGTCTGTTCTACTGTATTCTGGAAATTAGTGTCTGAGATTCTGCACATCACTTAAAGTTCTTCACTCTTTTTCACACCTTGCAATAGCTGAAGTTCCTTTATGCTTAAAAAGTCATTAACTATTTCCAGCTCAATTTACCCAATGAATAAGTTTAATAATCATGGTTTTCTTTCAGTAATATTTTGCCTCTATTACGTATCAGTGATTATTTCAGTATTCGTGGTTCGTACCAAACAAAATCAACAAGTTGTTTTAACTTAACGGAACATTAATAATATAATTAATGTCTGGCTCTTAGCTATCATTTAATATTGATAAAACAGTCTGTATTACATTTGAAAATCATTGTAACAGCCTTCCACTGAATATAAATGTAGTAAGTAATGGTTTTAACATTAACAAAATTGAATCGTGCAAATATCTTTGTTTTTATTTTGATTGTAGGATGAGATTGCAAATTCATACTCAATACTTAGTAAATAAAACTAAATATTAAATTTTTATATTTTGTAAAATGGTAAAAATTATGTTACCTGAAACTGTTTTAATGATTTATTATGCCTTCTTTCATAGTATATTAAACTATGGTATTATCGCTTAGGGTGACTGTTTGCCATCGCATAGAAGTATGTTGCAAAATCTTCAGTCAAAATTGTTTTTATTAATCAATTTGTAAATGATAAAATACCTCTTAACCTTGATCAACTTTTTGCTCTTGAATCTGTTTCTTTTCATTATGATGAAATGAAAAATAATTACACTAATTTAAATAGTATAAACGTTTACTACTATCTTAACTTTTGGTAGCAAAATTAGTTATATTAAAACAATCTACATGTATAACGTTCTTCCTAAGGATTTCAACATTTTATATAACTCTAATTATAAGAAATAATAAACATAAAAAAATGGATTATTAAATTTATAGTGTAATTATAAACTTATAAGAAAATATTTTTAATGAACATTTAATATGTTACTTTTGTCATACAATTTAGTTTTTCTACCACCAAAGTTGTGTTAATTTTAAGTGAGATATCTTCTTGCTATGACAACAAATTTAATGATGTTAAATATTTTATATTTGTACTTTTGCCTTGGATTTGTAGGAATGGCTATTCTTTTATATAATTATAAGTCTAGAAAGTGCAGGTTACATAATTCATGATTATGAGGCTCTTGCTAGTAGGAGGCTAGGGGTTTTTCGTTTCTTGGATCCCTAGGGATCTTCAGCAGAGTGAGCTAGTCAGTGGGTTGTTGGAACTTATTAAGGGCACCAATCTGTTGAACTAGGTTGCCTATTTTAAGAGGTTTAATTACACAATGGTCAATCGATCTCTGAAGGGTTTAGCATGGTATTATAATGTGTTTTACTATGTGAACATTTTGGATTAAATAAATAAAATAATAGCCAACAGCTTGTAAGATCAAGTGTTAAATATCAGGTTGATAAAATGTTTAAAATATCTAAGGCGCTATACTTGGCCAGTGTAGTGTTCAAACCACGCATCGCCCATTAATTTTTCTGTGCAACTCACAGTTTGCCTGTCTGTGGTCGAGGGAGAGTTAAGGCCTTCCATAAATACATGGTGGACAGTTCGGGGTGGAAGCTAACAGGGCAAAGTTGCATACATAAGAGTTTTGTTACTAGTCTTACTGTATAATGTGTGTGTGTGTGTGTGTGTGTGTGTCCATCTGAAAATGTTATTATCATTAAGTATGTTCATTATACTTCAAGTACGAGGTGTGTTCAGAAAGTAACGAGAATTTTAATTTGTTGAAGAAAATATTTATTTATTCTTCTACATTGATGTTGTCGCCTTCAAAATAGTCCCCATTAGAGAATATGCACTTGTGCCAGCGCTTCTTCCAATCCTCGAAACACTTCTCAAACTCGATCTTTGACAACTCGCCTTTAGTTCTTTCAGAGATGCGCTTGTAATGTCACCTACGGCTGTAAAACGACGGCCCTTTAAGGTTCTCTTTATTTTTGGAAATAGGAAAAGTCACACTGAGCCATGTCTGGCGAATATGGAAGCTCGGGCATCGTTACAGTACTGTTTTTGGCCAAAAATTCACGAACAAACAATGAAGTGTGAGTTGGTGCATTATCGTCGTGCAAAAGCCATGAATTGTTTTTCCACAGATCCGGGCGTTTTTTTCGGATTGCTTCACGCAAACGGCGTTGAACTTGTAGGTAGTACTCCTTATTGACCGTTTCACCTGGTGGCAGGAATTCATGATGCACTATGCCATTAATATCGAAGAACACAGTGAGCGCACTTCACGTTCGACCACACTTGTCGAGCCTTTTTCGGTCTTGGCGAGCCAGAATGCCTCCACTGGGATGATTGAGCCTTAGTTTCGACGTCATATCCGTAAACCCATGTTTCGTCACCTGTTATAATACGTTTCAGTAATTCTGCATCGTCGTTGACTTCATTTAGTGACTCCTAAGCAACTTCCATTCGCTGCTGTTTTTATTCAAAATTCAACAATTTTGGAACGAATTTTGCTGCCACACGTTTCATACACAAAACATTGGAAACAATGCCATGACATGATCCAATCGATATGCCAACATCATAAGCGACCTCTCTAATTGTGATTCGGCGATTGCTCATAACCATTTCTTTCACTTTTTCCACGTTTTCATCGGTTGTTGTTGTGCTGGGGCGTCCAGGGTGTTCAACGTCTTCACGGCCTTCTTGGAAACGCTTAGGCCTATACCACTCGTAAACTCTTGCTTTACTCCTAGCAGACTCACCATAGGCCTTTGTTAACATTTCACACACTTTTTACACTTTATTCCATTTTTTATGCAAAATTTTATACAAATTCTTTGATCCATTTCTTTCAACAAACGAAAATCGCCGAGCTCATAAAAACACGTCTAACCTTAGCGGCTGTCACAGACAAAGTCAACAATGAAAACAGCTGAAAGTTTTACCATACTTCAAGGGCATGTATACCAACATAATAAAAAAAATTTTGATAATCGGACTCTCCAAACCCGCGAAATTTAAAAATTCTCGTTACTTTCTGAACACACCTCGTATGTCCAAAAAAGGACATGTAAAAAAATTCCATGGACTGGAAAGGGTTAAAAGCTTTACTCTTTCGGTCATTTTTCATTATCTACACGATATACAGAAATTAATTTTCTTTATTGTTTAACGAACGAACATTACTATGAACGTAACACTGTTTTTTAAAAAATTCTTCCTTGTTTTATTTACTCTGATGCGTCGTCATTACCCGTAAAATCCATAACAATTACTGTTTTACTTTGATGTACTTAAGTTTTAAAACGAGTTTTCTAATCTAGATTTTTGCTCTTGTCATCTGGTATTTTCCACTATTACTATTGTAATGTACTTCTTGTACTTCCAGAAGTACATATATCCTAGGTTAGGAACAGCGCTGCTGAGGTTTTTGTATTTTTCTGTTATTAACTGATCAAAACTTTTTGTACTGATTTAGAATATGAATCTCAAGATAACCATATTAACAACATTTAAAGGGACAATTATTGATAAATTAGGCATTTTTTAATTGTTTTCATCGCAAATGGAAATTTTTTATTGGCTATCAAAGTTTATGCAGTGGACTGTTATTAAGGATTTCCCAAGATAGTAAAGAAAAAACAAGAAAAACATTTTTTTGGGTCATTAAGAGCTAATTTTGGCAAATTTCCATGGAAAAATAAGCTATTGGAGTGGCCATAATGGTAAGCTTTAGGTACTATCTGTTACCTTCAAATGAGTGCTGATCCAGTCCGCTTAAGTTTTATATAGGCCTATACAGTGTAGATTATATTTAGTCCGACATTCAGATTTTGCACAAATATCGATTAGTTTACAGAAATTTAAAATATTTGGACAAAGTGGACATTACCATACCCAGCAAAATCTGGCTCGGTGGCCTCGTGGATAGCGTACTAGGCTTTCACCCCGAGTACCCGGGTTCGATTCCCGGCGAGGGCTTGGCATTTTCATACGCTATAAATCATCCCATCGTCTGCATTAGCCCAAGTGTGCACAATAGTCGGACGTTAAAAAAAATCTGTTCAACAGTTTCAAAATGGCGGCGATATCAGATCTTGAAAAAACGTAACTTTTCATCTTACACTTTTTAAAAATCTGATTTCGTAATCAGCGCTAAAACCTGTATAAATTAGCATTTTAAATTTTCAAAGTAGGTTTAAATTAATAAAATTAATTTTATGGCTTTCAAGGTTCATTTTCATGTTTTCAAATTTATTTTGATGTTTAGAATGCTCATTTAAGCTAAGAGTGAAATTATGAAATTATTTTATGATAAAAAATAATAAAGGCAAAAATTCGCTTCCATCACGTCAGCGAGACCGCAGCTGCGTGCTGCAATTTTCCAATTTTCAGCCTACTTTCTACTTATTAGTACTTCTCTGTTTACTAGTAAGTAATATGCTTGTACTACAATATGCCATTCCATCCAAAGATTTTAGAAAAATTTTCCTTTTTCACTGTAGAAAGTGTGAAGTACAGTAACGAGAAAAATAATCGCGGCACGCAGCTGTCTCGCTGACGTGATAGAAGCTAATTTCCAGAAATATTTTTCTTTACCTTAATCTTTTTTTGAAATTCTGATTTCAATCGCAATCAGCATTACAATCTGCATATAATAGCATTTTAAACTTTCAAATTGCATTAAAAATACGCAAAACGAACTCTGACCGCCGTCAAAAAAATTATTAATTTCAAAGGATTTTAGAATTTCAAAATGCTAACTTATACAGTTTTTAACGCTGATTAAGCTGCCTCGGTGGCCTAGTTGATAGCGTACTAGGCTTTCACCCCGAGGACCCGGGTTCGATTCCCGGCCAGGGCTTGGCATTTTCCTACGCTATAAATCATCCCATCGTCTGCATTAGCCCGTGTGCACAGTAGTCGGACGTTAAAAAAAAAAAAAAAAAAAAAAAAAAAAAAAAAAAAAAAAAAAAAATTGTGAAATCAGATTTTCAAAAACACCTAAGACAAAAATGTTATGAATTCTTAGAAATTTGAAATGGCCGCCATTTTGAAACTGTTGGACAAATTTTGATGGTTCAACCTAATAGTTATGAAGCTATTACTATAATCGATTTTTTGCCAATTTTGAATCAAATTCGACCAAAATTGTTAAAGTGAGCGTGGTAAAACGCGCGCGCGCACACACGCACACGCACGCACACACACACACACACACACACACACACACACACACACACACACACACACAAATATTACATATTAAAAAAAATTTAGTGACTCCTCAAAAAGTGATCTAGAGGTTTTGATCAGTGTTCATTTCAAGGTCCCGGGTCTTACCATGATGGTTGCTCCAATAGCTCATTTTTTCAATATAAATTCGCTAAAAATCGATCTCGAGATTTTGACGGATTTCTTTATCAGATATCCTGAGTCCTAAACATTGAAGGTTTTTGTGAACTTTTGTTGCTGCCGTGTTTGTGGACAGAATGAAAACTATTTTTTTAACTAAAAAAAAGTAAAAACGGAGTAATTCATCAAAATCTCAAGTTCGTTTTTTAGTTTCATATTTCGGGAAAGTAAACATTACTTTGTGTACTTCTAACCTCAAACACTTATCTCTCTAGGAGGAAGGTCAACTGTAGTAGCCTATTTTTGTTTTACAAAGATCTATTTATAGCCCGAATATCTTCAGTAACCTAAAAAAACAATAACGGCATTATTTCGTAGCAATTCGAATTATTTCGGACTTTAACTCAGGAACTGACGAAATGTCACATAATATCTTTACAATTTTCTAAACTGTCTTAAGTATGAAAAGATATATCACACAAATTTAAGAATATTTCGATAAATCGATTTTATTTATTTATTTATTTATTACGCTAATTTATTTATTCAGTTTTCTTTTAAACTTGGTACAAAAATCGATTTTGATACAATAGCTTTGTCAAGTTCGTTTTTCAACTAAGTCCTTTCATCTGTTCCAATATAGTTGCCATTACAAATCTTTTTAAAAAATGAAAAAATTTTGTTTCACTTTTCTTGAAAGTCCTACTAAAAGTAGTATTTTAAATTTTGTTGCAAGTACGAAAATGCATCCGGTGACGGTCAGGGCTCATTTTCGTATTTTCAGTGTAGATATAATTTGTAATTTTAATGCAAATATATGCAGATTTTAATGCTTACTATGACTGTAAAATCAGAACTTTTAAAAATTGTTAAGATATAAAAAAATATTTTTGGAAATTTGCTTTCATCGACGAATTCCCATTGAATACGCCATCATGGTAAGGCCCATACCCGCGATCTTGAAATGAGCACCGATCGTTACTGTGTGTGTGTGTGTGTGTGTGTGTGTGTGTGTGTGTGTGTGTGTGTGTGTGTGTTTACAATGCCAAAAAAAATGTGGAAAAAATCTTGTATAGACTACCTGGGATAGGGTACGCACTACCCCCAGAGTGTGGGACTCAAATTAAGTTCAAACTCAAGCTCAAACTCAAGTTAAGATATATTGTTACCCACTAAAAAAACCACCAAAAGGTTTCGTAACATCCAGCCTAAAACGAAACCAGTAAGCTCGAAAGCAACCGTGCCCAGTGAGAATCTGTGTGAGATAGAAATCCACCTCCCCTGTTTCCTGTTGCACCAATCCTGGATGTTACCTATGGGTTGGTATGGCCATCGTCAATTTGTTGATTCGTCCCACTGTCGCTGACATGCCTCCAGGGTCCGATTTCGCTCCTCTGTAATTGCTATTGTATGACTATACCGCGGCTCAGCACTTCGCTTGCACCAGTAGAGCCTCACTCTTTCATCAGCCATCAGTTGCATTGGGGGTTCGCCCGCCACTACGCATGCAGCGTCGTAAGAAACTCTCTCTCTCTCTCTCTGTCTGTCTGTCTGTCTGTCTGTCTGTCTGTCTGTCTCTCTCTCTCTCTCTCTCTCTCTCTCTCTCTCTCTCTCTCTCTCTCTCTCTCTCTCTCTCTCTCTCTCTCTCTCTCTCTCTCTCTCTCTCTCTGTGTGTGTGTGTGTGTGTGTGTGTGTGTGTGTGTGTGTGTGTGTGTGTGTGTGTGTGTGTGTGTGTGTGTGTGTGTTTAGCGTGCTCACGTTCGCAATATTGGTCCAATGTGATTCAAATTTGGCACGAAAATCGTTTATGGTAATTGCTCGGTAAAGTTCGTTATCCAGAAAAATTTGTTCAACAGTTTCAATATGGTGACTATTTCGAGTTCCTAAAAATTATAACTTTTTTGTTTCAAATATTTTTGAAAATCTGATTTCATCATATTAATCAGCATTGAAATCTGTATAAATTAGCATTTTGAACTTTCAAAATCCATTGAAATTAAAAGAATTTTGACGGTGGTCAGGATTTATTTTCGAATTTTCAACGTAATTTTGTAAGTTGAAAAAGCCAATAAAAGCAGATTTTATTGCTGATTATGGTGACGAAATCTTAATTTCAAAAATATAAGGTATAGAAAAGTAATCTCACTTTTATCAGCGAGACAGCTGCGTGCAGCAATTGTTATTTATTTGTTCTACATTTTACGGTAAATTTATTATTAAATGTTTTGTGCAAAAATTAATTTTTCGCTATTAAAATTTTAAGACATTTCCAAGGATAACTTCCGTACCCCGCTTTAGCTAGAGCCATTTCATACTCCCCACACCCCCTGGTGCCACAGAAATCCTGATACCGCCCTCTTGTGGTGAACACGTTCAAGTACCAAGTGATCCTTGGCTATTTTCGTGTCTGCCCAAAATAACCTAACGCACGTACGACGTAAGGTTTCCTCGTGGCCCTCAGGAACCAATTTACCTGTAATTACTTAATACTTCCGAGAACGAATAAAACAATATACCTATCATTGTATGACGTCATCGCACATTGAAAGTAATAAATTATAAATTTGTCCAATCAGTTATTTATAGAGTCCTCTTTTATTTGCGTCATTGGATTCTATTTAATGTCTTCGAATTGGGGATTATAAACAAGCGATAATGCATTATCGGATTTATGCCTCGAAGATATATGCATTGGCGAATTTTACAATGGAAAATTAATTATTCAAGCAGCCTGGTAACTATAGTCACCAAGTCTCGTGACCTTGAAATTAGCGTCGGTCCTGATCTAGAAATACATTTTAAGGGGGTTGTACAAGTTAAAATACGCATTAAAAAAAATCTGTTGGAAATAAAAGCAACACACGTTATATTAGATATTTTACGACTCCATTTCAATGTTTCGGATTTACGACCCATTTACGATTTCCAATTTTACAATACTATTTGAATGTTTCCGAATGCATTGTTAAATTGAACCAGGCTGAGCCATAGCAACACGTGGCCAAGTGCAGCTAGTATATATTACATGTATATATATATATATAATAATAATAATAATAATAATTATTATTATTATTATTTGCGTCTGGATCAAGCAAAGCACTCCGACTCATGTCTTGTTCCTTCTAATCCTCCACACCTCACTCATCCTGTCCCCATGGATCCTCTTCCGCTCCTCCGTCCATTTTACCCCTGCTCTCTTTGGAATTTCATTCTCTGGGACCTTCCAACCGAGCATCTTTCTCCTGTATACGTGCCTGTCTTCAACGTCTGTTGAGTCTATTTCTGCGTCATGTAGGTCTATTCTGACTTGTGCGATCCACGACGTTGTTGATTTGATACCTTGTATATACTTAAGGATTCTGCTGGCAAGTCTCGTTGTTGGGAGTCTACTGATGTGTCCATAGAACCGAAGCCTCCTTCTTCTGATATCTGCTGCCAGGTATATATATATATATATATATATATATATATATATATATATATATATATATATAAAACTTTGAAAACGTCATTGAATGTAAACGTACTAGCCTTATGAGACGTATGTGAGCACTCTTTGCTGGTGCCATCTCGCGGCGGAGTGTTAAACAGATAATAGTACTGCTTCCTTTCACAAACGTTTCCATCCCTATCCTTGCAGCTTGCAGCGTTTTTAGCGGCAGATAGACCAATTATTTGGACTGTAACCGCTGTTGATCTCACTTTTTGTAATAGTTTTTGTATTTCTAGTCCGTTTATATTCGTGTTTTATTTTCAAAATTTTTAGAATTAAATTTATTTATACTTTAACGCTGATTAGGGTAATGAAATTGGATTTAAAAAAAAGAGAGAGATAAAGATAATAATGTAACGAAATTTTTAAGAGTTTGATTGAATTTTTTTGGACGGCGGTCGGGTTTTGTTTTCGTAGTTTTATATTATAATACGAAAAAAATGAATACGAATTACGTATGTTACTTTTTTTATTTTATACATTCTTTTTTATCACGTCAGCGAGACAGCTGCGTGCGCTGTTGATATATATAGTATTTCTCGAGGCAACATCCCTTTTTCTCAGCACATACTGTTCGTACAACCATAAATGACGTATCTTTAGAAAGATTTTTGAACCGGCTTCTGACACGGCAAAACGGTTTTGCGCTAAAACTCACTGTTTGTGGAAACCACAAGTAGACAGTCCCGTTACAAATGCCACTTTTTTGCATAACGTGATTAAAACAATTTCAATATTTACTTAAACGTCATTAAACGTGTAGGTTATGTGACCCTACTGACTGTCCCCTATCCCTGCCCATCGTACAAGCCGGGACAAGCATTTCGAATACCAAACACATGTTTTGGGCACTGTTACCCAAATGTATTTGAGATTTCTTCTTTCATCGTGTTAATTGATCGCTTTTCGATTTATTTTGTAAACGTGTTTTTTCTTCCTTCCAACTACCGCCCTCACATCAACGACGTAAATTCTATTAATTTCAACGGATTTTGAAAGTTCAAAATGCTAATTTATACAGATTTCAATGCTGATTAATACGGTGAAATCAGATTTTCAAAATTATTTGAAACAAAAAAGTTATAATTTTTAGAAACTCGAAATGGCCACCATATTGAAACTGTTGAACAATTTTTTCTGGTTAACGAACTTTACCGAGCAATTACCATAAACGATTTTCGTGCAAGTTCGAATCACATTGGACCAATATTGCGAACGTAAGCACGCTAAACACACACACACACACACACACACACACACACACACACACACACACACACACACACACACACACACACACAGTAAGGATCGGTGCTTATTTCAAGATCGCGGGTATGGGTCTTACCATGATGGCGTATCCAATGGAAATTTGTCGATGAAAGCAAATTTCCAAAAATATTTTTTTATATCTTAACAATTTTTAAAAGTTCTGGTTTCACAGTCATTAGTAAGCATTAAAATCTGCATATATTTGCATTAAAATTTCAAATTATAGCCTATCTACACTGAAAATACGAAAATGAGACCTGACCGTCACCGGATGCATTTTCGTACTTGCAACAAAATTTAAAATACCATTTTTTGCAGGATTTTCAAGAAAATTGAAACAAAAAATTTTCATTTTTTAAAAAGATTTGTAATGTCAACTATACTGGAACAGATGAAAGGAGTTGAAAAACGAACTTGACCAAGCTATTGTATCAAAATCGATTTTTGTACCAAGTTTAAAAGAAATCTGAATAAATTAGCGTAATAAATAAATAAATAAAATCGATTTATCGAAATATTCTTAAATTTGTGTGATATATCTTTTCATACTTAAGACAGTTTAGAAAATTGTCCTTTTATTCAAAAGGCTGTGTTTACTTAAACCTTTCGTAGTGCGAAGTTTCGCATCGGCCCCCTGGTTCTGTATTATTTTTAATGATTAAATTTACAAATTAACACTCTTGCATCTGCGTATTTTCACTGGGATTGATTGTTTCAAAATTCGGTAATATCCAAACACTTAATGTCATTTTGGAAATATTCAGTAACGATTTTATCGATGTGGGTCGATTTTGGTAAAATAGTGATAGTAGACTTGACCACCAACACTACTGACCACGGTGGCCTCTTATTATCTGCATTTGTTTACTAAGTATATTTTTTCTAGTCAGGTTTTCAAAAACGTGACTTTTACTCTTTTTTTAACGCAAATATAGCGTTCTTCGACACTTACGAAGTATAATGACATAATTTTGCAAAACTGCATTAAATTTGATATTTGTAAACAATATCTTTTTTTTTTTGATAATCGTGTAAAGTATCATTTTTGAAAATATTTTGAAGGTTCATTTTGTATTTTTTCACTTAATGAGAGTGAATTTATAAAGTATGAAGATTGTGTAAAACATGTATTTTTTCAGGTTTTGACGAATATGTGAATTTTCATGTCCCCTGAGTACATATATATACACAATATCTCACAATAACAGGCTGTATTGAGCTACTGTACTACAACTTGTTATAGTAACTTAAAGCTTGATAGATGAGGTTAGGTATTGTGGTTTTCTAGTCTAAAGAAAAAAAGTTTAACAATAAATTGGAAAAATATACACTATCAACTGTGGTGTACACATTTGATTCGAAGGTACGTTATATAAAGCTCAAAGACTTATGTGTAAGATTTTTCACTCATTTCCGTTTCAAGATGGCGGCCTCCGATTTAGAATAACAAATGTACACATTTTTAGCCAGTCACATTGACTACTTGATTTTAAAATTTGATAGAAGGTACTTTGTATAAAGCTCGAAAGACTTATGTATAAGATTTTTTTCACTCATTTCCGTTTCAAGATGGCGGCCTCCGACTTAGAATAACAAATGTACACAGTTTTAGCCAGTCGAATTGACTACTTCTTTTAAAATTTGATAGAAGTTACCTTGTATAAAGCTCGAAAGACTTTATACATAAGTACAGTATAAGATTTTTTTAACTCACTTCCGTTCCAAGATGGCAGGTTCTGATTTAAAGTTGAGAGTGTAGTTAGTGGTTATTTCCTGCAATACTGGCTGAACGGCAAAACCTATCATAATTTTGACCGTTTCTTGGAGAAAGAGCGTAAAATTACCAATAAAAGTGGACCAGTAACTTTTTTGTAAATATTACGGTTACCGGTTAAATTGGCGGAAAATGTTACGAGCGCTGTCGTGGAGCGCTCTGTATATTAATTAAGAATTAAAAAAAATTATTTTAAGGCGAAAAGCACATTTAGGCTATTATCGCTTCCCTAAATGTAAGTGTGAGTGTAAAGTGTTAAAGTTGTAAGTGTAGTGTTATAAGTGTGTGTTAGACTCGGGTACCGCGAGGGACGTCTAAATCCTCTCAATAGCTGCAGGTAGTCTGCAGCCCCCCTGTGGGGTTAATTAAGAATATAGCGCGAGGTCTACTGTTCTTTGAACTACTATTAAAGTTAATAGTGCTGGCTAATTAACTTAACTAATAACACAAGGCAAAAGTGTTTGGGAAGCACGAACGCTATGGCATGCGTGCAATGCCCAATAGGCTGTTGTGTAATGTGTAGGGCCTACTACTTCGGCGCTAGGGCTAGACCAAGGGTTCTCAACCTTTTTTCTTCTTCGACCCCTAAATAAATTTTTTTTATTCCGTGGACCCCCATGTGTTGCAGAAATTTCACCACAAATGAAGCTTTTATTATGAGCAATTGAGTAATAATTTTTAAAAAATAATTTGTATTTTGAATTATTAGATATAAAGATATAATTATGTTTATAGAAGCAGAAATTTAAATAAAATACCAATGAGTCGCGGCGGTAATGACAGCATAGACATAGCTAAACGAAAAACAAAAGCAAATATTTGCAGATAAAAATGATTTTTTTACC
The DNA here is from genome assembly GCA_022606455.1 of Callitettix versicolor. Classification (NCBI taxonomy): domain Eukaryota; kingdom Metazoa; phylum Arthropoda; class Insecta; order Hemiptera; family Cercopidae; genus Callitettix; species Callitettix versicolor. Next base: position 68,159,102 of record CM040184.1, read on the forward strand.
ATTTTCATTTTTTATGAAGTGCGTGTTAAGGGGTTAAAATGGAATTTATTTCATCGATCCCCCCAAATTCTAATTAACAGCCTTCAAAGTTCAATAGACCCCTAAGGGCCACCAGGACTCCGTTGAGAACCCCTGGGATAGACGATGGACACTCTTTGAGAAGGAACTGGCGTCAATCCGATTGCCTATCTGGAGTGACGAGGATATCTGATAGGCATCTGCGTCCCGTGCGAATGCCTGTAGCAATTTCTTTACATTTCTTCTTATCCGACTGAAAAGGACGCAGCGTCCGGTGGGATGCCTCTGCGGGAGAGGTGTTTGCCCCACGACTTGCCCTTATCAATGACGTACGATTCTTGCTACAGCGTAAAGCCCGTGGGATGTTTGCTTGCACTGTCCCTAATTCACAGGTGTCAGCTAACTGTATCGCCAAACAAATTAATAGCCAAAGGTTTACAAATAAAGCAAACAGCACGATGTTTGTCAACTTTGCCGTATTAGGGTTAATTGATTTCAAGGCTATCTGTGTTAACAGGACTGGAGTGCGCCGTCAAACACTGAATCATTCTATAAAGTACAGAGTTTTCCAAAAGTTAAGTACAGTACGATTTGAAGTCCTAATAAGTTCAGCAAGGGAAAAACGGGCGCTCATGGTTTGATCGGTGTTTTTAACCACCACAGACACGTTGGCCCTAATACAAGTGTCATTACTGATTAAAATTGCAGATTTTTAACTGTATAGATGTGATTTATTTTGGAAAATTAAGCTGTTGCCATTACGTTAAGTCTGAACTCGAAACCGTGAAATGTGCATATTCGTGACCTTTTTTTTATACGGTGTTAGAACTCCAGCGTTTGAAAATTTGATTCAAAAACTTGGTATACAAATTTTTCGGTTTGGCAGTTATCGAAAAAAATTGAAAATCAGCCTACTATTTCACGAAAAACCGGTTCATCGTATTTCTTTCAAATGTTGATAAAAAATGAAAATCTCTAGTCACTGTAGTAAATTTGAAATAAAATAATTCTATTGGTTGTGTGTAAATCGAAAAAGTAGGCTACACCCTGACAGCTGTTTTTACAGATCTATGTTTTCTATAATTTTGAAGAAATTAAAGTACCACTCTGATCATTGAAGTAGAAAAAAGGATTAAGAATTAAACAAAAATATATTTTGTATGTTATTTACAACAACAACAAAAAACAACTCCTCCTAAAGGTAGGCTACGTTTTTTTAAAAAAACTTCGTTTCAATCAGGCCGGCGAGACATTTGTGTGCAGAGATTATTTTTTCCTCGCCGTGTAAACACGACTAAAGTGGGACAAACTCTTGGAAGAAGTTGTTAAAAGTTTGAAACTCGAGTCGGGAACTTATTAATGAAAAGCTGTCATTTGCCTCGCCAGTAGCTGTAGTCTCAAGTTACGCCACTCCCCTCCTCCGCTTGCACTCCGTTCTGGATCTTGTATTTAATACAGAAGAACTAGAACGCTTGGAATTTTGATTTTACTATTAATTATCCAAGTTTAATTAACAAGTGGAAACTGTCTTGAAACAACGGAGGCATTACAATAATATCACAAGTTTTTCAGACACTAATGGTGCAACACGCGCGCACACACACACACACACACACACACACACACACACACACACACACACACACACACACACACACACACACACACACACACACACATATATATATATATATATATATATATATATATATTATTATCTGCGCATAGACCCTGTTGGATCACGCAAAGCACTCCGACTCATGTCTTGTTCCTTCTAATCCTCCACCCTCCCTCATCCTGTCCCCATGGATCCTCTTCCGCTCCTCCATCCATTTTACCCCTGCTCTCTTTGGGATTTCATTCTCTGGGACCTTCCAACCGAACATCTTTCTCCTGTATGCGTTCCTGTCTTCAATGTCTGTTGAGTCTATTTCTGCGTCATTTAGGTCTATTCTGACTTGTGCGATCCACGACGTTGTTGATTTGACACCTTGTATATACTTAAGCATTCTGTTGGCAAGTCTCGTTGTTGGGAGTCTACTGATGTGTCCATAGAACCGAAGCCTACTTCTTCTGATATCTGCTGCCAGGTTCGATATTTTCTCTGTGGTCTTCCGGGAGTGCAACCACACACACGCGCGCACACACACACACACACACGCACGCACGCACACACACACACACACACACACACACACACACACACACACACACGCACACACACATATAAATTGTGGTGTTATTATAAAAAGGGAGGGCATGAAAATTAATCTAACAGCTGATTTCGCACAACAGCTGTTCCTTCAATAATACTATTTCAAGAATTGAGGCTATGTTTATTGCAATTCATTGTTAACGGTAAATACAAATAGACCTACATTATTATTAAATAAGTAATAATTAATTATTAGTATTTTTGTGATTGGTTACAAGGATTACAGAGCTCGGTGGTCGATAAGGTTAAAGCACCGATCAGTCTGTTGCGTCCCTGAAATGCGCACCTCAAGGTTGTGACTTCTAGGCTCATTTACTGTCCTTACCGTTAACACTGATCCCTCGTTCTCGTTAGCGTAACTGGCATAAAGCATTTTAATTAATTGTTTCAATTGTCAGCATTTTTGGTAATATTGTACAGTCTAAGACATTACGATTTTTCAAGTAAAAACGTCCTTGGGCGGGATGGTTTTTTTCCTTTTTAACATTTTTGGGGGGGAGGAAATTTCTAACTCGAAAAATTAGTCGATAGCACGAATAATATGTAAAAAACATCACCTTGTCTTATACAGAGTATTAGTATTCTTGAAGTCAATCTACCAGTGAGCTGACTATTTTTATGAGCATTACTGACTTAGTGCTAAGTTTTCTACTTATGAAAACTTACTGTATAAAAGGTAATTATATAATGAGCGTTGATAATTCAGAGGGTGTGTGTATGGGTAAAAAATAAAGTTCCCTCAAGTGTATGACCAAAAACATTTCTTTAGGCGTTTATCCATCTTTATTGATAATTCATTTTTAGAATGAACCGATTGGGTTGAAATTTCACACCATACTCAGCAATATAAAGACTTAATTATAAGAATCAACTTGTTCAAATAACCTGTTTCAAAATGGCTGGTTAAAAAAAAATGAAAATAACTTTACAACAGTACATTTTTATAAAAAAACCATTTAGAGCTAGTTTACTTTCAATTAGATATATTCTTGAACCGTAAATGTAGGCCAAATTTATTTGAAATTTTCCTTACTTGCGTGATTTCTGAATCTTCATATTTGTGTGCATGGTAGATTTCAAGTCTTTTTTTAGTTATTCCGAATCGGATTTCGGGAGGGGGTGCAAGGATATATTTTTTGCACTAAAGGAAAGTGCTACTAATCTGACTAAAGTTTTATAATACTCTAACAGGTTTTAAAAATCTTTTTGAATAAAAAACGGTCGAATGACTTTCTAGTGTCTGTTGACTGAGCCTTGTAGATCTATTGTGCTCTCGTTTTTATACACCTGATATGCTCAGACACAGTGCCTTCTGCAGTACTAGACTGGACTTCATTCAGTCCTGCGTCTCTGAAACGCGCACCTTACGTTCTTAGGTCTAGCCGCGGTTACCACCGTTGCTTTTCCCTTACCGTTAACGCTAATCCTTCGTCCTCTAGCACAAAAAATCTTCATTGAATTTTAGGTGGGGTAATTAACACACTTATAGTGAGTGATTCGCAATTAATTATTGAGATACTTGCAGACTAATTAATTTCTCCCCTTACTCTTGACCCTTATCAAGGAGGTTGTGCCTCATTTGGCCAGCTTTATGTTGTTCGGTGAGTTCCCGCTTATTCTATTTACATTCGTACTTCGTGAGAACATGAGTAGCTGGGAAAATTACTTCCGCCCACACAAAGCCCCCCAAGCATGGATAATTATTAATTAAACTAATGCTAAAGTAAACTAAGGGTTTACTTTAGTGATAGTATGGCTAAGGTACTCTGGAAGTTTGCTCTCAGGGCTCCGTTTGATACCCTATGATCCCATCAGCAAGAGTTGTTTTACACTGTAGAGTTAATTAGGTTATGTAGAGTAGTAATTTATTATTAAAGATGAAAAATCGATTCAAGATATCAGAACGTGGTGATTTACGATTAATATAAACAAATATTTCCCCAGATATAAGTAAGATAATCGAAGGACATCAACCGCAACCATCTCATTAAAATTTTATGTATTTATGTGTGTAAATGAGTAAATGTATGAGAGCAGTATTAGCTAGAGCAGGAGTTCTAAACCTTTTTTCTGTTTCGACCCCCTAAATAATTTTTTTTTATTCCGTAAACCCTCATATGTTTACAATGTATTACACTAATCACCGCAAATAAAGCTTTTATTAGGAGCATTTTTTTTAATAATTGGTATTTTGTATTATTAGATATACGTTAAATATATAATTATGTTTATAGAAGCAGAAATTTAAATAAAATATAATTCACATAAATACAAAAATTTTAATGAAATGTTTGCGGTTGATGTCCTTCGATTATCTTACTTATATCCGGGGAAATATTTGTTAATATTTATCGTAAATCACCACGTTCTGATATCTTGAATCGATTTCTCGTCTTTCGCAATAAATTATTTACACAGTTAAATCCTGCCTCAACCAAGTAAGAACTAGGAAATGCTAACAATAGTGGTTCGCTGTTACTTGTTAATCTGACGTATTTTGTGCGGATGTCTTTGCAACTCCAAAATTCGGCGTATCCACTTGTTTAATCCCCCTGCGTAATTGTAGGAGTAGACAGCTAGAGAAATGATTTAATTCTCTTTTTGGAACGATTATCAAATTTTTCTTTAAGATTTTGAAATAATCGAAATTATTATTTTGCTTAGTAGGATACATTCTTATCTGTCATCTTCGATGGTTTCATATAATCGTTAGGGAATGTTTTCTCGCAGGTTAAACATACTGGGAGGAATCGTTCCCTGGAGACGCAATAAAACCAAATTCTAAATATTGTTGTGATATCCACTTGTTTAATCCCCCTGCGTAATTTGTAGGAGTAGACAGCTCGAGAAATGATTTAATTCTCGTTTTGGAACGATTCTCAAATTTTTCTTTAAGATTTTCGAAATAATCCAAATTATTATTTTGCTTAGTAGGATACATTCTTATCTGTCATCTTCGATGGTTTCATATAATCATTAGGGAATGTTTTCTCGCAGGTTAAACATACTGGGAGAAATCGTTCCCTGGAGACGCAATAAAACCAAATTCTAAATATTGTTGTGAATACTGCCGACGGACTGCAATTTTTCAGGTTATTTTCGTTAAATAATCTGCACGTCTCGAACGAAAATAGAATTTATTTCATCGACCTCCCCTCCCCCCTGAATTCAATTATCCCCCTAAAAAGTTCAATAGACTCCCCCAAGGGGTCCATTTGGACCCCGTCGAGAACTCCTGAGCTAGAGGTATAGTGGAATCGCTAAACCCTTTCATTTCATAGTATAGTTTACTCATTTCAGCTGCCTTCGCCGGCCAGTAAAGAGTTTGAAAATGATGGTTTTTTTTAATTTGAAATAGATTTCAATTTTACATTTTAAATTTTATCGAAATCAGTCAATCGGTTTTTTCTACAACGATGCACAAATACTTTTTTCGGATCTGAAAATGGATTGCCTATTTTTTTGTTTTTTTATATAAGGGTGGGTCCTAGCGCTTAGTGCTTGAAAAAAAAACTATTGGTTTTTAGCTAGTGCTCGCTGTTGCCAGTTGTAAAAAAACACATCCCGTTAGCTTTTCTCGGAAGGGAAAATGTTTGTAGGTTAAGAATACACCGCGGCGCATGCGCATTGGCGCAGCTGCCACCGCTTTCTAATGGAAATTTGCTAATAACGGATGTTCGGATATTTTGTTATAAAAACAAGACGTAAAACTTTTATTACAAATTTTAAGATGAAACTTTACGGGAGCAAGTTTTTGCAATGTTTTACAGTGTTTATTGTAAATCTCGCGCAACAGTGTGCACGGCATGTGTTCAACGACTGTGATTAAATGATTTCACGGTGTTGTGCATCCGACTCGAGCGCCCTGTTTGCTCTCTTTGACCTTGACACAATGTAACCTCTTTGTTTTCCGTTTTGTGCACCCGCTTACGTCAATGGTCTCTCTGATAATATCTACGGATCAACGGAGTGGTTAGATAATTAATTATGTTCTTTAATTTGTTCAAAATTATAGAAAATATAAATTTGTAAAAACAGCTGTCAGGGTTTACTCTTACACGCAACGAATAAAATTTGTTTATTTCAAATTTACTGCAGTGACTAGAATTTTTCATTCTTTAGCAACATTTGAACGAAATATGATGAACCCATTTTCGTGAATTAGTAGGCTGGTTTTCAATTTTTTTCGATAGCTACCAAACCGGGATTTTGGGGGATTCATGCTTCTTGTGTGCGTACTTATGGAATAAGTGTGAGAAAAATCTAACTAAAATTTGGTTTTTGTGAGAAATTAGACTTTTTTGAGGGACAGTTGAAAAATGGCCTCAAAATATCGGCAATACACAGCCTACAGTATTATAATTTCTGGATTCCAATCAAGGACACTTTTTAAAAGAAAATAACGTTGTTGTTTTTTAGAAAATAATATACAAAATATTTTTTGCTTGTTTGTTAATTATTTTTCCCACCTCAATACATTGGTTTACAAGCAACGTAATTATTTTCTAAATTCTTATATTTAGAATAAAATTTTTAACAGAAAGTAGACACAAAAACATGCAAACATTTACTTAGAACTGGGAGCAGGATGCGATTAGAACATCTAGGCTATACTGTCGGGTTCTTGCTTTTGCCTTGAAGTTGGACAGGTGTGGTATTTCTCAGATGATACTTTTCCAAGGAACACCTTATTAGTTTTCATTATTTCGTAAAATTCCACGCGATACATTATTGAATTCACTTTTATGTTTAGTAGCTCCCTTACAACCGAAACGAGTAATCTTCCCTTCTCCGCCGCCTCGGTGGCCTAGTTGATAGCGTACTGGGCTTTCACCCCGAGCACCCGGGTTCGATTTCCGGCCAGGGCTTGGCATTTTCATACGCTATAAATCACCCCATCGTCTGCATTAGCCCAAGTGTGCACAATAGTCGGACGTTAAACACAAAAAAAAAAGACGAGCACCGCTTTCTAAGGTTCTAGTCAAGAATCTTAGTCCAGTTTGTCTCCTTTTGTTCCTTCCAATATATATTCTGCACTCTGCTTCAAAAACATTGAAAAGTCCTAAATGAAAAATACCAGATTGTGATTATTAAATGAAAATGTAACATTAAAAACAATAATTTTGCAATAAATAAAACATAGATTAAGATTTGTAAAATGAGATTAGATCTATGTCCATCTCAGGTGCTTAAATCTCATGTTCAGTAAACAGTAATTAAACCTAACTACAGTTAACACATGTCACAAAACTAAATATTAATAATTATTTTGGGCTGGGTAAGTAGTATAATGACGTTTTTTAAAACGGGAATAGGCCTATGTGTATCTCAGATACTTAAACCATATTCGTACCAAATTTCATCTTAATTGGTCCAGTGGTTAAATAAAGCGTGATTGAATAACAAACAAACAAACACAAACTTTCAGAAATATAATATGAATAAGATATTACATAAAATAGTCGTCTGGAAGGGAAGGTTTGCTAGTCAGTTCTGTTCTCAATGCAAAAACAACAGTTTTGTTATTGCTTTCAACTTGATACAGGCTAGTATCGGAACACAATATTCAAAATGTACTCCATATATAAACAAAAAGATTTGAAATCAACTATTACTTTCATCTGCAGGCAATAGTATATTCAAAAGCCGCCTCGGTGGCCTAGTTTATAGCGTACTGGGCTTTCACCCCGAGGACCCGGGTTCGATTTCCGGCCAGGGCTTGGCATTTTCATACGCTATAAATCATCCCATCGTCTGCATTAGCCCAAGTGTGCACAATAGTCGGACGTTAAACACAAAAAAAAATCCGCCGTACGAACATTTCTCATTACAGAAAACCAGAAGGCCCGTGCTGAATTGCGCAATACGAAATTTTTAAGTAAACACAGCCTTTGAATAAGCGTAATCAGTGAGAACGGTAGTTGGAAGGAAGGGAAACATGTTTAAAAATAAATCGAAAAACGAACGGTTTGAAATAACAATCACAAATTTATGAGTATATACATTTCAATACAGATAATTGTTTTAACAGCAATTTTTACAGGGCATTACAATACCTCTTTGTACACGATGTAAGAATGTAATATTCTTGTACTTTTTTGTATTTCATTTTCTTTAATGGATACAAAAATGTTAGTCGATTTAGTTACCCTTAAAAAGGCTACATACAATTGTCCGTGAGTAAAGACGGCATTTGGTAAAAACAATCCTGTTCTTTGAAGTGTTTGTTCCTGCCACTTGTTTATAGCGATAGCAAACGCAGTTTTAATAGGTCTTCTAGTCAATTGAAAAGGCATGCTTGATAATTTCTAGCTGTACTTTGACATTTTAATTGTACTTCGTATTTTATAATGTCCGTGTTAACAATAGATAAATGCACGATGGAAGGAGAAATCACAAACATATTTGTGTAAAAACGTGTTCAAAACATGCGTTTGATATTCGAAATGCTTGTCCCGGCTTGTACGACGGGCAAGGATAGAGGACTGTCAGTAGGGCCACATAACCTGTAAGTTTAATGACTTTTAAGTAAATGTTGAAATTGTTCTAAGCACGTTATGTAAAAAAGTGGCATTTTTAATCAGATTGCCTATTTATGATTAATAAGTTAATTTCGTAAAATATACAAAATACTGTCTGATTTGTGATGCCGCGCATGCGCATCCATGATGCCGTTTTGCCTATGACAGTTAAAAGTGTCGTTAATGTTAAAATGTTTCCACAAACAGTGAGTTTTAGCACAAAATCGTTATGCAATGTCAGAAGCCGTTTAAAAATTCTTTCTAAAGATACCTCATTTATGCCTGTGCTGAGAAAATGGGATGCTGACTCGAGAAATAATACATGTGATATTCTTTCCATCGGTGTAGATGTTTAGAAGTGCAGTAGTGGGTGTTAAAACTTAATTCATGTTTTGCAGCACAATGTAACTCATTGTCTCTTCCAACTCTATAAAATAAGTAATATTAGCAGATTAAGCTGCAGTTACCGCGTTATTATGTTTATCACTTTCCGTGTGATCTTCAATGTCAAATCGCCCGCTACATTCTGCAGAAAATTCTAAGCTTCTCGAGCACTGCTATTTTCACGTGATTGTGAAATTTAGGCGCATACTCGCTTTGAAGTATTCTTTAAACGAATAGGCCTACTTTCTTTTCGAGCTCATTTCCAACTACTGTGAATTCACTACGTAATAGGTACAAGTTAAGTGTTAGTCTTAAACGAAGTAAACAACTACTTACCAACAATCGATTGTAGCTGTCGATTGTCTGCTTTGTTTTGACGATCTAGCATCGCTGTAAGTAAACACCGCCCGGTCTTTCACCCATCTATCCGAAAATCCCGGACATTCTTAATCCCGGATGTTCGGAAAGCCTACCTGTTTGCCAAATTCTATTGAAATCGGTCTCCGGTAATGTCCAATAAGTAAGACAGCCGCCTCGGTGGCCTAGTTGATAGCGTACTGGACTTTCACCCCGAGGACTTGGGTTCGATTCCCGGCCAGGGCTTGGCATTTTCATACGCTATAAATCATCCCATCGTCTGCATTAGCCCAAATGTGCACAATAGTCGGACGTTAAACACTATTAAAAAAAAAATCCAATAAGTAAGAGAATCTAAAATCAGATATCGATTAAAGGGACCTGAAATATCCAAGAAAATATTAAGTCGGATTTTTTCGCGATCGACCTAATTGTGTCATTTCTTTAAACTTCCTGTCGTAGAGTAAAAATTTTAAAACCGATTTTTCTTGTCTATACTTTCTATAGCCTATACGTCGTATAGTAAGCAAATAAATGGTAGCCTACGGAAAAAAACTTTAGACAAATTTTATTACAATTAAGTTATTTTCCTTCCAAAAAATTCTGTTCGGAAACAATCGTATAAAACAATTCTACAGATTTTGGTCATAAAGATTAATAATTAAAGTAGGTGCTTGTCACATTTGAAATACTCTTGTATTTCAAGGTATTTAAAGTGTCAAAGTAAATTTACGAAAATCAAAACAAACCTGGCTTCGTTTAGGGTTATTTTTTCCAATTTATACTATTTTCGTACCGCGTAAATATTTTGTATTTCAAATTTGGCACTTTTACTTAAGTTATTAGTCAAAACTTAGAGCAATTTCTGATGAACCAATTTTGAGCAATTGACTGTTTGTTTTTATTTTCCCACTGAAAAATGCCAAACTTTTTTTCGTGGATATAACGACCAATATGTTTTTGGATACTTATAGAATTGCATATAAACGTATTAGAATGATAACCATTATGAGAGTTGAGCGCTCGCTGCTGGTGGCATCTTGCGGCAGAGTGTTCAGCTACAGTCAAATGGTCAACTACTGTCTATTTTCTAAAACGTCTCCCTCACTGTCTCTGCAGCGTTCGTAGCGGCAGATAGTCCAATTACTTGGACTTTAGCTGCTGATATCGGGCACGCTCTTTATAATGTTGGCTTTTCGTCTAGTACGTTTATATTAAGTGCAACATTGAACAAAATTTTATTGAAATCGGAAATCGTTAAAGTAAATATTTAGAAAATACGATTTTTATCAGTTTTTGTCCAAAAGAGCCTCAATAAATCTCTTTTTAATTGAAAAATTATAACAGGTATGATCATAACATATCTTGAATTTTTGTGAGAAATTAAAAATTGGTCAGTTAATTGTCAACAATAACTAGCATACATGCCAATCTGTTAATTATTGGTTTAGTCACAAGCGACGTGGTCCGACACACAGATATAGCCATTTTTTAGACTCAGGTGATTAAACAATAAAAATATCAAAACTGATTTTTTTAACTATCACAATACTTTCTTTTTATACTTCGTATCGGCTAGTTTACTTGTTATATAATTCCCAGAAGGACTTTGGACGCAATGGCGACATGAAATAATTGTTTTTCAAATCTCGACTAGACTTGTTTGTCCGCCTTACGTCCGTGACAATTCACACTGAACGTTTAAACTAATGTTGTTATCACATGTATGTAAATACAGCTAGTAAAGCAATGAGGCACCGTACAAACAGGAAGTGGAAAGTATGAATCAGGCTTGTATAAATAATGGCGTTGGCACAACATTCTGGTATTTATTTTTAAATTAAACGTATTCCTGGCGCGCAGGTAAAAGTGAATGCGAGAACGGTAACACTGGCTAAACAATCAGTGCCATGGTTCAGTGATATGACCATATAATTAGTGAGCTGGTGTTCCTGTCGCCGCATGCCAGTGACTTTTCGGTCGTTTCTCACTGGCATGCCAGCCATTGGCAACGTGTAAATGGACCTTAAGGATAATCGAGCCCAGAAAGTTTTTTTTGTGTTTAACATCCGACTATTGTGCACACTTGGGCTAATGCAGACGATGGGATGTTTATAGCGTATGAAAATGCCAAGCCCTGGCCGGGAATCGAACCCAGGTCCTCGGAGAGATAGTACGCTGTCAACTAGGCCACCGAGGCGGCTCGAGCCCAGAAAGAACACGCGATGAGGCTTAGTAGATAAATCAAAAATGAACGAACATAATGTGGTCAGAAAATCGTAAATTCAATTGGGAAGCGGTAAAAATAATACAACGCAAGAATAAGTTATATAAAAAAAAACTTAAGCAAATGTAAAACTACAGGACAACTGTATTAACCACACAGTGTAAAAATAACACCTTTGAAGCTAGTCTTGTTAAAAAAAAAAAAAATCGAAAATAAACTAAAAAAACTTCTAAGTTTTAACGTTATAAAAAGGGGAAACACTCTAGATTCCAGGCTAGCAATTTGAGGAGTGAACAACAGGTAGCATTTTACTAACTAATTAGGCCCCATCCACTTTTGTGTTGGCAGAACTATCAGCTGTCTACTTTTGACCAGCATACCTCTTTTGATACAGAATTAATTCCAAGATAGACATAACCTTTAGAATCACATTGTAGGTCGTCTTTGTTTTGTTTCTAAACTCAGGCTCTTGCGTTTTGCTTTTCTTCATTAGTTTAATATCTCGCTGACGTGATGGAAGCGAAATTACCTCTTTTGATACGGAATTAATTCCAAGATAGACATAACCTTTAGAATCACATTGTAGGTCGTCTTTGTTTTGTTTCTAAACTCAGGCTCTTGCGTTTTGCTTTTCTTCATTAGTTTAATATCTCGATGACGTGATGGAAGCGAAATTACCTCTTTTGATACGGAATTAATTCCAAGATAGACATAACCTTTAGAATCACATTGTAGGTCGTCTTTGTTTTGTTTCTAAACTCAGGCTCTTGCGTTTTGCTTTTCTTCATTAGTTTAATATCTCGCTGACGTGATGGAAGCGAAATTACCTCTTTTGATACGGAATTAATTCCAAGATAGACATAACCTTTAGAATCACATTGTAGGTCGTCTTTGTTTTGTTTCTAAACTCAGGCTCTTGCGTTTTGCTTTTCTTCATTAGTTTAATATCTCGATGACGTGATGGAAGCGAAATTACCTCTTTTGATACGGAATTAATTCCAAGATAGACATAACCCTTAGAATCACATTGTAGGTCGTCTTTGTTTTGTTTCTAAACTCAGGCTCTTGCGTTTTGCTTTTCTTCATTAGTTTAATATCTCGATGACGTGATGGAAGCGAAATTACCTCTTTTGATACGGAATTAATTCCAAGATAGACATAACCCTTAGAATCACATTGTAGGTCGTCTTTGTTTTGTTTCTAAACTCAGGCTCTTGCGTTTTGCTTTTCTTCATTAGTTTAATATCTCGATGACGTGATGGAAGCGAAATTACCTCTTTTGATACGGAATTAATTCCAAGATAGACATAACCCTTAGAATCACATTGTAGGTCGTCTTTGTTTTGTTTCTAAACTCAGGCTCTTGCGTTTTGCTTTTCTTCATTAGTTTAATATCTCGATGACGTGATGGAAGCGAAATTACCTCTTTTGATACGGAATTAATTCCAAGATAGACATAACCCTTAGAATCACATTGTAGGTCGTCTTTGTTTTGTTTCTAAACTCAGGCTCTTGCGTTTTGCTTTTCTTCATTAGTTTAATATCTCGATGACGTGATGGAAGCGAAATTACCTCTTTTGATACGGAATTAATTCCAAGATAGACATAACCCTTAGAATCACATTGTAGGTCGTCTTTGTTTTGTTTCTAAACTCAGGCTCTTGCGTTTTGCTTTTCTTCATTAGTTTAATATCTCGCTGACGTGATGGAAGCGAAATTACAAATAGTAACTATATTATAATAGTTTATTTAAAAAAAAAATGTGCCTCAGACCAGGCGGCCATCAAATGCAGAGCGGAGTTGCGCTGAGCTGAGCCGAGCGGAACGGAATGAAGATGAACGGCAACCGGAATTCAGTCTGTTTAAAGAACGCGTTTGTATTTTTTAATCTAAATATTCAGGCTTATTTTAACGGATTTTATGAAACTATGTTAGCTAGGCAACGGTAATATAGGTTGCGATAAATAACGAGTTTATAGGCGTGGTCAACGTGGTAGGGGTGAAACTGAACATAGACAGTGTTGAAGCTGTGCGGAACGGAGCCCAGCGACACCACTTGACTCCGCTCAGCTTCGTTACGCTTTCAGTGGCCGTGCTTACATTAAAAACAATAGGTTCGGTTTTGAATGCGTAGTCCGCTCTTTTAACGTAAATCCTCTCCGTATTCAGTGGCTATCCGGCCTTAAAGTTAAATGTTTGAAAAGGTTGAACAAATAAATTTGCAATAAACAAACTTGTCAAATCTATAGGCCTAACCAATCTTTGTGACAAGTTTGAATCAAATCGTGAACGCTGCAGTGCTAAAACACACGCACGCACACACACACACACACACACACACACACACACACACACACACACACACACACACACACACAACACCCTATATAGTATACTTTTGTATGGCTTGGTAGTCAACTGGTTTACACAGTCAGTGAACTACATTTTTGAATTGCGCACCTCAAAGTCGTAGATTCGGTGCACACCTATTCCCACACTACACATTGTTGCCTACTTAACACAAAACATAAGAGAGAGTGAACCTACCTATTCGTAGGTTCGGTGCGTTAACACATTGTTAACGCTCTTTCCCATTAATGCCTATCTCTCGTCCTCATTAATCTAAACTGGCTTAAGAAAAAAAAAGAAAATTAACCACTCCGCTCAGCTCCGTTACGCTTTTAATGGCCGCACTTAACATTAAAAAGAAAAGGTTCGGTTTTGAATGCGTGGTCCACTTCGTTCATTGCAACTCCATTCTGCATTTGGTTGCCACCCGGTCTTAAAGTGAACCGTGACCGCCGTCAGAGTCATTTTCATATTTTTAAAGATTGTAAAATTTAAAAAGCCTTTCGATTTCAGACTTGGAGCGAGAACAACCTCGATACAACCTATTGATATTATCTATCAATATATATATATATATATATATATATATATATATATATATATATATATATATATATATATATATATATATATATATATATATATATATATAAAGTTTTGAAGTGTCCCTCATAAAGTGTCATACCATGATGACCGTTCAAACGGTTTATTTTCCAATGGAATTCCGCTAAAAATCATTTATGCAGATTTCAAAGTAGATTGTTGTTTTGATATTATTACTTTTGGAAATTCGCTTTATCGATTCAGCGAGACAGCTGCGTGTAGCTATTATTGGTATTTAGCGAGAGAGTAAAATTGTTTCTTTAATCAATTGTTTCTTTGAGTAGCCACATGACCGTGCTTTCTTTCTAATAACACGTGACCACAATGTGTTAACTATTCATCGCACGTTCCTTATGTAGTGGGGGGTACCCCTGTTATCGCAGGACAAACTTTAATATGTTACGTATTGTACTTCGATGCTACTGTGTGTTATCGAGAAAATTGATAACAATAGGTTATTATTATTATTAGCAAACGGTTGTCATCACTTGTGTGTGCAGAACATTTCACAACATTAGGAGAGTGTGAATCAGTTCTTGTTCTCAAGTGTTTACAGTCGTGTGTTGTTTTACGTATGCACAGATGATGACAAATTTCCTATTAGAAAATAACAATGACCGCGGCACGCAACTGTCTCCCTGACGTGATGGAAGCAATTTTCAAAAGTTTTTTTTTTTTTTGAAACTGCATATATTGAACGTTTTTATTTAATAAATAAATATATATATATATATATATATATATATATATATATATATATATATATGTATATATATATGACATTGTTGTTAAAATATATATGACATTTTAAAGTTTTGAAAAGAGATTTAACTTTGATCACGATGTTGAAAAGAGATTTAAAAAAAACAAAAAAAAAGAGATTTAAAGACAAAAAAAGTAACGGATGTTTAAACATTTGATTGGCCGCCATTTTGTAACTGTTTAACGAATTTTGATGGTTAACGAAATTTTCCATACTATAGCCAGAATCTATTTTTGTGCCAAGTTTTAATCAAATCAGATTAAAAGTGCGAACATGAAAGCGTGCACACGCGCGCATACATACATACACTATATATATATATATATATATATATATATATATATATATATATATATATATATATATATATAAGCAAACATCTGCTTCTTTTAATTTTATAAAAATCTTATATTTATTAATAGAAGTGTATTTTCGTTAAAATATATGAATTATAACCCCAAAAAGTTATAAATGTTTCATCAATCCAAGAAAATTGTTTTCTTGATTGTGTGTGTGTGCGCGCGCGCGCGTGTGTGTGTGTGTGTGTGTGTGTGTGTGTGTGTGTGTGTGTGTGTGTGTGTGTGTGTGTGTGTGTGTGTGTGTGTGTGTGTGTGTTGTGTGTGTGTGTGTGTGTGTGTGTGTGCGTGTGCGTGTGTGTGTGTGTGTGTGTGTGTGGTTGCACAATGGCTGCATTAGGGCTAATTTCTAAAGAAAACCGAATGGATGCGAGATAGTTTATTACGTTATTGCGCTCAGTAACCAAGTCAAGGTAAGATTTAGCAAGAAAGTCTGAACAGTTTGTGTATAACGGAAGAAAGAGGGCAAGGTTTGTCCAAGGGCCCTAATGATCCCCCGGTACGATGTCGCCTGTAAACCTACTTTCACTAAAATAATAGCTTACAGCACTGTAACTTCATTGTTTGTGGGTTTAACGCTTGCGATTGTAGTACGGTGTATTATTATAAGAAGATAACTCGGTGAGCCTGTTCTACAAGGCGCGTATTTTGCGTGAAGCCTTGGATGGTTGGTTCATTCAAGGCGGTGGGCAACAAATAACAGTGATTCTAAAGTGGATTTAGGCAACACAATAAACGTTCGGTTCTTCTTACACAGACCCTTATGCTGCGGTAAGGAACACGCAGATGGCGTGGCGTTTCAAACAAAACCATGCTTGTTAATGAGACTGTGCACACACAGAGTGTCTTGTGGCGCTTACTTCAAGAACAAATCCCTTTTTTCCGAAGCGTTGAGTAGCGTCAGTATTTCATTCATTAAATGCAATTATTATCAAACATTTTCGTTATTAAATACAATGGTTAGTGTGCCACCTCAAACTTTCATTCGCCAATTTGAAATAAAATGGCCGGCACCCAACGGAGTTTTTTTTCGAATTCTACACTTACAATAGTTTATATATATATATATTTATTTAAATTGGGGACCCGGTGGTCGATGTGACTAAAGCACCGGTTATGCTGCTGCGTCTTTGAATAGTGCACACGGTTTTTAGTTCTAGCCGCAGTTACTCCCGTTGCTTTCCCCTTACCGTTAACGCTGATCGCTCATTTCATTAGTCTAACGACTAATGAAGGTTAGAAGGTAAAAAAAGTATGTATATATTTATAATAAAAAATGGTTTTTCAAGTGTTGAAATGTCCGCCTTTTTGAAACGGATGATTGGATTTAGTACCAAGTTTGAACCAAATGTTACTAAAATGGCGAACATGGAGTGCGAACGCATGTTAAATATGTACATTATTTATTGACCTAGTCTGTTTCAATTCGTCATTCGGTATTTGGTTTGTGTATATTTTTTACGCAGTTTTGACCAAACGCGTTGACAAATTGTATTGAAATTTGATACGAAGGGCTTCTATAAAGCCCGAACGACTTGTGTGTAAGATTTTTTCCATTCACTTCCGTTTCAAGACGGCGGCCTCTGATTTACAGCGACGGGTAAACGCTATTTCATTAAAATGAATCTACCGATTAGTCTGAAATTTGATAAGAAGGTACCTTGTATAAAGCCTGACTGATATATGTGTAAGACTTTCTTCATTTACTTCCGTTTCAAAATGGCGATCTTTGATTTAACGATGACGAGTGTACGCAGCTTTGGTCAAACGTATTGATCGGTTGTTTTGAAATTTGGTTCGAAGATATCTTGTATGTAGCCCGAATGACGTATGTGTAACATTTCTGCCTATTTACTTCCGTTTCAAGATGGCGGCCTCTGATTTAACGATGGCGAGTGTACGCAGTTTTAATAAAACCGCATTAGCCAATTGTTTTTAAATTTGTTACAAAGGTACCTCGTGTAAAACCCGAAAGACTATGTGAAAGATTGTTTTTTCCATTCACTTCTGTTTAAAGATGGCGGGCTCTGATTCAAAGTTGAGAGTGTAGCTGCTGCTTATTTCCGCGATTCAGTAATATTTTTCGTAAATATTACGGTTACCGGATAAATTGGCGGAAACCGTTACGAGCGCTGTCGTGGAGTGCTGTATATATTAATTAAGTATATACTGCGATGTCTGCGTTCTTTGAACTAATAGTTTGTACTGACGTTCTTGTTGAAACGTTTGTGTCTGTGTGCGAAGTGCGTGCTATCATTAGTCACGATCTAAAACGGAAAGACTCGCTACGACAAAATTCGATCAAAATCGGTAGAATCGATTTTGGGAAATATAGTTTTGTACAGTATTTTTAATCAAAAACCGGCTTTAAAGTATTTTTTCAAAATTCAAAAAAGTGTCTCGTGATATTGCAAACTAAACTTACATGCCGTAAAAATCTGTCAATAAAGTTAATCTTTAGCGATGTGTGTGTGTGTGTGTGTGTGTGTGTGTGTGTGTGTGTGTGTGTGTGTGTGTGTGTGTGGGTGGGTGGGTGGTGTGTGTGTGTGTGTGTGTGTGTGTGTGTGTGTGTGTGTGTGTGTGTGTGTGTGTGTGTGTGTGTGTGTGTGTGTGTGTGTGTGTGTGTGTGTGTGTGTGTGTTTGTGTGGTGTGTGGAAGTCTCTCTCTCTCTCTCTCTCTCTCTCTCTCTCTCTCTCTCTCTCACACACACACACACAAAATACAGTTGGACGGAAAGCACTCTTTTGACTCAGGAGGACTTGAAAACGAACAGACCCGTGACTTTGTATATAAACGGAACTAGAATGATAACCATTATGAAAGATATATGAGCGTTCGCTGCTGGTGGCTTCTTGCGGCAAAATGTTCAACTACAGTTAGACAGATAATAATAGTACTGTGCACTGTAAATAAAATACCGAATAGAATGTATTCTATTTACGGTGGTACTGCCTATTTTCTCAAACTTCTTCACCCCTGTTCTTGCAGTTTGCAGTATTCATAACGGCAGATAGTCCAATTACTTGGACTTTAGCTTCTGAAACCGAGCACGCTTTTTATAATGGAAGCTGTAATTTTAGTACGTTTATATTCAATGACTTTGATAGTCTAAATATCGATTTTTTTCACCTTCGATATACTTCGTACAGAGAAAATATAAAATCAATTACCGTATGTGCAGATACATTAGCGAAGTACAAGAGCTACTTCCTGACTTCCGGTGACTATATATGCACACATTCTCTCTTTACTTGCAGTACATTAGCAGTGCATACATAATTTGTTTTAAGTAAACATGTAAGTAAAGTAAAGTACCATACTGTAAATACAGTGTCTGTAACAAAGACTGTGTTTTAAGTGGAGTAGAGTAGTTCACTGTAAATGCAGCACTTAATAAAATCGGTTATACGGATTTAGATTAAATTTTATATTCAGATTTGTTTGTATATTTACGTGCAAATTTGTGTAAAAGTCAAACAAAAGTTCTTACATTGAAATTGTTTCTTCAAAAATGCGATTCGGAAAAAATTCAAAATAATATCGACAGAAAACCGAAAAATCAGTCTGATTTTGGTCAGGTATGAACATTTTAAAATTTTTGTGCTAAACGTTGAATTTGAAAAATAGCGGAATTCTTAAGACACTTTATCAAATCGTTTTATTCATTTTATTCTTAAATCGTGATTTTTTTTAGTTTTTTCGACAAATTTTATAAACGGTTATTATATTGCACTCACCATTCTCTGAGGTAATTATGAGGTTACCACAAGTGTCTTCAATGCAATCCCCTTCACACAAACAAAACTCATTATATATATTATGCTTCGTGTCAACATACCCTTTCTCAACACATACTATTCGTACAGGCATAAATGAGGTATCTTTAGAAAGACTTTTTAACCGGCTTCTGACATTGCAAAACGATTTTGCGCTAAAACTTACTGAAACTTTTAACATAAAAACTTTTAACTGCCATAGGCAAAACGGCATAATGATGCGCATGCGCGGCAACACAAATCGACAATATTTTGTATGTTTTACGAAGCTAACTTATTAATCACATATATACAATCCCATTATAAATGCCACTTCTTTACAAAACGTTCTTAGAATCAATTTCAATACTTACTTAAAAGTCATTAAACTTACAGGTTATGTGACCCTATTGACAGTCCCCTATCTCTGCCCGTTGTACAAACAGGGACAAGCATTTCCAATATCAAACACATGTTTTGGACACTGTTTTTACACAAATATATTTGTTTCTCCTTCTATCGTAAATTTATCTATTGTTAATACGGACATCATAAAATACGAAGTACAATTAAAATGTCAAAATATAGTTAGGGGTTATTTTGGACTTTGTAAAGTTCAGTTTGGGGTTATTTTGGACTTTGTGATATATACAAGGTGGATATTGTGATATACCAGGTAAGAAGCAAACATAATGTTCTAACATTTCTCATTTATTTACCTATTTGTATTTGAATATTACGATTTCTCATTACACCTCTCTTTAACAACAAATTAATGTAAATATTACGGTCGATGACAGTCATAAATTTGTTAATATTATTTGAAACCGATCGCTTTTCGATTTATTTTTAAACATGTTTTCCTTTCTTTCAAACTACCTCCCTCACTCCAACCACTCTTATTCAAAAGGCTGTGTTTACTTAAAACTTTCATAGTGCGAAATTTCGCACCGGGGCCACTGGTTTAGCTAAATTTAAATTTGGTACAATCTCTTCTATTAAGTGTACAGCTGAACAGTATCTTTCAAAAACGTTTGATTCTCTGTTGTAGAAAAGAACAGGAAAAGGTCGATCACTTCACAAAAGGTTCCATATACTATGCTCAGATTCGCTTATATATTTACGTACAAATTTGTGCAAAAATCAAACAATAGTTCTTATATTCAAATTGTTTCTTCAAAAATCGGATTCTGAAAAAATTCAAAATTCTATCCACAAAATAGAGAGAAAATCGGTTTGATTTTGATCATATATGAACATTTTAAAATTTGTGTCCTAACCCTTAAAAAATAGCGGAATTCTTAAAATACTTAATCAAATCGATCCATTAATTTTATTCTTCAACCGTATTGTTTAATTTTTCCGATAAATTTCAATAAGTTTTTTTGTCTCGAATTTACTATACTAACTTCAGTTACAAGTTTCTTCTTTTTTTAAGGCGAAAAGCACATTAAGGCTATTATCGCCTCCTAAATATAACTGTGAGTGTAAAGTGTTAAAGTCGTAAGTGTAGTGTTGTAAGTGTAAGTGTGTGTTAGACACGGGCAACGCGAGGGTCGTCGAAATCCTCTCAATAGGTGCAGCTAGTCTGCCTCCCCTGCAGGGAACATAGGCAACGGTAATATAGGTTAGACGTAGTGAGTTTAGAGGCGTGGTCAGCGTGGTAGGGAAAACGGAGTCAGTTTGAAACCGAACGTAGACAGTGTCGAAGCTTTGCGGAACGGAGCCCAGCGACGCCAGCTTTAAGTGGCCGTGCTTACATTAAAAACAATAGGTTCGGTTTCCAATGCGTAGTCCGCTCTGTTCAGCATAAATACTCTCCGTATTTGGTGGCTATCCGGCCTTTTTTGAAAAGGTTGAACAAATAAATTTGCAATAAACAAACTTGTCAAAGCTATAACCAATCTTTGTGACAAGTTTGAATCAAACCGTGAACGCTGCAGTGCTAAAACACGCACAGTTACAAGTTCTATATTTTACCAAAATTTTAACAAAATCCAATGAAACATTTTTTAAGTAATCGGGTTGGTATTTTATAAGTAGTTTCAGAAAAAGCTTTTTTGTGAAAATTATTGTACGCGGTAAAATTATTGTTCGTGTCGTTTTTGCGCTTTTTAAAGCATAATTTCGTTATTACGTTATACACTAATGGTACAGAATTGAGCGTGGGAGGTTCCTTTGAATGAGTCAATCTGATAAAAAAAATACTAACATTTCTGAAAATATTAAAAAGAAATATCAAAGGGAGGTGCTTTGCTTGAATACACAGTTGAGTTGGTTTCGATAATCGATATTTTACGAGGGGTCTTTCGAAGAAAGTTCGCCGTGAAATGAAAACATCGAATGTGACTTTATTTTATCGTTTTGTAACAGGCATTATTGACTTTTGCTTTAGTTCCACGAAAGTTTAATGTGGTTACAAAAAAAGACCATTAATAGATATGTGTTTTTAATAGATCGTTAAAGAAAGTACGTTGTGTGTACTGATTCATCTTGTAAGCTGATGACGTCATTGGTTGGTAAGATGGCAGTTAAAACTGAATCATGTAAATGGAAAGCTACCAAACCGGATTTTGGGAAAGGAAGCGATTCATACGTTTTGTTTCAGCATTTAAGGTCTGCACGTTTTTTTTTTTTTTATTAAAATTGAAACTGAACTTAGTCCATCTATCAATATATCTATGAAATGAAAGCGTTAGTTGGTTGCACATCCTATGACGCACTCCAAAATCCAAAAGTCACTTGATCTTGTGACAGTTGTATCAATCTTGTCTTAGTCCAAATCAAACGGTTTTATCCTGTCCAACCGCCGAACTTTAACCGAATTGTCGAGAACTTGTAACATCTCGATGTTATGGTACTTATGCAGTCTTACTTCATGCTTCCTAGCAAATCGCCGAACCTATTCATGAACTGTAGCAATTTGTAAATCCTTATGAAGATCATCATTGCGTATGTACCATGGGGCATTAACAATGTTTCTCAATACTTTATTTTGAAACGTTTGAATAATTTTAATATTGCTTCTTTTCGTGCAGCCACAAAGCTGTACATCATATGTCCAGATGGGTTTTAGGACTTGTTTATAAGTAATAATTTATTGTGCACTGACAACTCAGAATGTCGCCCAAGAAGCCAATGCATTTTCCTTAGTTTCAGATTCAGTTCATTACGTTTCTTTTTGACATGTACCTTCCAGCGCAGTCGTGCGTCTAGTGTCATGCTCAAGTATTTTGATTATTATCTTGTGGGACACTTGTTGATTGATAACCACGGGAAGATAATTGAATTTTCTGTTAGTAAAAGTAACATGAACAGATTTTGTCTCATTCAGCTTTATTCGCAATTTTTTAGTCCAGTCAGAAATTCCATTGACAGCTATCTGCAGCCTTTGAGTAGACTCCTCAGTGCTATTTCCTTCTGAGATAACAGCAGTATCATCCGTGA
The DNA here is from genome assembly GCA_022606455.1 of Callitettix versicolor. Lineage (NCBI taxonomy): Eukaryota > Metazoa > Arthropoda > Insecta > Hemiptera > Cercopidae > Callitettix > Callitettix versicolor. The sequence goes on from CM040184.1 coordinate 68,182,097, forward strand.
ATGTAGCAACAATGGCCTCATCACAGACTGGAATATCACTTGTATAAAGCAAGTATAAGAAGGGCCCCAACACACTTCCTTGTGGAACTCCGGCAGATATCCGCTTCAAATCAGAGTAACTATCTTCATACTTGATTCGAAAGTGCCTTCCTGAAATATAGGACTTCAGCAATTGACTATGTTGTTTTGGCAAGTATTTTTCCATTTTGTATTCCAATCCTCGATGCCACAACTTATCGAAAACTTGGAAAACATACAAAAACACAGCAGAACAGATTCGTTTTTCTTCAAGTGCATTTTCAAAAACGCTGGCAATTTTATGAACCTGGTCAATCGTTGAATGCTTGTCTCTGAATCCAAATTGATGGTTTGGAATCAGATTCTTCCTTTCAGTAACTAGCTTAAGTTGCTTTAATAATAAATTTTGAAAGATCTTAGAAATTATGGGTAACAATGATATTGGCCGATATGATGTTTTATCATTAGGTGCCTTACCAGGCTTGGGTATCATTATAACCAGTAATTTTCCATTGCATTGGTACATAGTTTACATTGGTACATAGTTTACATTGGTCTGCACTTGTGTCAAAATTTGATAAAATCGTCACGAACGATCAATGTTTTGTTAAGGGGTTTCTACCAATAAGGAGGTTCAATGTGAGATTTTTGAAAATATTAAAACGAAGCGATGTAGGCCTGTATAGCAATGATATTCACTGTTACAGCGATGAACAGACTATTATAAGGGTATATCGAGTGGGATAGTAAATTTAAAGGAAATGTCGCATTGAATCCGAATGTAACATTGAATTTTTTTGCCTTAAAGAGAAAAAAATCAAAATTTTGGAAATTTTTTCTTGACTCTGTAAAATATTAAACACAGGGTAAATCAGGGAGAGATGGACCATATTTCGTCCAGGCCATATATCCGAACCTCATATAAGTTCTCATATCCGAACCTTAATTTAGAAATCAACTGCATCAATATGTAAAGAATATTTTAATAGTATGCCAGTTTTTACCCATTTTTTAATAAAAAATAAAAGTTCTGAATTTTTTTATAATTTTAGTGGGGTAATCCATCTCACCCATATTAAATACGTACATTATTTATTGACCAAGTCTGTTTCAACTCGCCATTTGGTAATTGGTTTGTATGTTTATTTGTTACGCAATTTTGACCAAACGCGTTGACAGATTGTATTGAAATTTGATACGAAGGGCTTCTATAAAGATTGAACGACGTGTGTGAAAAGATGTTTTACAGTGAATATATATATATATATATATATATATATATATATATATATATATATATATATATATATATATATATATATATATATATATATATATATATATATATATATATATATATATATATATATATATATATATATTCTGTTATTTTAAGGCGAAAAGCACATTGAGGCTATTATCGCTTCCCTAAATGGGTAGCGCGAGAGACGTCTAAATCCTCTCAATAGGTGCAGTTAGTCTGAACCATCCCGCGGGGTATTCAGATGGCGGCCTCTGTGTGTAAGATTTTCCTACATTTACTTCCGTTTCGACCTGTGATTTAACGACGAGTGTATGCAGTTTTGGTCAGAAGCATTGATCGATAGTTTTGCAATTTGTTATGAAGATATGTTGTATATAGGTCGAGTGACGTATGTGTAACATTTATGCCTATTTAGGCCTCCTCCGTTTCAATATGGCGGCCTTTGATTTAACAATTTCGATTGTACTCAGTTTTAATCAAACGCATTAAGCGATTGTTTTAAAATTTGTTAAAAAAAACTGCCACGCCTACTTGAATCCGTCTAACACATAGATTATTATCATTTTAGTGTTTCGTACCTTGTATAAAGCCCAAAAAACGTATGTGGGACATTTTTTTCCATTTATTTCCGTCTAAAGACGGCGGCCTTTGATTCAACGTTGAGAGTGTATGATGGTTACTTCCTGTAATACTGGCTGAACGGTAAAACCTAACATAACTTTGATAGCTTCACGGAGAAAGCAAAAAATGTTCACTTAAGTTGGTCCAGTAACATTTTTTGTAAATATTACGGTCACCAGTTAAATTGGCGGAAAGAGTTACAAGCGCTGTCGTGGAGTGGTCTGTTTATTAATTAAGAATCTACTGCAAGGTCTGCTGTTCTTTCAACTGCCAGTATGTACAGACGTCATAAAATTTTTTTCTTGACTCTGAATAATACATTAAACATAGGATTATCGAAAATTTTATACGAAATACGGATGTGTCATTTAAATTATATATATTTTTTAAAATTTAAGTCTTTTAAATGGCTAAAACCATTTAGACATCTTTGTTTGCAGTTCCACTCCGTTTCGTCTTTTGTTAGTAGTAATTTAAAATTTAAACTTTACTAGTTCTAATACGTCTTATTAAGTGTTGTTCATTTTTGTTTGAAGAAAGGCCTATGGTGAGTTCGCTATGAGTAAAGCAAGAGTTTACGAGAGGTATATGCGTTTCCAAGAAGGCCGTGAAGATGACGATCGCCCTGGACGCCCCAGCACATCAACAACCGATGAAAACGTGGAAAAAGTGAAATAAATGGTTATAAACAATCGCCGAATCGCAATTAGAGAGGTCGCTGATGATGTCGGCATATCGATTGGATCATGTCATGACATTGTTTCCAATGTTTTGTGTACGAAACGCGTGGCAGCAAAATTCGTTCCAAAATTGTTGAATTTTGAACAAAAACAGCGGCGAATGGAGTCACTAAATGAAGTCAACGACGATGCAGAATTACTGAAACATATTATAACAGGTGACGAAACATGGGTTTACGGATATGACGTCGAAACTAAGGCTCAATCATCCCAGTGGAGGCATTCTGGCTCGCCAAGACCGAAAAAGGCTCGACAAGTGCGGTTGAACGTGAAGGTTATGCTCACTGTGTTCTTCGATATTAATGGCATAGTGCATCATGAATTCCTGCCACCAGGTGAAACGGTCAATAAGGAGTACTATCTACAAGTTCAACGCCGTTTGCGTGAAGCAATCCGAAAAAAACGCCCGGATCTGTGGAAAAACAATTCATGGCTTTTGCACCACGATAATGCACCAGCTCACACTTCATTGCTTGTTCGTAAACAAGTACATTAACGATGCCCCAGCCTCCATATTCGCCAGACATGGCTCCGTGTGACTTTTTCCTATTTTAAAAATATAAAGAGAACCTTAAAGGGTCGTCGTTTTACAGCCGTAGATGACATTAAAAGCGCATCGCTGAAAGAACTAAAGTCTATCTTAAAGATCGAGTTTGAGAAGTGTTTCGAGGATAGGAAGAACCGCTGGCACAAGTGCATAATTTCCAATTGAAGAAAGTTTTTCAAGAAAGTAGAAATTGAAGAAAGTACTTCTAAGAATAGTGTAATATGAAATGCAGACACGTATCATAAAACTTCTTGTTTTTCTTATAAAACTTAAGATTCAATTATCCATTCACATTGGATTTTTATCATTACCGTTCCTTAAGTTATTCAATTCCTTCTTAAGTTAAACAATTACTTAATTTATAGCAATGTTTTTTTTTTTTTTTTTTTTTTTTTTTTTAACGTCCGAATTGTGCACTGTTATAGGGCGATGATTTATAGCGTAAAAATTTTCAAGTGGGGGCTACGCACTGGTTATATCAAGTGGGCTATCTGATTTAAAGGAAATTTCGCGCCTAATCCGAATATGCGATTAAAGCTTTTGCCGTAAAGGGAAAATAACTGTAAACTGTGGAAAATTTTGGCTTGTACAGTGTCCGTCAACGAGACGGGATGATTGTAGGTGGCCTTGAGGAAATGGTTACTGGCGTGTCACCACCTGCACAATCTACCATTTAGTTGCAATGGCTCGTTGGACGGGTGAACGACGCGGCTACGAGGCTACGATGATGAAAGCGTATTATCAAAATGGAGAAAGTTTTGTGCAAACTCGACGTGATTTCCTACCTCGTTTTAACATACCGCGTAACCAGCCTGTTCCGCCAGATAATGCAATTCGAAAATGGATAAGCAACCTCGAGCAAACGGGATCAACGTCTAAAAAAGAGACGGGAGTGTAAAAACTGTTCGAACACCTGAAAACATCGCAGCTGTTCAACAGGCTATGGTTAGAAGTCCTCGCCGATCAGGCAAACAACATGCCCTTCGCATTGGAATAAGTGACACGTCTGAGGGAGGGATACCTGTTTTTGTTTTATGGGGATACCTAAAAACAAAAGTGTTTCAAGCAAATCCACCCACAACCATTGAAGCCCTCAAACAACGAATTGTAGACGAGATTGCGGCAATACCTGTCAACATGCTGCGAGAGGTCATGCAAAACTTCAAAGCCAGGCTCCACGAATGCCTTAACTGCAATGGAGGACATTTGGTAGACGTACTGTTCAGAAAATAATATTTTTTCGTATTGTACCCATAATGGCTATTCTTGTAATTTCAATATTTAATATTATTTAATAAAAAATATTAAAAATTTTTTTTTCAATAATCATTCCATTTCACTGGCGGACACTGTACCTGAGCAGGATATCAAACATAGCGAAAATTTTATTCTGAATCCGGATATATCAATATAATTAGGATTATGACCTATGTTTCCGTATGTTGGTCTATTTACTCACCTCGTAAAGGCTACCGTAGCCGCAATACCTCCCCCGACGTCAAATACCTTCTGTCGAGGTCGTCACAAAGTTAATCAAAACATTGAAAACACGTTACAAACACTAAACACAATTACACGATTAAAATACACACGATAAAATTGGGTTTGACCAAACGATACGTGCAACTCGTATGTCGTTACATTCCGGGCTCTGAAGATAAGAGTTGCACGTATCGTTTGGCCAAAGCAAATTTTATCGTGTCTATTTTAATCGTGTAGTTTAGTCACGTGTTCGCAATGTTTTGTTTAACTCTGTGACGACCTCGATAGATTAATATGACATTTTGTATTACATTCTGAAGATGAAACAGTAAGGTTTCGAAACCGCAGTAGCCTTTACGAGGTGAGTAAATAGACCATTAGACGGAAAAATAGTTATAATCGTAATTATTTAAATATGTGGTCCAGTGGCTATGTTGCAATAATGAAACGGATATATTACTTGAATTGTACATTTTTTTAATTTAAAGCTTTCAAATGGCTAAAAACCCTTTAAACATTCTTTGTTTCCGCTTCTGTTCTCACTTCTTCTTTGTTATTAATAATTTTGTAATTTAAAATTTAGGTTGACATGTTTGACTAATTAAATGTTTTAATTTCTGCTTGAAGAAAGTACTTCTACGGAAAGTGTAAACATATTTCACAATGCTTTATTTTTCTTATAAAACTTGTCCCTATAAGATTCGATTATTTATTCACATGGATTTGTATCATTATCGCTCCAGTCTTGAGTACGTACTCAGACGGTAAAACGAATTTTCCCAAAGATGAGGCCCATCAAGATCAACTTTTTGAGCTTGAAAATGATAACGTCATCATTATATCGAAATCGTTACGGCCGTTTTAAAGGGAAAATGTCACATACAAACAGATAGCTCGTTTAATGTTTTAGGATTATGAAACACGGCCCTGTAACAATCAATTATTAATTCGCATTGGATTTTGCATTATCATAAAATGCTCAGGTAGATTTTCATATGGCCCGTTTTAATCGTGTTTTTCTAAATGGAATTTTTTTTTTCAAAGTTGTGGCGCAGAAAGGTATTTTTTTTACCAACTATATATCAAAATCTTAGACCCGTGTTCCATAAAAAGGGAGATACATATGAAGATATGTCGTTTTATTTTACTTTAAGAAACACGACTCAGTTATTCACTAGCGTTGGATTTATGTCAATATCATTAGATTTATATTATGTGTTTTTTATAAGTTCCTTGTTATACCAGGAACTTACTGAAAGAATTACCAAAGATTAGACCTGCCACTATCGCGTTGAGCTAAGAAGTCGTAATTTTAGCATTATATCAAAAGCGTTACAGCCGATTTATAGAAAAAAGGATATATATGTATATATATATATATATATATATATATATATATATATATATATATATATAAGTTATGTCGTTGGTTGGTTTTAAAAACTCAAACTTGAATTTTACAAAACCGTTTATTATAATAATTATAATAAATAGGTATAACTCTTATGCCTGGAGGTAACCTGTTATACAGTGTTGTTAATACACTGGATCAGACTCAACTAACTTAACAAAAGCTTTGTTACAATGCAATGAGAAAAAGCTGATATAGCTATTCTAAGAAATGAACATCTGCAGGATTATATATCATTCGTTGACATTGTCCATTTTCTTAACCTAAATTACACTATATAATATTATATATATATATATATATATATATATATATATATATATATATATATATATATATTGATAAGTAGATAGAGAGAGAGGGGAGGAGAGAGAACTACTTTTATATTGTAGGATTATGTTATTCAATTGCATTGGGTTTATCGCTACCGTTAGGTTTTTATGTATAGTTTATTAATATGTCCCGTACCAAACACGTTTTTCTATATAAAACGATTTTTCCCAAAGATGAGACCCATCAACATCGATTTTTGAGGCAGGAAATGGTAGTTTTAGCATTATATCGAAATAGTTACAGCCGATAAAAAAGATATATATATATATATATATATATATATATATATATATATATATATATAGAGAGAGAGAGAGAGAGAGAGAGAGAGAGAGAGCTACTTTTACACTATAGGATTATGAAACATGATTCTATACGACTCAGTTATTCAATCGCATTGGGATTATCGCTACCTACCGTTAGGTTTTATGAATAGTCTATTAATATATCCCATACCAAACGCGTTCTTTCTAAATAAAACGATTTTTTTCAAAGATGAGACTCATCAAAATCGATTTTTGAGCTAAGAAATGGTAATTTTTAGCATTATATCGAAATCGTTACAGCCGATTTATAGAAAAAATTCATTTTTTTAAATATAAACGTTATCCGTCTTATACCAGGTGTGTCACAGAATTTGAACTACAAGGAAATAACATGGTGTTTTTTTATTACAATAATTTTATTCGCTAACGAACGATATATCAAAAAGTAGGTTAGGTCAGTGTTTCCCAACCTTTGTGCTACGCGCCACCTAAGACTTTCTACCATTTTTACCAATCCCCCTAATGTATACACAATTTTTAAATATTCCTCCGAGTAATGACGAATTTTGTTGTTGCTTACGCCGCTCATTTCATTATGGTCTAGAAAAATAAATATAAAATTAATTAAAAACTAACCAGAAATAGAAAATATATAAAACTGAAGTATCATCAACAAGAAACACATAGTGAAACCACAGGCTGCTTCCTGGAGCACTGGTGTACAGGGAGACCGAACACCTTATCGACGTCTTCAGGAAGAGACGCCTGGCATTTTACGGACACGTGATCAGACTCCCAAAAGAAAGGCTCACCTAGAAATTTCCGAACTACCAGGTGAGCACAAAGATAAAAAATAATTGGCTCAAGGAGATAGAACAAGTCCTGGAAGACCTAGGGATAACCGAGGAACAGTTGAGGAATGGGGAGGAGAAAGCCATACTCAAGGACAAGGAAATGAAACTCAACTGAAAAGCAAGCGACCGAAAGGGCATGACAATCTCAGAAGAACTTAGGAAAAGGCGATCACAAAGGCTAAAGTGGTATTGGGAGGAACAAAAAAAAAAAAAAAAAACTGAAATAAACGTAGACTAAAAATGCATATTTAAATATGTTTATTCCACCGCAAGAAACATACTTCCCATTTGACAAATTTTTCTGGAAAATAATGCTTTTAAAGCTGAAATTAATATTTTTTTGTTATTTTATGGCGAAAAGCACATTGAGGCTATTATCGCCTACCTAAATGTAAGTGTGAGTGTAAAATGTTAAAGTCGTAAGTGTAGTGTTGTACGTGTAAGTGTTTGTTAGACTCGAGTACCGCGAGGGACGTCTAAATCCTCTTAATAGGTGCAGCTAGTCTGCACCCCCTGAGGGTGAAATTAATAAAAATTATCAACTGAATTTATATACCAATTATAATTATACAGTAGCCTATATATATATTTAATTAGTTAATGAGAGTTTTACAACAATTTAATGGATGCTTATTTCAAATTTACCACAACGTTGAATGCTGAGCGTCACTGTGAAACTTATATTCAGGCTGCTAACATGGCGGACACAAGTTACTTACACCAATGAATACAGATTTCCCAAACGTAGGTCAAGCGTTAGGATAGGATTTGGAGAGGGAGAGAGACAAAGACAGACAGCGAGTGAGACAGAATATCATCCC